>KK120480.1:0-29518 GCA_000611955.2 Stegodyphus mimosarum
GGGAGCTCCCTCAACTCCCGCTCCCTGTGCTCCCTGGCTCAGAACTCTCATTTCCTCTACTAGCGTTCTATTTATTGACAACAAGTTACTCATTTGTAAGTCCATGTTGCGGCCCGTGCTATATTATGCCTCTCTAGTCTGGGCGTACTCATGTAAATCTGGCATAAAAAAACTTCAAACTGCACAGAAAAGTGTTCTCGGGCAGATCTCCAAAGCACCCTGGTACGTTCGTAATAATATCATTCATGAAGAACTTGGCATTGCCCAAGTAAGATGATTTTATTATCATCTTGCAGTTAAATTTCATGCAAAAATGAGAACTCTGCATTATTATTGTATGTACTTTTTTTGTTTAAATAATACCACTACGACCGCTTGCATTGTGCACTTAGTACTTTGTATTCCCAGCTCGACCAGCTTTCTAAACAATCTCCTCCAACTAATTAATTAATATTTATAATATATCTAAAAAAATCATTAATTCAAATTTGTTATCTTATTTCCTAACGTATTATTAAAAGTATATTATTTCGAAATTTTTATCATTCATTCGGGGAAGGGCACTGGGCTCAGGCACCCGGGTGTCTTAAACACCGTTCCACGTCACAGGGGTAATAGGCAATGGAAGAATTAGAAACGGCAAACGGAAATGGGGTGTTAGTTTTATGAAATGAATGAGGCATACATTTTATAGAATGCAATCAAATCCGGTTAATGGAGGCGGATTAAGAAGCTTTAACCAGGTTGCCGATCAGTTGGTCTGTATCTAAAAAAAATTATTTATTTTGAAGCGATGGAAAAATTACTATCACAAACCACCAGTGTAAACCAAAAATGTCTGTAGAAAATACAAAACTGGAAACAAAAGTCTGTGAAATAATAGCAAATTTATAAGTGTTTGGCAGCCGGTTTTGTTCACAATAGCACGTAAATAAAAATATACAAACATTATTAAATTATTTTCTAAAAAGTAAATAACTCAGTCGTAAAAATAAATCAAATGTGTCTTTTGTTTTAAGTTGACTAGGTAAGCAGAGAAATGCAAGATTCAGTATTCAAAATAAAAAAATTTGTTCTTTTTGCTTTGAATATTGAGTCGATTTACGTAACCAAATGAGTTTATTATCCAGATTAAACAGCTTGAAAATATAGCTATGTTGTTAGTAATTTAATATTTCTGTTAATAATAATAAGGCCTATTCCACTTTCCCGTGTTTTCTTAACTATCCTAAAATTAACCACGATACTGCATTAAGAATGGAAGCCGCCATCAGAATTACTCAGATCAATGCAGAGTTAAACTGTAGCTAGTAGTGATTTTTGAAATAGAATATGGGAAAATTGTGCAGCGGTTTTAAAGTTACAAAAGTCATGCATAACATTTTTATCTCATTTATAAACGTTATTCATTTTTTAGGATTTGAGGACTGAATTCGAGAAGTATTTTGCATTGGTTTAAGAGAGTATTTTGAAGTTTTGTACAAGAATGTTGGAAATAAGAATCAGGCAAGGCTCAAAGGACTAAGTGTTTGAGTATTTTGCTGTGATAAATTTCATTTTTACATTATTAAATTATTTAGAACTAAGCATTTTGCTTTCTTATTGATGAAAATTAAATACACAGGTTTAATATTTATAAAATATTAATTTTGACAATATATTTGCATCAGGTTTGATTTTCTAATAACAATGAAATTTTGCAATGAAATCAGCCCTAAAAGGGCTGTTGTTTCTCAGAGTTTAAATAATTATTATCTCCCTAATTTGATCACCTAGGCAGTGGACCTAAATCGTTTTGATTCGTGGATAAACTCTAGCGAAGGTTTCTTTGCATATAAGCTATTGCTTAATTAATCAATTTAAAACTTAAATTTATTTAATTAAAATTATTAACTTGAAAAACAATGAATGATATGTTTTTTCAATGTAATAATCACTACACCTAGTAAGCACTCGGATTCATTTTTATATGTTATACTTTTACAAGAAGCTCAAAAAACCTTATGCACTTTATTCTTACATACAATTTTACTAGTGCACTCCAAAAAAAAAATTTTTTTTTTCATTTTTACTCTCGTTTATCCTAAGGCGGCGAAAAATAAACAATACTTTTATTTAAAATGTCATGTCTTTACAAAGGAAAAGGCGAAATCCTTTTATAACATTTAAAGAACAAAGATTTTCATAAAAATACTCTTTTTCCCCCATCGATATTAAAGATATATTGTTGTAGAACTAGAGTCGCGTCAAAGCTGTCACCTTGTTTAGTTAGCTGCCCTTTCAACGTCTTTTCTAAGACTTGGAACAAAGTAAACATTTGATCGCGCCGAATTCTGTTGTCTGCAGACTGTTTGCACTTGAATTTAACTTCGCAATGACAGCCGAAATATATGCTTTTATTACAATGGGCTTTCTGTCTATACCTGCTTCAAAATAAAAGCTGTTCTTTCTAAGTTTTTTTTTCTTTCTTTCTTTTCTTTAAAGGAAGGGAAACACATTTACAAAATTTAATCGAATGTTTTATGCTTTGAATTTACTACTCTGTTAATTTTTTTTGGTCAGAGTTTTCTTGAAAAAAGATCTTTCTAGCTTTTTTTATTTACTTGAGTATTTATTTTCACTAGCCTCGTAAGCGGCTAGCTGCCTAAAACAGCAATTATAAAAAAGAAAACACATGTAATGACTTATTATAGGTTTGTAATAATGAATGTAATTTTATGAAAATATTTAATATTTCTAATTGAATACATCATGATTTAAACACATTTTTATTTAGATCAATAATTAAAATGTAAGAAAAATATTCTTATAAGATTATATGCTATTTTCGAGTTCCAGGAAGTAGCACCCTTGCTTCTTGGCAGGTAGTGAGAGTCGGGTATGTTAACAAACAGTAGGATCCCCTCAAAAACATTTTGCTATCTTTTGTGGGGGGGATATGGTTAGATACTCCCTTAATATGATGTTAATTATTACAAAAGTATTAGTTGGGTACGCGTGCTTTTCTTGTGCGCGGCTCGTGATATTGAATTGAACTTATAATGCTCTGACAATGTTCAATATTACAGTAAAAATTCTGAGCAATTTTGAAAATTTAGTTTTTGATGGTTTCGACTTTAAATCGGTATATGATGTGCTATTCTTTATCAACCAAGGAGCACTGCATATTTCCTAAGGGCTTTATTTTACAGAATTTGAATTTTAGAAAGATTTGGTCTTGTAGTATAACCCTATAAGAGGGCGGCGTAAAGTAAAGCTGTACAGAATAGTTTTTCACATAATATCAATTTATTATGAAGAGATGCAGAGTCATTAGGTCTTATTTTTTTTAAGCTGGAGACATGAAAAATGGGCAACGCCCTCGAAATTGGACCTCTCGAATACGCGTCGAGTGCGCTACCGTTACACCACGAAGGTATGCAGAGAAGGGAGAGAAAATACCTTATATACTGCTCCTTTTAAAGGACGACTGGGAATTAAGGCAGCCATTCGCCAAATCCTGGTGGTGAAAAATATTCATCCACACTTTTTAGTTCGGGCACCACTTTAGATTCATTAGGTTATTTTTGATGCTGAAGACATGAAAAATGTGCATTGCCCTCGCCGGGATTCGAATCTGGACCTCTCGAATACGCGCGGAGTGTGCTATCGTTACGTCACGAAGGCATGCAGAAGGGAGGGAGAAAATACCTTGTAGAGAAAGACTACTGTGTTTTTCAAGAATCGGTTAGATCCTACGTTAGATATAAAACTATTAAATGTATTTTTGAGTTTGGCAAAATGAAGTCTAGAAGTGAGTTAGTTTTTACGCATGATGCCTATTTATGTGACTTGTTTCCAGAGTTGACTTTGTTGGCTTGTTTCTTCAAACAATGGGGGTAGATGGTAATTTGACTGATTGGCCTTTGCGAAATCAAATCGCATATCGTTTTTTAATATTAATATTTCCTGTCGAGAAAAGTAGCCATAAGCCGAATCATATTATATGGAAAATTAAGTTTGATTAATTGATAAATAAGGCAACAGTGTTAGATAGAATCAACCGCTTTTGCAATATCAAGAAAAACCATACGTGTGGAGAATTTGCTATTGAAGTTGTCAGTAATAGTCTTGATGACCGGAAGGAGATGTTGTGTAGTGTTATGTTTTACCTTAAATCTAAACTGCTTCTGTCGAAGGAAAGAGGGAGGTATAATGTAATGGTTTGAATGTAGTTGAGTATAACTTTCTCTACAGTTTCAGAAAGCTAAGTAAAATCATGTGTCAATAGATTCTGAGAAAACTGCTAATTTTATTTAGTTTAAGAATAGCAATTTTAATTGCATGTTTCCAGTAATAAGGAAAATAGCAGAGTTCCAGAAAGGCGTTAATAATAATTATGACGCAGTTGATACCTTTTAGGGGCATATTTTTTAAAGCTAGATTTCTTATATTATCCTGCATTGCGAATTTTGAATTTCCAGGAAATGTTCTTTTCTGAAGAAGGTGGGACAACATCTGAGATGGTTGAATATGCATTCATTAGATTTGCCTTCATAACTGCACACATGATCAGTTATACCATGAAGTGGAGGGACATGTGCATGTTTTTTGCGTAATTCACGTGAAATATCACACAGGGCTTATTTTCCTCTATGAGACTGTTTAAAAAGCTGTTCTGTTTCTGCTGTATAAGTTCAACGATATCACATTTTATATCAGTTATTTAGTTAAGGCACTGTATTATTTTTTAATATCGAGAGCATATGTTCTCTGATGGCGATTACATATTCTATTTCGTATTTTGATATTTTCTTGGATATTAAAAAATATTCCTAAGAACTGCGTTTATTGCTTTTAAACCGCTTGGTTTTTTTTTTAAATAATAAAAGACATAGTAAATTTCAAAGTTAAATGTCTTTGCCGAATGGCAGTAGATTAGGGTGTGAAAGGTAAAAATATTTCATTTTAGGCAGTGACAACACATTGCTTTTAGCTGAGTTTGTTAATTCAAAATGGAAGATAAATACTTTACATTTGTTGAATGGCAACAGTCTGGTGCGCTGGGAGTAAAAAATATTTTACTTGGAGCAGTGCTGCCATTACCTACTTGAGTTCAACCAAAATAAATAAAAAACAAATCAGAAAGTTAAAAATTATCCTTTCGAGATGAACATGTTCAGCACATGACTATCTTTATTCAAAATTTGCTGGCTTTAGGTACCGCCGACTTTCCGCAATGCGAGAAACTTACATACAGATTCTTCATAATGATTAATAAATATAATAAATAATATAATAAATGAATAAATGATATATTTAGATTCATTTAAATATAATAATGAATACACATATTTAATGATAGACATAGATGTATTTATTATTTCGTACTATTATAATCTTATATTAAATAATAAACTACTGTATTTTTTCGACTATTAAGCTGACCCCAGGCAACCGAAACCCAAAATAATAATTGTTAAAAAAAGAGAAAGGAAAAAGGAAAACAAATCTGAAAGCATTCGGATTTATATTATGCTCAAAGCAGGCTTTTTTTTTTTTTTTTTTCATTTACACACATACACGTTTCGAGGGCATTTGGACTAAAAGTATTTAAAACAGCATATCTTTAGAGTTCCCGGTAGACAATCTCTCGCGTTGAAGATACAAATGTGTTATACTGTACAGTGTTGCTACTGCTCGCTTTGAAATCATTGAATTTGTTAACCAAGAAGTCGTTAAAGTTTTAGAAAATATGAAATAGATTATAAAACATTATTCATTATCATTATTCAACATTATTCAGTGCCTATGTTGAATTGCCAAGAGTTTGAATGTAATGATCAATTTCGGAGTGTAGCTCTAGATAGTTGGGATCCGGACGATACCCGATTAGTCTATGCAAGCCGCCGGGGTGTCTGGACCTGCTCTCACCTGTCACCTGTGATGCCATATACCACGCCATCCTGGGCTTATATTTCAGCAAGGTAATGCCCGCCCACACACGATGATAGTTTCTACTACTTGTTTTTGTATTTGCCTAACACTACCTTGGCCATCCCCCGTTGAGAACGTTTGGAACATAAAGGGCGGGGCGTTGCAACCAGCTCGGGACAGAATTTGGCACTATATCCCACAGAAGGACATCCGCCAAAAGTGCTTGCGTAGGGACCACAGGTTGACCAGGGCGTTATTGATTTGCTCACTTTGAAGCTCTTTCTTTTGAATAATTCTCTTTGAAATCATCTATTTTTTCTAAAATTGTACTCATTTGTTTTTCTGTACATGTACATCACATCTACCGACTTTCATTCCATTCTAATAACTACTTCTTGGTGCGACTTTTTCTTCTTTCTTAGTGTGTATTTATCAAATAAATAATAATAATAATATTTCAAATGATAAAAATTCAAATTTATACTTATTTTCTAATTGTAATTAAAATTTTGGTACCTGCATGACAGTTTTGCTGGTTACGATTTGCAATTCAAATACATTGGCGGCTAAATATTAAATTCTAAGACTGACATTTTATCAGATAATTCTAGTATGTTTAATTAATCATAAAATAATTTACTTTAATTTAAACTAAAAATAAAGAAACTATGAATAATTTACTTTAATTTAAACTAAAAATAAAGAAACTATGAAAACTTTCTAAATTTTTAGATAAAGTTTATTGAGACAAAACTTGAGAATCAATAATAATAGCTTAGTCACTTTCCCTTATTTATTAAGTTCCTCTTTGACACATAACTAAAAATGCATATGCTTGCATGTAAATAATTATAAACTTCTTTATTTCTTCTACAGATTGACACTTGATGGTATTAGATTCTGATGAAGTTTGTAGTCTTTGAGAAAAATTATTAGAAATCATCCTCATCAGGGATGGTTAATCGGGTTCTTTTCTTTTTAATTTTCAACTCATGAAACAAAGTTTTCACATATACAAAGATTCCTAAGCAAAGCGATTATTATTAATGCAAAAATTCGTAACTGAGCTTACTTTTTTTTTTTTTTTTTAGAAGCAGAAGTAAAATTTAATAAAATGGGTATCTTCAAGTCTTCGAATAAGATTTCTATCCCATTGTAAATTAATTAACTCCATTTGCAGATTTTTCCCGTACGTTATTCATGTATGTTTTTAATCGAAATTAAAATAATGTAAATTCGGACTTCAAGTAATTAAAATCTTTGCAAATACTAATACATAATTCAAAGACCTTTGCATGCCGCATAAAATTGCTTCGGGGGCCGTCAGTTTGAGACCAATGTTATAAAGAACAGTTTATCTGAGATAGCCTCGTCTGATGTCACCTGGAAATTGAAACCTCGGCAAAAACTAAGCATATAAAAATTGATAAATTTATGTAGTAGGTTATCATATTTTAGCAAATTCATTCTTATACAAAACAAATAAGAATATATGTTCATATTTTTTTGTATCATTTATTTTACAGCTAACAGTAAAATATTTGCTGTATATCGTTTATTATACTGCTAGTATACAATAATTCCTAAACAAATATAATTTATGATATTGTTAATGCACAGAACTATTTTTAAATGAGAATTTTATCGCCAAATTTTAATCTGAAGTTTTTTCCTCTTACTTCCATTAAAAATAAAACATAAAAGTTAATGAAAACACTTCATTAAAAGAAATTTCGTTTAAAGGGATTTAATCTATTATTTAATACACATAAATTGAGTACAATAAAAAACAAGAGTTTTTATAATTCAGCAACAAGCTCACATTTGTGGGGAAAATCAAGAGCTATACTAGAAGACAAAATTATTTAAGTTAATAAAAATTTGTTTCTAAAATTTCTGTTTAATGACAAAACCTTTGATTAGTATTTAATATTGAATTTAACTAATTTTTATTTAAGGTTAAAAGTTTGAGACTTTTCTTTTTCCTTTTCCTTTTCTATTTTTTTTTTCTTTTTCTATTTCCTTTTCTTTTTTTAACGCTTCGAAGTACACGTTGTCAAAATACGCTTTGGGTTTAGCTCTCTGATTCGTTGGAAGCCGCTTGAGGGAACGATTTAGTGAAATAAGCATACAGTTTAATACTATCTTTATTAAATAAAAGTTCAAGGCTCCATGTAATGCTATTTGCGATGGAATAATATCATACCAATCATGCTCTCCTATTGGTTTTTCCATTTTGAACAACAGTTTTTAAATGTAAGGTTTTACCTTCGCACCTTTAATTTTTGGGAGCCAATTCTTAAAATAAGTGTATCATAACTTTTTAGTTTTAAACTGTTTTTGGTAATAAAATGAATTAACATGCGAAGATCAGATTCCAGTTTTCTAAAATGTTGCGAATTTTACATTTTTTAAATATTTTTGTAACTTTTCTACGTTTTTCTTTGAAACTTTTTATCTTTAAAAGCTTAACTTTTTAAACTGAAATTACTGTAATCTTAAATTTTCAGAATGCAGTTTAGTTCTTTTTAGTTTCCAGTGCCTTAAACTCTGTTTTTAGTTCCCAGGGATTAAACTCTGATTAAATTAGGAAAAATAAAATTCTGCTCTTTTTTTTTTCAAAAATATATTTAACAACTGCGATAAATGCTTTCGTCCAGTGGCATTGCTAACTGGAGTTACTCAACTCCGATAACTGGCCATTGGGCAACAGTTAGCAGAACCGGCAAAACAGGTTGCAATAGTACTGTGTCTAGCTGCATTATTATATCCGAAGAGCAGGGCCAGTATACCACGTGCGGCCGCAACGGACGGCATGATTTAGGGTGGCAAAATATTTACAATTTAGCAAGGAACTAGGCGGCAGAATTTCGCAGAGTTTCCACTGGGTCACAAAAGGTCTAGGGATGGTCCTGCCAGAGGCCCTGATGTTATGATTAACGAAAGTAAAATGACAGTAAGATAGTATTTGAACACAGACAGCTTAAGCTGTTTGGCATTCTGCTGAATTCTCAAACATTCAGGCTGGTCTGAAGGGATTTTGTAAAGACACCGGATATTAGAAAACGTTTTCATAACATTTGCTTCTGTTAATAAAACTGTGCAAATCTCTAGATAGCAGAACTGATTTCTTCTAACAGGGATAAAAAAAATTAAACATAAAATGATTCTTCTCGCATAGTTGATACCCGTCTACCTTATTTTGCAAGTAAATCGATTCGATTAACTTGTAGTCTCAGTAAATTTTTCGGCGCTCAGAGGCAATTGGGCAGTCTTAATAAGTAAGGGTACATAATTTTCGTATTTACGAAATTAATGCTAAATATTGTTCACGAACTTTTTTGAACAAAAATTGTTTCTTGGTTTTAAGCTGCCGCCTATTTGAGTGAATATATGGAGCGCATTGTTGTCGTTCTTGATGGACACGATTATAAAATCTTGAGTATCCGTTTCCTAGAGTAATGTTTTGGAAAGAGAATTCTAGCACATAAAATACAGATTCCAATGATTTTTGTTTCTGATGTCTATTCAAAAACCAAGAAAATTATTCAGAATTTAGAAGTATCAGACTATGAATTCGCTTATATCTTGTGGAGTCAGTCAGATCATTTATAGTTTTCGCTGAGCTAGAATGTATGAGCAAGGTGATGTTAGTGAGAAGTGCAAAATAATGGTAACAACAGCAACAGAGAACAGTTTAAATAATTTGCCTTTACTATCCAATGCAGCAAATGAATCCTGTAAGCTTATTTACAGAATATTTTATCCGTGTATAGGCACAGGCGCTCCTATAGCAGCTTTAAAAATAAAATTATTATCGGAAAACTCTAAAATAACATTTTTAAAGGCATTCCAAAAGACGAGCACATTTGGTATACTTCAATCGTTTACATAAACAATTCTTACATTGACCAACAGGAAATTCATTTTTATGTTATACAGATTCTTAAAACAACATTCTATCACAAAAACTTCTCAAAGGCAGTAATTCAGAGTTTTCATAGTGCTATGAGTAGCGGGAATGGTGAGAGGTATAACTGCAGTTACGGACACACTGAGTGACGAGATATTGAGACTAGAGAAGTATAAGCTTTCAATTAACTTTATTTTTTATATTATTGCAGCAGTTTGCTTGTTACAGTAGGTTCAAAAAAGAGTGATTTTATTTCTTATTTATTTAATTATTTATTCTGCAATTAAATAAGAAATTTTCATTTTATATTTTTTATTTTTGCGAAATTTCGACTTTTTGAAGCAAAAATTACATATCTCTGCTTATAAGACTAAAATTTCATAATAGGGATAGCTTGCAGCGTTTTTACCTCCTTGGGATATTTCCAAAGCATTTTTATCTGGAATGCCGTAATATTTAGTATAGAATCATTTTTTTTTAGCTGCAACATTTAAAACGAAAGCAAAGCAACGGTCACGGTATGTTAATTCATTAAAGCAAAGCAAATCGAGAGCTATCTTCTTATGCGGAGGGATGCCTTAGCGGAGGATTTTTTAATGAACACTGGCTCGTATCAGAGCTATACATAAGAAAATCTACCATAAACCACTTAAAATAACGTAAAATAAAAACAGAAATTGTAGCAAGAAGAGTAAATGATATTTTTTAAACTTTCTGATGTGAGGAACTATTTTTATTTTAATTTAGAACTACTCAAAGCAAACATGTTGGAAGTTACAAGTTTCAGTAAACAATGAAAATTTAATTTCAAAAATAAAGAAAATTATGTAAACAAATTAAAATTTAAGAGAAATGTTTTTTAATTTATAAGTACAAATTATATTCTATGAATTTCCGAATCAATTAAGGATATCACTTTTCATGAGTCAGACTCTGAATCCTAAATCAATAAAGATGCCCAACAATGGCAGTTCTAAAGCATTTTCTCGTCTGGTTTTGACAAACTCAATAGTATATCGATTTTTTAGATTTATTATTATTAGCATTCTTCCTACTAGAACATTTGAGAATGTTTAGATGTTCAATGCGATTTATTCTATTTCCTTTGAAAACTCCAAAACTTTTTCTTCAAATTCAAAAATATGCATACCTCCTCAAAAAATGATAAGATTATTCAGCAAAGGACTAGATTTAAAACAATAAAACAATAAGAAGATAATATTCGAAAAATCTTAACCGAAAACTTGCATACAAGACAAGGTAAAAGCAATATGTATTTAATAATGATAAATTAAATAAAATTTAAATGCAATATTACTGAATTTAGACAATCTAAAACAGAACACATGAGATATCGCTTGATTATCTTATAAGGTATTTTCTGCCTTCTTTCTGCATGCCTTTGTGGAGTAACGATAGCACAACCGGCGCGTATTCGAGAGGTACAGGTTCGAGTTTCAGCGAGGGAATTGCTCATTTTCCACAATCTTTTGTTACGCTGTTTATGTTAAATATTTCAAGGTTACTGCAGAAAGAGGAGTATAGGTTATTTGATTACGCCAGAACACAAGTGGGTTATCTACTAAAGGGATGGGATGCTTTCATAAAAGAGTTTTTGAGGGAAATCGGCTCGTGTTTGCGTTATACACGGGAAACACCAGCCCACCAACGGCCGAGCGGTAAAATCGCTGAACACTGTTAGTTCCGTCATGGGTTCGATTACAGGCGAACGGGCTGGTTGTATGGGCGTTTTCGTTGTCCCCCCCCCATGTGTAACGTGTATACGAGTCAATTTCCCTTAGAAAGCCCTTCACGAAAGCATCCCTCTCTTTAGGCAGATAGCCTTAGTGTGCTTCTCCATGATCTGCTAAACCAAACCAAACCACGGGGGACATCACGAAGACCAAATATGGAGCCAGACTGTTAGCCTAGGAAGGAACACCCAGCATTCAGCTGTCTTAACCACGTGGTCGTGGTGAGGACTGTCTTCGCGGAGGACTTCCTAAAGGGAATTGATTCGTTCTGCATTACACATAGGATAAGCCAAAAAAGCATTCATGTACACAAGTCGTTAACAGGGACTGAATCCTGGTATTAGCGTTCAGTCGTCTTATTCGTTCACTCACTGGTGGGGGCGCAGTATTATCAGTTGTCATTAGTTTATCACAGATAAGAAAGGAAAATTCAGAAGGTGTGAAGGGCGTTAAATAGTAAAATTTCGTGCTCTATAATTTATATAACAACATCGCGAAAATTTCGTCGCCAATGATTTACACTAACATGTTTCCCCAAGTAAGTTTCACAGGATCGGGCACGACTAATTAATGTAATTAAGCATCTTTCTTTATGTGTTTATTATTTTAAAAAATCAGCAATTCTGGCCGTGTTATGACACTGTTATATGTTACCAAAATTTTAATTTCAGTGCAAAATATTTGTTACATTATGTTGTATGCTTACAGATGTTATTCTTTGATATAATCTTTGTCGTCATGTAGGACATTCTTTTCCGTTAAAAAAGGCTCATTCTTCATCATAACATTTAACACATACTCTGCATATTAAACAGGAAAAGAATTTTTGCCATACTACAGAACACGGCAAAATAATAAATTGAAGGTTCAAAGTTTTGGTTTCGAAAGTAAGGCGCATTGTTTTATTTTATTTTAGCCCAAAGGGCGTTAGCCCAGAAGGGCTATTAATTTCGTTTTGTCATTTTGCGTTGAAAACTTTAAATGTAGGTTCATTTTCCAAATTGTTGCCACCAAATATTATCTCCCTGTGTTATATTTAAAGAAATTAAATAATGAAGAATCTGCATAAATGTATATATGTTTCTCGCATTGTGACAAAACAACGGTACCAAGAACCATCAAATTTTGAATAACGTAATGTTCCACCGAATATGGGCATTTGAAAAGCTTAATTTGGAATATGAAATTTGTTTTATTACCAATTTCAGATTTAGTAACACTTCAGCGAATTTTTGATTAACAAACTCAACGATTTCAAAGCGAGTAATGGCAAAACTGTACTAAAAAAAAAAAAAAAAAAAAAAAGAAAAAAAGAAAAAAAAAAAAAAAAATTTATCTCCAGAGCGTGATACTATGTATCGGAAATTCTAAAGACTTTAAAATTATTTTGCGATATTGTTGTTGAATTGGATTTTATGGTTTAAATGCAAAGAACATTTAATAAGTAAAGGTAGCACACAAAAGGTTGAAAAAACGCACCTTAGGACGTAATTTAAAACCTGAAAGCTTTCAGTTTTTTTTTTTTTTTTTTTTTTTTTTTTTTTTTTTTTTTTTTTTTTTTACATATTGTTATTTTTTTGTAATAAATTCTAATGACGGTAATATTAAAATATTTAAATATAAAAAAATACGAAAGCTTCAGGATAAAACTTAACTAACCCGTTTATGCCCAAGTCTTTTTTTTAGCAAATTTTTTCCATTATTAAAGAATTTATATCACTTAATATTGTTATAGTTTTTGTATTTATTTAGCTATTTTTAGTAGAATTGTAATTAAAATTGTTTCATTTCCTCGTGCAATGCAGCGCCTGACAAAATTTAAGAAAAAGCTAAGCCGGAAAAGTAAAAATACAAGAGCGCGTGCATTTAACATTTAATAAATAGATATCTCGTAATTGTTTTTGCTATCCAGAAAATCGAGAAAATACTAGAATGGTCTCGTGAATGATTAAAAAGCTTATAAAAGCTGAAAGAAAACATCTCAATTCAGTTGTTGTTGTTATGCGAACTGTAGTTGTTTGCTTTAGCGCTGTTATTGAATGTAGCGAATTCACGGTGAGATCGGATTAGTTTTCTGCGTATTTTGAATTTGAGTTTTGTTTATATTCTAGTAGTTTAAAATATAACTATTGTGAGGTGTTGCGAAATTGTACGGATATCTCTGAGTAAATATTTTAGCATTTTGTTTTGTTTCTTGTGAAAAGAATAAATTTTATTAACTTTTTAACGACTTGCGCATTCAATCCGTTACGAACCCGTTCGCACGCAACAATATGAAAAGCATAAATACACTTTAGGCATCAAATTGATCACGACTGCCGAATGTTTTGTTCATGGGACAATGGACATACGTGTAAGCGAAATACACCTGGACTCGTATTTGAAATTTTTAGTTTTGCAAATCATTAATAATTAGTAACGGTTAATATAAATAAATTCGATTAACTTATTCAAACTAAGGGGAAGTTAACATTTTACCATTTTACATACTATAAATAATGGTAATGTAAAAGCAATAAATTGAAAACGATTATTTTTCATGAAATTGTTGAAAGCATTTATCATGCAGTCTAGCGTTATATTTTTCACATTTTCTTGTGGTCTTACCTGGACATTGAGCACATCGCAGTTGTTTTTTTTTTTTACAATTGTGTGCCAAATTTGTTAAAATCAAATTTCATTGGTCACGTGGTTACTCATCTTTGTTGAAGTGATTGTTCTTGCAGGTTTGGGAAGTACTCCAAATCGTTTGATATAGTTAGTGTAGCTGCGAAATTCTAATTGATCCATTGTGCCTTGTTTCTTGTAAAACATACGATGGAGAAGCCATGCATTTTGAATTGAATACACTGCATTTGAAACTTTAACATCAATTAGAAACATGACATTAAGCATGGCAAACATGGTATTAAAAAAGATCAATCAGAAAGCATGCCAAGTGGAAACCACCATTTCTTTCCACGGCATCCAATGCGATAATTTGAAATATAAAAATATTATACTCTATTAGATCGAGACCTCCCGTAAACTTGTATGTCATAATTGCACGAGACTGAGGCACAGCGATCTTCTTTTTCTCAGGAACTGACCAGCGTTTGGCTGAACCTAATGGATAACTCCAGTTGTACAGTTTGTACCTAATGGATTTATTTAGTCTAGCGTGCGGTTTGAAACTGTTGTCTTTCCAACGTACAATTATTACACCAGATGACATTTCTTTCCTGTAATTGATAACACCTCTTTCTTTTTTTTTTCTCAGATTAAGCAGTTTCAACCGGATACTTTCCAGTCCTATTTTCTCTAACCGTACCTGCAACCGCAAATCCAGAATTTGACAACTCCTCAACGAGCTTTATGGAAGTAAAGTAACTGTCTGTTGCTATCGCAAATGGATATTTGGATGTTTGCTTCATTTAAAGTTAACTATCTGAAATAATTGACCGAAGTTTTCTTTTAAATAAGAATTAGAATTTTTTTTGTATACACAAAATAATATAAATCATATTTTCTTTCAGTAATATGCGTAATCTGAAAAAAAATTACGTTTCAAGAACAAAGTTAAAAATTTATTTTGTTTTTGGCAATTTTACAAATATATTTTCTGTACACACAAATATACACTCACGTTTGTGAAAATTGCAACACCATGAAGGACTTACGCGAGTGAGCTGAAATTTTCAGGAAATGCAAAGTAGCGCATGATATGCAAATGATTAGAATTGCAAATCCGTAGCGCATGCGTATGCTGAGCAGCGCCCTCTGAACGGCTGATGGATCCGAATAAATAGACGGCTGTAGCGAGGCGTGTATGGTTATCGGTGGTTATCTGCTAGTGGTAAACGTTAACTCAATCTGTACTTATGCCTCGTCGACGAAAGAGAGCGAGATTTGAACAACTTACAGAGTTTGAACGAGGGAGAATCATCGGCCTTCGTGAAGCTGGATTGTCGTATCGTGCAGTAGCCTCTCGTGTGCAGCGTAACAGCAGCACAGTGATGCGCGTTTGGAAGCAGTGGACGGACGAGTGTCGGACAACTCGGAAATCCGGGAGTGGACCCCGAAATGTGACGTCAGCTCGCGATGATAGACACCTGGTCCGCATGGCGCGGACGGACCGTACAGCTTCCTCTAGACAATTGGCAGCACTGTGGTCAATAGCTACAGGTGTTTCATTGTGTGCTTCATCAATTCGTAGACGTCTGCTGCAGTGTGGACTGCGCGCACGGACTCCTTTATACAGGATCCCCCTAACGCACGACCATCGCCGCCTGCGGCTACAATGGGCCAATCAGCATAGAGACTGGCGTGCTGATTGGCAGCATGTCGTGTTTTCTGACGAATCCCGCTTTAATTTGTGGTACCATGATGGCCGCATTCGTGTCAGACGCTATGCCGGTGAACGCCACCTTCCGGAGTGCATTATCGAACGCCACAGTGGACGAACACCCGGAGTTATGGTCTGGGGCGCCATAGCATATCATAGACGATCTCAATTGCTACGAATTGTGGGCAATCTGAACAGCAACCGGTATATCCGTGAAGTTCTACAGCCCGAAGCTGTTCCCTTCCTTCAAAGCTTGCCAGGCGCTGTATTTCAACAGGACAATGCCCGCCCTCATACTGCTCGGATTGTTAAATCCTTCTTTGCAGCGCAGCAGGTACAGCTTCTTCCTTGGCCTGCGTGTTCCCCGGATATGTCGCCAATTGAACATGTGTGGGATGTCATTGGTCGGCGTCTTGCTCGTGATCCTCGTCC
Organism: Stegodyphus mimosarum; assembly: GCA_000611955.2. Classification (NCBI taxonomy): domain Eukaryota; kingdom Metazoa; phylum Arthropoda; class Arachnida; order Araneae; family Eresidae; genus Stegodyphus; species Stegodyphus mimosarum. The sequence continues at coordinate 16,340 of KK120480.1, forward strand.
TGTTGCGTCTGCAGACGAACTTTGGGTACGCGTACAAACGATATGGAATGCTCTTCCTCAGTCAGACATTCAAACTTTGTTTGACTCCATGCCACGTCGTGTAGCAGCACTTATTGCGGCGCGTGGTGGCCAGACAAAATACTGATTCTGATCTCTTGTTCTTGTTTGTTTGCTTTGAACATTTAATCATTTAACCACTCAACTGTGTATTAAATTGCATTCAATTATGACGATTCCTTCTTGGTGTTGCAATTTTCACAAACGTGAGTGTATTTTAGCAAATATTGTAGAATTTAAATATTTTGTATACAGTAATAGTAATAAGAGAGTAGATTTTGAAGTATTATCGCATAAAACATGCCTGCTTCGAATAAAAATGCGTTTAGGTTATTGATAAGACAGCAAAATCTTTTAGGCTTATTGCACTCACAAATGCCCAGTGTCCCATAAACAGGACGCCAAAGAGTAAACGTCATTACACAAAAATTATTATTATTATTATTATTATTATTATTATTACAAAATAACATTACAGAAATCTTTTGTGATCTATTTTAAGCAAATAATTTTTAATTTTTTTAGTTTTATGAATAAGAAGTTTGTAGAAAGTATTTACTTTCTGTGGCTCTAATGACGTGCCGATGCTGGAATATTTCCTATAAAAAACTTGTTCTAAAATAATTTTAATATCCATCTAGTGGTTCCATCATTTGTTAACTGTAAGAGTAACCCTTAGGCGTATGAAAAATTGCTTTGGCTAAAGGCTATATGCACTACAAGATTTCCTACGCAGTAAATTTCTAAGCATCCCATATTTTAGCCCCTGCTCATAAATTAGCTAATGAAAAATTCTTCCACGAATGCATTAAACATTTTCGGAAAAATTTAATACTCACCAAATGTTTAGATATCTTCTAAATACCATGAAAGTAACAACAGAAATTCGCGCTGCGATAAAATCACTGTTCTAATCATCATTTCTGTTTACTTAATAACCACGGCAATGACAATGTAAAACAAAATAAAACATAAAGGGTTTTGTCTATTATGAAATCGTTTTTTAGTAATAAGTATTTTTTAGTAATAAGTAAGTTTTAAATAAAGCTTCTTTCGCCCACTGCAAGCAAAGTAATTACAGCTTATTTGTACTAAAGCGTTAGAATATTTCACAACAACCATTCATAGATAACTTAATTCTTTATGTGTTTGTAATTAATTCTTCGAGTATTTTCTGCTTACACCAATAGCAGCATCGCCTATCGTAAGCCTTACGGTTATTCAAATATCATACAAATACTATAAAAAATAATAATAATACAAATTTTTAAAAGTCTGAAAACTTTTCAGATTTTATATTACGTCTAAAGGAGTGGGTTTTTTTTTTTTCATTTACTCACACATATACGTTTCGAAAGCATTTGGGCTAGAAATATTTAAAAACAGCATATCTTTAGAATTTCCGATAGACAGTCTCGCGCGCGTGAGATAAAAATGCTTTTTTCCGTACAGTGTTGCCACTGCACGCACCAAAAGTTCGTTAAAGTTTTACAAAACATGAAATAGTGAGTAAAACAAATTCGAAATTCGGGCTTCCACGTGCCCATATTCGTGTGGAAGACTACGTTATTCAAAATTTGATGGCTCTAGGTAACGTTGTTTTTTTCACAGTGCAAGAAACATGCATACGTTCATGAAGATTCTTTATTATTTAGTTTCTTTAAATATGATACAGGGCGATAATATTTGGTGGCAACAGTTTGAAAAAAGATTCAGAGACTTAAAGATTCAATGCAAAATGCCGTTTGAGACTAATAGCCCTTCTGGGCTAATAATAATAATAAAAGCCAAATATATGCGATATTTTTTTTTTTTTTTTCAAAATTCAAGAAATTTTTTATATTGCGTGCACAGTTTTTTGAGCTCTTTGTGATGGTTAGGTTATTCAATTTTGGCAAAGCACACGAGGGCTATCTGCCTAAAGGGAGGGATGCCTTCGTGGAGGACTTTCTAAGGGAAACTGGCTCGTATACACGTTACACATAGGGAAAACCACGAAAACGCCCATGCAGCCAGCCCGTTCGCGGGATTCGAACCTCGGACCGAACTACCAGTGTTCAGCGTCTTTACCGCTCGGCCGCTGGTGAGCCTCTTTGTGATGGATAATGGCCTAAGGTTCTTCTTACCTACTGACAAAGTGTTATAAATGCAATAGCAATAAATCCATATACACATACCATCCATAAGAATTTTATTATATTTGTACAATTGTAGTACTAATATAAAAATTATAACAATGAACTGTTGATCTTATTGTAACAATGCTACATCTGTATTATTAATATTCCAATAAAACTGCTGTAATGATAAAAGTGAAGTATAGCTTGAGAAGGATATACAGTAATACTGCAAATTTTCTTAAACATAATCGGTTTGATATATTAGTACACAAATGCATTTTAAATTATATCAGTTATATATTAAAAATAACATATAAATATTTAAATGCTTAAGATGTGGATTTAATAATTTGAAACTACTTGGAAACGAATTATAAATTCATTAATTTTGGAAAAATTCTGTAAAAGATGTTTCTAAAGTCAATTTTCAAAAGTCAATGGCCGAGCATGTAATAATAAATAGAGATGCTACAGCAGAGAATCTAAAATGAAAACTTTTTTTTGTTTCTATTTTTGAGGACAGAAGGCGTTCTATAACGCTATTCGTTTCATTAAGTTTACGGCAAAAAGAGGATTTTTATGCAAAACTTATGTTCAAAACTTCTGTTTAGCCCAAAAGGCGTTATCCCAGAAGAGCTATTAATTTCGTTTTGGCATTTTGCGTTGAAAACTTTAAATGTCCATTTCACTCTTCAAATTATTGCCTCCAAGTATTATTGCCCTGTGTAAACTTTAAAGAAATTAAATAATGAAGATTCTGCATAAATGTATGTATATTTCTCGCATTTTGATAAAACGATACCTAGAGCCATCAAATTTTGAGTAACGTAAGCCCCCACCGAATAGGGCATCTGGAAGCAATAATTTGGAATTTGGGATTTGTATTATTATCGATTTCATATTTTGCAACACTTTAACGATTTTTTGATTAACAAACTGAACGATTTCAAAGAAAGCAACTAAAACACTGCACGGACAAAAAAAAAAAAATCTCCAGCGTGCGAGATTGTGTATCGGAAGTTCTCAAGACATTCATTCTCATTTTAAAAATGATTTTGCGATATTGCTGTTGAATTGAATTTTATGGTTTAAGTGCGAAGAACATGATGTTTAATAAATAAGGATAACACAAAAAACATTAAAAAAACGTCCCTTTGGGCGCAATGTAAAATCTGAAAAGCTTTCAGATTCTCTTTTTTTTGGGGGGGGGTGTACTGTTATTTTTGTCATAAGATACATTTGGTATGAGACATGTAGAAAACCATTCAATAAAATTTATTTCACAATTTCCGTTTTTTATCCATTTATGCCTTCAAAGCTTATTTATGATTTTGTGCTCTGTTGGCACGTTATTGGCTTTTCATTGTAATTTTACTCTCTTCAAATAACAGGCGCCAAGTTCTATTCATTTGGCGATGAAATTGAACAGCATTTATAATAACCCTAAGAGTTCATGGCGATGTGGCGCTAGCTTCGCTTTTGGGTGTGTGTATGCGAAACAGTCGAAAGTGAGGTGGACGAAGTGTGTGCTTAGTTGTATACGGAATTCAAAAATACTACAGTTGAAAGGTAAGCTTAATTTTTAATATCTATCTAGTGTTGCCTATGATCACATGAGTTGACAAGCGATTATAGAATGTTAATGCAGATGTTGTTCATTTGAACAAGTTTGGCGACCAAACAGATGGATGGCAGTTCCACTGTTTATACCGCGGCTTTGAAGGTAAATGTGCCTACCGGTTAGTGTTAATTTTGCTTAGAATTCCATCTTCGGAAAGCGGTCGTTTGAACTCGCCACTCTACTTTCGATTTAGGGTTTGTATTAAAGCGAACATCGCACATATTTAATGTGGATATGATTTTAGACTACCTGGCGTTTTCTAATTACAGTGTCTCCAAAACAGAAGCCTATTTATAATTATGTCGTAAACTACAATATAAGAGTTGATTTTATAAATTACAAATTTTAATTGGAAAACAAAAGGATTTTGTACAGGCATTTGTTATTCGCAGTTCGAAATCGTGCTAATTGTAACTTCGAATGCGCATCGAATGTAAATATTAAGGTGTTGTGTACTTTGTTGCCGTGGAAATCGAACGCATTTATATACATGGTAATAAACTTTGAATTTTTGTTATCAAGAGCATCAAATTTCATTTGAAACAATATATAATAATTATTATTAATGGTATCTTTTGAATTTTCATTAGTTCTTTCTTATTTATAAATGAATCCTGTCAGATATATTGATTTTTTCTTATGTTTATTTTAATTTTATATTTATTATTATATCACATCGGAATCGTGGATGTATAGCTTGCAGTTAGAGTATAGAGATTAAAATTATTCTGATTTCTAAGCTGTGATGTAATGTGTTTTTATTTTTTTATACATATGTAATTCTTGTTCATTAGATTCGAAAAGCATTAGCTCTTTTAAATAGTTCATCTAACTTTTTTTATCCGTTGGAAATGTTTTAATAACATGTTCATTATGTGGAATTTTGTCTGTAAATTAAGTTTTTCATATAAATGCTGTTAACATTTATAGAACAGAAAAATTCCTGTGCAAAATAATTTATTGCGTTTGTCAAATGAAAGAAAAGCTCTGTAGACAGATTTCTTGAAAGTGCCATAGATGATACTAGCAGAGAAAAATGTTGTAGGCACCGATTTGATGGTAATTTGTTAAAGGTTTACTTTTATTCAAAACCGAAATTTTAAAAAAAATCGGTAAACCTAAAACTTTTTTAAAACTAATGTTTTAGGTTTATAAAATATCCATGAAATTTAGATAAATATGTGAAATTTGATTTCAAATTATATATTTGAGCATTAATAAATGCGATATTGATATTTTTAATATCGATTTTAATTGCTGATGACTGAAAACTTACATGCAATTAATGTTGTAATCCGTTGTACATAGTTTATAACACTATATTACCATCGTGCCATTCATATGTTTGAAACGAGTGGGAAAAAATTGTTTTTTTTTAATCATTACGACCACGATTTCGTTTTATTCCCGTACTTTTACCCGAAAACATTAAAAAACAATGTAAATTAATGAATAACATTTGTGTTTACAAGGTACTTGGCTATCTACCATCACTAACTTACCATAATTACTTTATGGAAATGTAGCTCTTGTTGCCACCGAAAAACGTGAAATTATTATTTTTCTCCCTATAGTTAGTTCTCAGATGACCATTTCTGAGGAAACATTGGTAGAGAATGTTATTATGAACATCACCTGTAAATACAAATATTAGGGTCAAAGGCTACACTCACGAAACGTCAAAATCATCTGAGTGTCATGTTTTGAAACATGTATTAAATATGCCGTGTGTTTGGCAGTAATTCATCAGTTTCAATTGATGTCTTTTTATTTATTTATTTTTTACCCCTTTCTGTTTTAGAAAAATATATTACACGTGTTATGAGAAGAAGGTTTATTTAATAATGTGCTATTATAAGCGTTTCTATATGTACATTAAAATAAACAAAGACAGTATTACGTGAAAAATATCTGCCATAAGTTGAAAATCGTAAAATGGAATTAATTTAAAAAAGAAGAGTGTAGAATAACATCTTAAGAACTAGATGTAAAACTAAAGTCTCGATAAACTCAACAATAGAAGCATTGTTTCTTAGATCGTTAGTTGAAACAAGATAAAAAGTTTTTGTCTACTTCAAGCTAAGCTTCCAGTTACACAACAGCCGCACTGCAGGTGCAAGCGTAGGTCGCGTGTTTCAAAGTGCTAAAAGACTTGACACGGATGTTAGAGACAAAGACCGTAATGATTATTCACTTGTTATGGGATGAATGACAGATATTTAAAAGCAAGTATTTAAGCTGTTTATTAACGTAATGTATTCAGCCTCTTTATCTGTTGAGTTGTTTATTGACTTACGTATGCTATTAAAAAAATGGTTATAAAGTATTGTAATAAAATTAGGATTATAATTTAAAATTACAGAATTGCAAATTCCATGTTAATTGTATTGCAATACTAGCATTTGAGATAATTCTGAGGTTAATTTTCTTACCAGGATTTGACTAACTAGTAGTTCCACGAACTAACATGTGATACCAGGTATGTGTTTCACTTTCTCGATCTGACTAAAGTAAATAAATACATGAAAGCGAATTCGTCAGCCTGAATAAGTGTTCAGATAGTGTTTCTAATTGTAGATAATAATTGGATAAAATAGTTCAGTATCTCTTAAGTAACAGTTATTTATTCCGTTTATTTTGTAATAATATTGTATAACCTTTCATTCTGTGTTATGTATATACTTCGTGCACTTGTGGAATAGCTGTAAACGGTAGATTAATACTGCTCTCAAGCATGGCCGGCACCTGAAGCGGTACAAACCGTGGCGCCGTACGGGGCAGAACAAGTTTAGAATTTAGGAAGACAACAGCGACACATTTTACACTCATGTCCATATATTAAGGATAATTCAGAATCACACGGAAATCGAAGTCTAAAATAAAAATTTCATCTGTAGAATTATTGCACATATCTTCAAGAATAACATGCAAATTACGAAAAGCCATCAGATGACACCGATAGTACGTTACAATGACAAGAGTTAAGAGAAGTGCATACAAGGAATGCTATCAAAGAAGTACAATTGCTCACAAACCTTCTATAAGCCGCTTAGTTCACAACCGACTAGTTAAGAGACAGGGGACGCATGCGCATGATTTTTACGTGGTAGAATTATCGGCCGCCTAGAATGAAGGCGTACTCAGATGGAAGTTGGAATAGCCCAAAGTGCCATCTATTTTCTTTGAAAACGATTCCAGAATGATGGAAATGTCAGTAGATGTTACAGTACAGGTCGCCTCTGAGTTATAACGCCGAGTGACGACCGGTATTTGCCAGTAAGTGCCAAAAGAAGTAGCCGGAGCACAGCATCAAACCTGCCTCGTCAGCTATCTTCAGCCACGGATACGACCGTCTTAAGGCAAACTGTGTACAGACGTTTGGGACAGAATGGTCTATATGCTCGCAGGCCTGTCAGGTGTGTTCCTCTCACGGCTGTGACCAGCGGTTAGCTTGAAAATGGAGAACATGCAATGCGGCCATCGTCACAGTGGGCTCGTGTGATGTTTTCGACGTGTCCAGGCTTAGCGTGCAGTCTGATTCACGTCGGACTTTCATATGGAGAACTCTAGGTACTCGCTACCACCAAGACAACGTCATTGAACGACATCGTTACGGTGGTGCAGAATTGTTCATTGGGGTGGAATTATACTCGACTCCAGAACAGATCTGTATGTTCAGATCGGAACCATGATAGGCCAAATTTATCGGGAAATCATTTTGGAACAACGTGTACATTTGTTTAGGAGTGCTATGGGCACAGAATTTGTATTTATGGGTGACAAACCCCGTTCTCACCGTGCAAACATTATGAAGGAATGCCTTCAGTCTGAAGATCTCACCTGTATGGAATGGACAGCATTCTCACCTGAACTGAATCTGATAGACCATGTGTGGGACATGATTGGCCGACGAATTGTAGCATGTCAAGCACGTCCTATATGTGTACCGAAACTTCGGAGAGCATTGCTTGCTGAGTGGAGTAATCTTCCTCAAGATCAGTCAGCTCGATAATTTGTTACTCAGCATGCCTAAGCGTTGAATGGACTGTATTTCATCGTCTGGGAAACATACAATGTATTAACCACATACCAACCATGAAATGCTAAGATTTTGTAACGGAGATATTTTTTTGTAATTGCTCCCGGGAGAAAAATCGTATTTTTTATGAATGGTATCATTACATACACCATCGTTTTTGCTCTTTATCTTTTGTTTATAAAATGGGCTTTATGAATAAGTCACTTTTTTTGGTTTCTGAACCTTTATTTACTGAAGGTGGCCTTATCCTTAATTTATGGACATGAGTGTAGTATAGGAAAAGACTTCACATGAGTGTAGTATAGGAAAAGACTTCACTGGGCGGTCGAAAATCTAGTGTGCCGGCCCTGCTTTCAAGCAAGACCCAGCACTTCTTTTTTTAATCATTAATCCTTGAATGTGTGGAAATCCTGGAATCCTCCTGTCTTGAAAAAGAATTTTTTTTTTAAGTCCAGAGGGCGTTAGCCCAGAAGTACTATTAATATCGAAACTATTAATATCGTTTCGGCATTTTGCGTTGAAAATTTCAAATGTCTGTTGCACGTTTCAAATTGTTGCCACCAAATATTATCGCCCTGTCTTAAAGAAATTAAATAATGCGGAATCTGCATAATTGTATATATGTTTCTCGCGCTGTGATAAAAGAACGGTACTTAGAGCCATCAAATTTTGAATAACGTAATCCAGCATCGAATATGGGCATACGGAAGCCCGAATTTGGAGTTTTTTTTATTATCGATTTCATATTTTATAACGCTTTAACGAATTTTTTATTAACAAATTCAACGATTTCAAAGCGAGCAATAGCAACACTATGCGGAGGAAAAAAAAATAACTTTTTCTCCAGCGCCCGAGACTGTGTATCAGAAATTCTAAAGGTATTCTAATTTTAAAAAATATTTTGCTTTTGACTTGAATTTTATGGTTTAAGGGCAAAGAATATGATATTTAATAAATAAACCACCTTTGCTTCCTATTGAGGGACAGACAGTTACAACCATGCCTTCTCCGGAATTCGAACCCGGGCCCTTTGGTATGGCAGTCGGCTCCCCTAGCCACTGTGCCGTCTAGGAGGCAGAATCAGACGTAAACTTGGCTTAGACCGAAAAGGTTGGCCTGAACACGTTTATCGTTTGTATCTGCATTCTGGATGTGATCAGCGAGGCATATATCAATTGAGCCCTTCAGATAGATTAATTATATGCCATAATACTTTTAAAAACAGCGTTTTGAAAGACGAAAGATTATCACTTATTTCTAGAAGCCTTATATTTTAAAAGAACAAATGGAAGATACTCAAATTTTTAGTTTCTTGAAGCTTTAAATTATTATTGTTGCTGTTTTTCGAAATCAACTTACGTATACTCTGATTTATGAGGTGTAAAATTGACCTATAGAAAAGTAGTTAAGTCAGTGGTTCTTAAACTGTAGACTCCTGCGACTCCACGAGCTTGCACGTTTAGGGATAAGGATTCGTGGGTGGATTTAAAAACTAAATGCTGATTCGGTGTTATGTTTTAATTATGAAAGGTAGTACCTAATTAGAGTACTAATGCTAAATTGTTTTGAATCCGAAAGGTTCTCGTATCTGCTATTTACTATTCAAGAAGGAAAAGAGAAAGAACTTTCAATTAGTATTAAAATTTTTTGATTAAAATAAATTAGCGGGGAAAGTATATAATTCAGACTCTTGGATCTTGAGGCTCATTCTCCTGATATAATTTGCCAAATAAAATTTGAATGACAATTAAAAAAAATTTTTTTTCCCGTTTCGCTAAAATCTTTAAAAGTAAAGCAAGTGTAGAGGTTAGAGGATTATTGTAAGAATTAACAGATAAACGCTTCAGAACATTAAAAATGCAGTACTCAGGGTCGTCAAGAAATGATATCCGGTGGTCTGCTCTAACTCTGTTTAACGTCATAATTCTGTTTAACATCATAACTAATCTTAATTCATAGAATTTTGGAGTTACAATTCGAAAGATTTCTAATAATGAAAAATATGCAAAGATTCGAGTTTTGGAATGTCGAATCTTTTGTACGATTCATGGGGTTCGAATACCGTATCCTTATTAAATGTACTATGAAAGTTAATGGTAAGGAATATCGGCGAGAACTGGAGAATCCCTTTTATTAGGTACTACATCATAAAAGGGATTCTCCAGTTTTAAGAACTTTTAAGTTAATTTGCGGAATTTTGAGTTAAAAGCATCATTTTATGTATTTATTTCGAGAGTAGCTGAGTAGTAAATGAACGTCAGGCATAACTAGAGTAAGAAAACTGAAAAACGGCCAAGCAAAACTCGAAAACGTTATGCGTCTGATGCAAAGCAGATTTTAGGTCATTAATGTTGGATTGCCGAAAATGGCTATTGTAGTCGCTTTGGACATGTCGAGCAAAACCCCAGTATGTTGAGTATGGTAGATGGGAATATCAACTGAGTAATTATACAAGTACGGAGGAAGCGATCCCGCATCAAGTAGCTGTGCAGTTATTAGTGTATTGTCATCAACTTAGTTTGGAGGCGTGGGGAATGAAATTTGGAGCATCCGAAATTTTGATGAGTTCCTTCTAATTAATGAACTTCCTGATAAGCATTCACGCCAGAAAGCTATACATATGCGTGACTCATAATAACATGCACACCCACACGTGTGAGCGTGAATCACAGTATGGAGACATAACATCGTTTGGCTTAGTAATTATTATGGATTAGCCTACGAAGACGAAGAAATTAGCAGATTCAAAGAAGGAATTTACACACATGTACGCAGAAGTTTTTCCGCCTCCTACATATTATGTATATAAGTCACATTACAGTTCTTGCACAGTGTAAGTTCTTTTAGCACATAAGGGCGATTAGTCTCGAAACACGATTTTGCATTGATTCATTTTGAATGCCGTCCGCTTTAAATGCGTTGTTTCACATTTTATTCGAATCTGTTGCCAAGAGCAAAATGTAAGATTTTTCATGTTTAATCTGTCTGGTATTGATTAACGTACTAAGGCTACATAAAAAGCAATAGATACAGTTCGTAAGAATGTTATTATTCTTTAACTTAAATCTGATTGGTTTAAATAAAAATGCATGTAATAATTCCTGATACATCGAACTAAAAACATTAAATATTTTTATACAATTACGTTATATATTTTTTCACTTTTGAAATATGTAACGTTCCCATGTTAACCTGAAAGTATATTCATGTAGTATCCTGGAAAATATGTCGCTATTCCATCTGGGCCATCTGTTCTGATAAACCATACTATATTAAGAAAACCATACCATGCCATAAGAACTTTTGTAAGCGGCCGCTAAAATCTGAAAATTGTCATTTTTTTAAAAATTTTATTTTTGTTGCCTTCTTATAGTAACTTTTAGAATGGCGTACGTTTTGAATAAATAAATTAATAACTCTGGTTTACATGAAACATACTTTTTGCGACACTCGCTATATCTATGACAAAAGTAGTTCTTGAAAAAGAACTTAATTTTTATCGGGAAATAAAACAGTACTTTATACTTTAATAAGTTATTTGTTAGAACCCAATATTTATTGTAATTTTATATTATTATTAGTAATAAATTATTCTGTAACTTAAAAATAATTTATATTATTTATCATATTTGTCATAATTATAAAATATAGATAGATATCATTAATATTACGAATTATATTATAACTACGATACCAACGAATTAAACGCAATTCTATTACTATATCAACGAAATTCAATTACGAATTATTTTATAATTACGATCCAATAAAATTATAGTATAATTTATTATAAAGTGTATTGTAGTCGTTAATTTATATAATATGTGTAAATTGTGCTATTTAATTGCAACAATTCAGCCAAAATTGGAAAAATTATTTATAAGCCTGATTGAAAACTGCCCTAAAAAATTCAACTATATATCGCCAAAAATACAAATAAATGGCCTCATATTAGACCTATTAGATGAGCTGGAAGTGAATGCCAAATCCTCATCCCCTCTGAAGATATATATGCCAGACATGATCCTCGTTGGTACTGTGGACAGAATTAAAGATGGTGATATATATCTATGAGGCGGATGACGAACAAGTTAATTATGAAATGGAGAACGACGTTTTTCATCGAGATTTGACGTAGCAGAGACATCCGAGAATTGCTAGAATATTCAGAGTAGGATAGTCATATTAAAAAATTTGATTAATATATAAGGATTGAAAAAATAGTTTTTCCGTTAATTTCAGTTATTATTATTTTAGTGATTGAATGATTTTAAAGTAATCTGAATTTAATATCATTCGATCGTATATAAGCCAACTCTTCAACCTTTAGGAAGTACTCACGAATTGATGAAACATGAATCAGATCGCATGAAAGCAAGCAAAAATGCTGTCTGTCGGTTGAACTACTGCGTTCCTCATAAATAAATATTTGTGCAATAGCTTCAACTCAGTTGGGTTTCAAAATTTTGTTGAATGATATTTATGGATTAACAGTGTTTGAAGGAGTCATCTTGTCTAGCTGTCAATCATCGCCGATGATAAACATGATTAGATGATTCGTTTAGTATGACTCATATTTCGTGTAAATGCGTAGTTAAAATAATGTAAAATAGAAAACTTGATTGGAATGAAAGGAACGGCGTTTTCTCTCTTACATATCAGGAGTTAGAAAATGTATATCCACCCTTTCATCGATTTTTTTTTTCTAAATCAATGTAGCCGGAGCATTTAAAAATTGAGCATTTTAGATAATACTGGATTTTGAATTGTTAATGTAAATAAAATCCTTCTCAATAGCATCTTGGGTAAGCTCTTTGCGTAACTTGAAAGTGCTTTTGTATTCAGAATTGGATTGCATGCAAAATACAAGTTATATTCTTGGGAGCTATTCTATGATAGTGATAATTTTCCTTTCTTGCCCATAGCAGAGGAGCGTATATAACCAACCTTAAGACCTCTTAGATTTGTGTTTGAGCAAGAGAATTGGGATCTCTCCTCTGCTAATGCTATGATAGCACAAGAAATGGTGAATAATACGTCTAACAGATGAAGTAATATTTATAAGCCATTACTAATACAATTTTTCAGGCTGCCGAAACTTTTATTACAAAAATATCAACTGCTCTAACAAAGTGTACAAAACCGTGGTGGAACCAGGAGTGTCAAGAGAGCTTGCGAAAGCAAAGAAAAGCGTGGAGAATCTTCCGTAGGTACTCTACTTTGTATACAATCTTCAAAAAAGCTAAAGCATATGCAAGAAAGATATGGCGCCGAGTCGGGGGAATCATGGATCCCCAGTGTGTCTGGGGGACAACATCTACACCATGTAAACGAGTTAGGGA
>KK120480.1:32887-46860 GCA_000611955.2 Stegodyphus mimosarum
TAAATTTGACAAAGACCAAAAATTTTGATATTCGTAATAAATTAATAAATTTAATTAATAAATTTCAAATAATCCGTTAAATGTTACAAAGATATTAAAAAATGTTAAAGCCATTGATTATATGCTATGTGTTTAAAGGTAAAAATTTTGATTTAAATTTTTCACTGAAGTATTTTATTTTTTCACTTATATTTTCAGGTCTTTAAATAAAATGGAATTCTCTTTATTTAAGGTTCAAGATTCTAATTAGAATTTACTTTGTTTTTTCCTTGTTTGGGGAAAGGGCCAGAATTTTCGGATCAACTATTATAATTAAAATACATCGAAATGTTTCATCGCCTAATTCTGAATACAGAAAAGCAAAGATTTTTGTAGAAGAGAGATTTTAATTGATTTCAGTGTTCCTTCCCACCCTGACGAAATGACATTGAAGTTGATTGAATTCCTCTTTTGTCGTATTCATTTTTTTTAAATTTCATTATTTTTTTGAATTGGGGTATTGCTTATTTGAAAAGTTTTGCTTTTAATATTTTTAAAATTCTTTGTAACATTTAATGGATTTTTTATTAATTACAAATTTCAAAATTTTTGGTCTTTGTAAAATTTAGTTCTAAATTTCTTACTTTATGTCTTTACTGATAATTTTTCAGCAGGTTAATGCGCGAAAATACTGGGCATTTCAAGTGAGAAACTGATCTTCAGTTTGTGTACGCTGCTTTATGCGGCGGAACCGTTATGCAAATTTCTGATTTTTCGGAAAGCGGTATTCTTGTATAAAATTGTGGCGCCGATATGCCTTCATATCGGCGGCACACCCTGAAGAAGTGTTGATGCTGAAGTATTTTCTAACATAAATTCAGAAACCTCATCAGAAGAGAGAGAAATTTATGGTCTTGTTATTAAACTTTCGATATGTCGATCAATTACGTTCAGTGCTTAAAGTATTCTTTAGGAAGTGCAGGGCATGCTTACGTTTTGACGTATTTAAAAAAATATATAAAATCTGCAAATTTTCGTATCAAAGTAAGGTTTATACATGAATTATTAATGAAGCGTTTTGTTTGCGGGGGGGGGGTTGCCAGAATAAAATAAATTTTAACTCAAATTTTCTTCGATAAATGGCGCTCTTAATATCGCGGTAATGAGCATATTTACAACCCTGTAAACGATGAGATGCAGTGGGATGCAAATGATTGGCCTGATACATTATTTGTAGTACTGTAGTTTGCTTGCTAATCCAAGTGAATGAGTATTTTTCTCATTCTGTTAACAGCGACAGTCATCGTTGAAAACTAAATTTACTTATGTCCCCCTTAGTCTAACTCTAGATAAGTTTTTAAGGCAAAATATACTCGTTTTGTACGTTAGTTTGTTGATTTTATATAATTTCTTGAAAAGCATCAATGTCATGTCACACCGTGTTTTTTCTGGCGTTTACTGTAATGAGTCGTTTACTGTAATTACAGTGCACACTTTTTCAATTCCATTGCAATATTCAATAAATAAAATTATGTGAAGTGTATGAGAAATTATGCGAGATAACAATATTTTACTTTTGCTGAATTGTAAGCTGATGTTCAATCTTCTGAATACAGTATGGTACTTACGTACTAACACAACTATATAGGCTCAGTCTGGCTATTTTTTACGAATAAAAAGGTAATAGTTACTTATCAAGTGCAAGTTGGTGCCACTGTTTTTTAAAAAATTCCTAACGATCGATATGTAACGTTAAGTTTGCAACATTATCAATATGTAAAAAGAAAACACACTTTAGCAATTTTAAATACAAATTTTAACTATTAAATAAAGATTATGATAAATAAAAATATAAAATACATTTTTCGCGAAGCCTTACTGTAAATTTTTGTTACTTTCTTCTCTCTGTATACACAACAATTTGTTTTCGCTTAAAAAGAAAATCAGAGAACTGCACAAACTCATCATCGCGCTCATCTTCGGCATTGCTAACAGACTGTGTATAAAATGAACTCATCATTGTTCTCTTTAGAGATTTTGAGGCAAAATACAGTATTCCTGCAGAATTTTTAACGCAGTTTTTTCCATTGCTGGAAGATTCCTCATTTTAAAACTGAGTTTAAGGCAGCAAATATCACGATTTGTCTGTAAACAGCGTTAGAACTTCGAATATAAAAAAAAAAATTGCCGATGGAAATGACGTCGTCTCTCGACTGAAAGATTGTTATAACTATGGAAATTTTTGTAGGGCTATTAAAATAAATCTTAGACTTTTTTTAAAAGTGCGCCACATGACTATAACAAAATTACCAAATTAAAATTTTGATTTAAAGTCAGACAGTATAATTAAAAAAGTTGGAGAAACGCTGCAAAAATATAAATATATTTTTAATCTTACCATCAACTTGAAAACTGCATATAAGGTCAGTTAGCATTCTGGCATGCTGAATAGAATCTGCTGCATAAGTCATGACTGAAGTTTTCTTCTCGTATGTGAAGATGTGATTAACTCATTTTAACAAGGGCTTCCAAACTTTTAAAATTTTATACGACGTAAATAAGAATAAAAAATATATGTATCGTCATGCACTAAAATACGTACCAAAAGGGGTGCCATTTTACAAACATTTTGAACATTCATTTAAATCTTTTGTGTTTAAATTGTACTTCTAGAATAATATAGTACCAATAGTAGTAAATGTATCATCGTTCGAGAACCTCTGCTTTACAGCATGTATTTATCGTAAATAAGACTCAGGTACTTCTGTTTTGTTGTTGCTAATGATACAAGGCCAGATATAGAGGCTTGATGTTTCTTCCTTTTTTATAATGCATTGGCATAAATATATATTTGTCGATATTTGGCTCCAGTCTAAGAGGCATCCACCCTTGAGGTCACAAGGCAGAAATGATGCAGGTTTGTTTTAAAAGACAATATTTGTATTAATATTAAAATTGAGAGTTGACGCGAATTTTGAATTTCCTCGAATTCGAATCTTTCAAACCTTTTAATAATAATAATAGTAATAATAATAAGGGAGAATATAATATTATTTTTTTTAATTAAAGTAAAATTTGAAAGCATTTAAATTTAAGAATATAGTTTTTAAATATACTTGTGTATTTATTAAGACATAAATATAATTGAAATTTAGTAAATGAAGCACACAGTTAAACCTCTCGATTCGTGAAGTTTATTTTCTCAACATAATTTGAAAGGAAAAAATGAATAACAGTTAAAAATTCTTTCACAATTTTCCAAAATTTTTAAAAATTAATGCAAGGAAAGAATTATTTAAAAAAATTAACATAAATAATCACGGAACGATGAATTCTTGGCAGGGGAATTATTCTTTCTTTCTTGTCTTCTCTTTCGCCTTTTTTGGGATCGCATCTTTTGAACATCATTAAGCTTTTCGAAATTTTGAGTTGAAAGTTTAACGGGTGTTTAGGTTAGCATTTAAGAGATCCGAATGGCGGAAAAAGGCGAAGATTCAAGTTTTGGAATTTCACTTATTTTTCAAGATTTGGGTGGAATTCCAATGATTTTATAAAATTGCCCTTATACTGCTAATGACATGATGTTACTAGACCATCGCATGATCCCACTTAAATTTTAAATTTAATATTGGTAATTTTCTTTTCCTTTTTTTCCCTGTTTAACAAATTTTTATGAAGCGCTGAAACTGAACGAATATACTTATTTCCGAATTGCAAGAATCTACTATATTAAAATATAGTATATTTTGCGTTTGAATTTAGATAAGAATATTAGATATTAGATAAGAATATTAGGAATAATATTCTTATCTAATATCTAACATTAATAATTAATGTTAATAGAATTTCGGGAAAAATGGTGAAGTGAAATCATATTAAGAAATATACGAACTCATAATTAGGAAGAGTGTTAAAATTTCTGAACAGTTAGATTATAATTTGAACTCCCGATTCATTCTATTAATGCTTACCTTGACATAGTTTTTTTAAACAAAGTAATAAAAGAATGTAAAGAAGAATACCAGGAATGATGGAGCGTTGCCGTTATGAAGGATTATTTGCTCGTATTTGAAAGATATTGTTGTAATGTTTGTTAACGTAGCTAAGAATACTAGAAAAGAATTATACGAAAGTATTAAAACATAAGCAGTTAAATAAATGCCGAAAATAATTGTAAAATAAACTGTAAATATGTTAAATGTTTAATAAATGAAGTGATAAAAACAGTGAAAATCTGTTCATTTTCAAACTGAAGCATAGAATATTTTCCTCTGCCGAGGGGGACTGAGAGCTTTTAGATTTTATACTACGCCCAAAGGGGCTTTTTTTTCCCCCTCTCATTACACGGTTTCGAGAGCGTTTGGGCCTAGCGCTTCTTAGGGCTAAAAATATTTAAAAACAGCCTGTGTTTAAATTTCCGATATACAGTCTCGCTCCCTGTGAAGATAAAAATGTTTTATTTCGTACAATGATGCGACTGCTTGCTTTGAAATCGTTGAGTGTGTTAATCGAAAATTCATTAAAGTTTCACAAAATATGAAGTAGACTGTAAAACAAATTCGAATTCAAATTCGAGCCCATATTCCGGTGGATGACTAAGTTATAATAATATTTAAAACAGACTTGCCTGTTTACTTTTATTCCACCTTTGTTTATCAAGATAAACATCGTGAGACACCATCCGTCTCATCTCAGAGATTTTTGCTAATTTGTTTTTCCGCTCAGGTTGCCTGAATTGTTTGTAACGAAATGAGTTATTTACAGTATCTCAAACAGTGTTGACTAATGTGTGAATTTTTTTAGAAGTTCTATTCGTTGGAAGTAAATGTGGGGTTAAAATCTTCTGAATTGTCCGCAGACTATTGTTTTGGTTGTTATTATTGAGATGGGGAAACGTGCAGCTAGAAGAAAGGCAAGTCAAAGAGTTAGTCAGTCAAAAGAACAACGAATCCTCAGGTCGATCAACTCATTTTTAAAGATAGCGTGCGTCTTAAGTTCTTATTGTTAGCTAGTTTTTATTGAAGCGAATGAATTAAGGTGAGGAGTTCCGCGTTTACTTCTATGAGGGAGCTATTAAATTGTGAGCATGAACATTTGTTTTCTTGCGATTGTCACTTGACAGCTTTTAGCAATAAAAAGGTGATGAGCAATGTGATTTTCTTTCATTGTCATTATGATATAAAAGACAGGGCGTCCTTAATAGGAGAATTATAAAATTCAATAACGTCTTGACACTTAATGAATTATTTTTTTGCTTGAGTGATGACTGAAAAGTCATGTACCCTTTTTTTGAGGAGGGGATGAGTGTTAGCAAATAAACAAAATGCATAAACATAATAGACCAGATTCTGGAGATACTTCGTCATTTTTGCAGTATAGTTTTATAATAATTCAGCATTTCGTATAATGTCCGACTTGTCAGTTTTGTGTGCGAAAGTGTTGAAGAACTTGATATATAATCAAAAAGGCCCAGGAATGATGTCATTTTTCGATCACATGCTGCTTTTTAGATGGAAACGGGTTTTTGAAATGTATGGTGACTAGTCAGTGTTCCATTTCGGCGGAAGAAATCCATTTGATCTTCCACAGTTGATTCTACTCTCAGAAATCGGTCTTTCGGGAACAAAGTGTGCTAAAACTGGTGATGGTGTGGGAGAAATGTTTTGAGAGCTTTGATTTTTATGTAGAAAGAACGGTGAAGACGGGTATTCTAAACATTGGATTAGATACCATAATCAAGAAGAGCATAATATTTTTAAGTCATATACTTTCACTGTATACAACATAGTCTGTGTTTTGCCTTTTTGCATAAAACCTGCAATTCCCGAAATTATGCTTACTGGTTTTTCATCATTCTTCGTATAGTTATTTAAATAATTTAAAAAATATAATGAATTTTAAAAAGATCACTTTTTTTTTGTGTGTGCATGTATCAGGTGTTTTTGATCTATTTAATTATGATATTATTCTTAGGGGCATGTTAAAAGCAAATAACAGCGTCGTTAAAAGAACCATTTGTTCGAAATTGGAAAAAAAAATAGAGTTAAAAAAAACCACAAAACACTGTCATAATTGTATATGATGATGCAGAAGGCTGTATACGGTAGGATAAAGAAAAGAATTTGCACGTACTTGGAGTATCCGCTCTGCCTTATGTATGGGGACTTTTGCTCTGTTCTGTGTAATTAAAAAGAGATACCACCCTATTAAAACCCAACTTAACCCAGAACTTTCGCATGTCTGGATTTTTTTTTCCTCCGTGGGATCATTTAAATATTTGGTTACGTTGAAAAGACAGTGGTGTGTAGCCATCTAGAAAAATGGATCGCTGACACTTGTCGTCAGACTGACCCTGTCTTCATCGAGTATGTGGTGTCAGAGTTGTAATTCTCTATGATGTATTTGTAGGACTACATACATGCGAAGAGGCTGTTATTGCTTTGGTTTATCAAGAAAAGTAACTAAATTATTAAAAGCATTACACCTGTATGCTTTTATGGTGTAGTGTTTAGAATATCAACCTTGAAAACTGGACAACAGGCCAGTTCCTAGCGATAGTATGGTTAATTTGTTTTGGTTGATGATTCATTACGAACTTGATTTGGCCAACTGACGATCATTATATTCTCTTCCCCCCTCCCCAGTTCACATTTAGTTGTGGGAGTTAAGGAATTAAAGGCATTTCTACTGTGTGCTTCCGAGCGGGCTGTTGGAAAATTCTGTGATAAATTGAAAAGAAAATTTTATCAAGCATATATTTTTATCGTTTAATATAAATTTATGTTATATTTATTATATGTAAAGTTGGAAACTAAAAAAAAAGGGGGAGGGAAGGCAAAATTGAATTCTTATTCTGCATGTCTCGTAGGCCTCAGATTATGTTTAAAAAATTCTGATGCCAAGTTACGCATACTAAAAGCATATATGGATGGAGCGACACTTGTTAATTAATTAATCAAACTTCTACTGTTCACTTTCATGTGACATAAGGGATGTGGACTCGGTGATGTATGCACTCGTGTATTAAATTTACGAATGAGTTGTTCTAATCCGATTTTCTGGCTATTTCATGAACTGGTTCACCGAAATCTGTTATCTTCGAGGAGGGAAGGGTCTAGAGATGAAATATAAAGAAACTATAGGATAATTTAAAGTAGCTCCAAAAGAAAAAAAATTTAATATCGAGTGCTAGGTGATCAGTTAATGGGATCATCACATGTCTACTTCATTTACGTAGGAATTTAATATTGAGATAGATGTGCACGCACACTTCAGCTCCAGCAGAAGTGGATCAATATGATGGATGAGGACCTCCATCATGCAGGGAAAAGAACATTTGGTTGAATTTTGTTCAGTCTGGAAATTACGTAAATTTCGACTAACGTTAGTTTATTCTTTCTTTCCTCTTCCCACCCTAAAATAGACGAATGTGTTTTATGCTGAATATTCCCTTCGGATTATAATTTTGCAGAAATGTTGTTGAAATTTAACGTTTTATTTTTCTGATGTCAGTGAATTTTCGAAACGTGATTGACAGTTGAAAGTGAGTAAGTAAGCATTCCAATATAGAATGCAGATTAATTTCATGAGATTAAACGTTAGCAAAGATTCCTTTATATTTTATTAATATTGTTTAACATATAATCGGCGAGGAGGGGGTTAAAATTCCGTTATTCTGTTACCTATAATTGGAATACATTAAAAACTAAAACGATTTTTTTTCATAAAATAAAGCAAAAAATATATTCTTTTCATTTTTGTTTTTACCATGTTTTTTCGTAGGCGGGGTGGATGTACCTGAAACTACTATATAAAACATTTTTTTGCATTATAAAAAATCTGATGTGGACAACATATGACTTCCTTGTATGGCCTGTTATACATATTTTTGCTGCATTTCACTTAAAATTATTTCCTTGAATTTCAGTAGAGATGTGTTTCTCATTCAGTCAATTCTGTTCTCAGTTCGCGCCAAGGCAAAAATACATAAAACCTCAAAACATCTTTATTAAAATTTGTAAAACACAAAAAAATGTAAAACACTAAATATAATTTAAAATAATATTTTAAAAAAAATTAAAATTAGCGTTTCTGCGCAAAAACAAGCAATTCGGCCAGAGGGCAGATTCAGACAGATTTTTCGGTGCACGAAGCTGAAAGTTTACTTTTGATACCACTCGGCAAAAAGATACCGAAGTTGGTGCATCAGCTGACTTCATTCACTATTCTGCTAAGAGTTTCAAATGTAAACAAATGGCTTTTCAAAAGTAACTCAGATTTAAAGTTTTATTTTAACCTTTTTTGAATATTTACTTTCATAGGCTTTATTTATTTAAATAGCTAAATGCTATCTTGACATTGAGGAAAGCCTACCAGAAATAGCTTCAAATTTGCTGTCTTTAAAATTAACCAGCATCCCGTCTTTGAAAACGCTTATGGCAATTTCAGTATTTTTGAAAGCAACAGATTTTCATGTGTTTGGTTTAAATTACCGAAATCAGCGCTCGTAATGTCTGTAATATCTTGGCTTTGTGAACATTTAATTTTGGATGTTTTGTGTAAACTACAGATGCATAGTTCTGTTAAGGATTAAATATTTGATGCCGAAAGTTGACTCATGACACTACATATTCTTTTCAGATAAGCCTTCAGGCGCCCTTATTATAAATAGAGGCGGTTAATATTTTGTATTTTATTCAGCATATCCATTACTCCCCTTTTACACTTCGTTGCTAAATCTGAAAGGGAAATGTAGTTTCTGTATGACGCTTCCCTTTGAACTGGTGTGTGTTCATCTTTTATTTGGATTTCGCCTTTTTTTTTTCTTCTTCTTTTTCTTCTGTGCTTGTAACCTTTTCTCCACTGACATTTTCTTTCCTGTTCACTCAGTTTATTTAAGTCTCAGTTTACTATTAAAAAGCACAATATTTATCTGCAGAACGCAGTGGCTGGGTTCATTTTATTTATCGCCATTTTTTGAGCGGGTTGAAAATTATAAATCTATTCAACTTAATTAAAAGAATTTGTTCTGATGTAATTTTATAATTCATTGCGAAATTTATGTGTAGGAAATATAAACGATATATCGAACATCCTAGCTTAGCCTAGAATACCGTAAAAGGTGCTTAGTAGATTTACATTAGTGTAAAGTTAGGCAAAATCATTTAACAGAGAACGTTACATTGAACTGGTGTTTCACAATAAAAATTTGTTTATGTCTCATTTTCTTTAAAATGCGAAGAAATTTTGAAATTTAATTGCAATTCAAATTCCTGTCTCTGTATATTCATGAAGGAAGGATCAATATTAGGAGGAACTATAGAATGATATAAGGCCCTGTAAAATATGGGGACTTTATAGGCCTAGACATTAATCATCTTCTGCAGCAGGTAATTAGATATTTTCTAAATGATAAATTTCAGAATTGATCTTGTGTTTATTTCAAGTAAAAGGATTTAGTGCATTCGGAGAGAAAACGGTTTGCCTTCCTTAAGAGAAAGATATTTTGCTTATTGGAAAACAGAAAACATTGAACAGCATAAGTTCTCCCAAAGGAATAATCGGCTTCACTGAAGTTATGCCTCAAGCTTGACTTTAATTCAAGCATAAAATGCAAATTTTCATTGCTCGAAAAGCGAGATTAATGCGGGGAATTTGAAGTAATGGTTTTGAGTTCACCAATCGGTGGTGTTTCAGTTCGATTGTCTCGAATCCAGCAAGTACTTTTCTGCAATAGCGTGATTGAATTACGCAGCGAAATTTAAAGCTTGCTGAACAAATTTTTTAAGGTTAATTTTTTACATTTAAGATCGCATATTGTATTCTGCAAGTTTAAAATTCTGATACAGCGTACGTTGCGCCTATGCAGCGGGGGGGGGATTAATTAACGTTAAATTGAAGTGGGGTTTGGAGAAAATTGCTTCTAACGCTTGAAGATAAGAAAAAGTTCTAAATTTTGCAGAAAATAAGTTCGAAAATCTGCAATAAGCAAATTAAGGTACATAAAAATTTGAAAATAAAGTGATAAAAACCTCTGTATTAGCTTAAAATAGGACCGAGTAAATTTGAATAGCCAGATCTAAAAGCAAGTCAACAAAAAAGAGTGAACAATGAAAAACAAAAAAATACTCAGAACAAAATTGAAATCTTTTCTATCTTTTGTATAGCGTAATAGAAATAAGCCGAATGTTCTAGAATAAAATATGTAATGTGGACACCATATGACTTCCTTGCATGCCCTTTTAAGTAATACACATTTTTTGCTGCCCCTCATTTAAACTTATATCCTCGAATTTCATTAGAGATATATTACTCATTCAATCAATTCAGTTCTCACTTCGCAGCAAGGTAAAAATACGTAAAACCTCAATCTTCATTAAAACTTGTAAAACAGGGAACAGCTGAAACACCAAATATAGTTAACAAAATTTGCAATTAAAATTAGAGTTTCTACGCAAAAACAAGCAGTTCCGCCAGCGGGCAGGAAGGCAGATGTTTCGGTGCACGAATCTGAAAGTTTACTTTTGGTCCCACTCGGCAAAAAGACACAGAAGTCGGTGCGGTGCACCAACGGACTTAATTCACTATTCTACTGTTCTACTAAGAGTTTCAAGTGTAAACAAATGGTGGCCTCGTTAGGCTTAGCAGCGCCACTTAAACTTTTAAATTGCTGATAATTCTACAACTGTTGCATGCAGATTAACTAAAGTATTAAAAAAAACCTTTAACCGGAGCATAAGAATAACATATTCACTTTTAAAGCAATTGCTACTCTATTTCTCTGTCTCGCTAGAGACACACACACATAAATGTACGTTTGGTTCGGCTGATTGCATCGAAAAAGGGAGGTACGCAACTAAATGTTATAGCAATCCCATATGCAAAATTTCAACGTTCTGCGGCTACTCGTTTTTAAGTTATACTAAATAATGTACGTACAGAAGTTACGAAAAAAGTCTCTTCTGAATCCATTTCACGATCCGTTTTGGAAAAATACAGTCCTTTATTCTGTCCGTACTTACATACGTCACGCAAAAGCATCGTTCAAATGAATTCGAGAGCGGCCAGAATGGATATTTTCTTTGAAATGTGATACTCGAAATTTTTTTGCCATTACACTACTTCCTTTATTTCGTACAAGGAACTAAAAAATTATATAAAACATAATGTGATGTAGCTCATTTTATGTTCCTGCTTTTAAATTTTCTATGTATCTATACTGGTCATCAAGATTAAAGAATAATGGCAGAAATAAAAGTAACTGAATGAAGAATTATTAATAGAAACTTATTATTAATTAACATAAAATACGTTTGGCAGTTGATTATTCGCAAAATATTGAAATTTTAATACCAAATTTATAGAAATTGGAAAATGATGAAATAATTAAGTCACCTCTTGTGGAAAAAATGTTTCTTTAATATGAAATATGTCAGTTAGGATATATATGCGTACCTCACAACTTGATTTCATAGACTTTACCAAACTGTTGATCAAGTGTTGTGGAATTGCACGCCTCCCTTGTAAAAGTGCACTTTTTAATTCCTTGAGGGTCCCAGAAGGAATTTGACGCGCTGAAATTCGTCAGCCAGAGGCATCCTACTTATATTCAATCGGGTCGAGTCGGATGACTAAGGTGACCAATCCATTCGAGTCATATCTTCTGGTTTGCAATGCACAACATACACCACATATGCTCGATGAAGTCGAGTATTGTCCTTCATTAGCAAAAACTCTGGGCCAACAGCACCCCCCCCCAAAAAAAATTAATTGGGGTTCCAATACCTCGTCCACTTATCTCCGAAGCGGTTGCAGAACCTCCTTGAAAGATATGCAGTTGAGTGCGCCATTTGTCGTTATTCCTTCCCAAACTAATAGATCTCGGTCGCGGAAATGGGATTTTTCACGGACAAGGGAAGGCAAGTCGCGCGTTCCTTCTTCTGTCCAGATTAAAACACGTCTAGAATCGCTGCTCAGACTATAACCGGACTCGTCAGTAAACAGTACTCGGACCCAGTCGTCTTTGCTCTATTGAACATAACGACGCCATCAGTTTAAACGTGCCGTTTTGGAAGCTGAAGTGAATGGGACACAAACAGTTTCTTTCTCGCATATAACTCAACTTTTTTAAGCCTTAGCGCAGCAGCAGAACGGCTAATTTGAGTTCCTGTGTCAGCCTGAAGGTCTAAAACCAAATCTGTAGTCTCTTTGCGATTTCTTCTAGCCGACAACGACAAAAAACGGTCTTCTGACGCAGTTGTTGCTCTTGATCGCCCTTGACCAGGCTGTCTATCAACTGAGCTCGTGCTTAAAAAGCGGTTAGAAACTCTTGATATGACACTGTGAGGGATATTCAAATCTTGGGCGACCTCCATTTGTGTTTGACCTGCCTCGATCCTATCAATTGTTCGCCACTTTTGACCTCCACTTTAATTATCCCTTTGATCTACGGCGGACCATACAGAGATGAGAAAATCGCGTGTGCGGTCCTTGCAAGTCACCGTTTCCAAACTTTTATGACGGGGTAGACGGCATAGTGTAACGTCGCAGGCGCAAAAATTCGCTCCAGTTGACACTACAAGACACATAACTTCAAGATCAGTGTAAAGAAGTTTTAGCGTTCTGCACTGTGTCCGTCGTCAAAGCATCTCGATTTCAGGAGGGCTGACGAACAATGATATTATTTTTCCTTTGATATCATTCCAGATATAACAAATCAGAGGATGTAAAATACTTTCGAAAAATTAAGGAGGCTTGTATAAATCATCAGTCTGAAGATTTTTTCCATCGGAACAAGACCTCAAAATGCTCGTGAACAACATGAGGCTAGAGAGACCCTCGCTGGCAGGCTTCTCACGTCACGAGGAATATAATTCACTTCCATAACTGTTCTATGCTATCCTTGAATTATATATATATATATTTGTAAAGAGCTTTTCGTAATTCTAATAGATATGTTTGAGTTCAATAATGAAATAAGTATTACGCAAGCTCACGAATGTACCAACCATCATTACGGAGTCAGATGCTCTACCTGCCGCCACTCAACACAGTGACCACCATAGAGCCATAACTACTGAATATTGATCACTTTGAGAAACCACAGTCACTTTAAACAACCCTACAGACTAGAATTCCAACACGAGTCTGTTGCGCACCATAATGTCAGTCACCGAATGTGCGTATTTCCGGCGCTAACGTATGCGCGGAAGTGCAATTTTGTTTTAAAATGTATTTAATTAATATAAATAATAACAATATTGGGCATTGGTTATAACATTAACTTAATGAGCATATTTTTTCTAATTATTCTTTAATTTTGATGACCAGTGTAATAATGAAATGCTGATGATGTAGGAAAGGTTGCATGATGAAGCATTCACAGATTATTAATGCTAAATGCTGATGATGTAGTAGAGGTTGCATGATGAAGCATTCGTAGATTATGGATGCTATAGGCAGAGGTACTGAAACATTACAGACGCAGGTATTTCACGTATTCCTAGAATTATACATAGTGATAGGAGCGAAGGGTAGAGGTTATTTTCAGTTAGGAAATTAAGTTTCCACTTTATTTCTGTTGGTTGATTATGGCTAAATGAGTTTAGTTTGTGCGGAAAATAATAATGGAATCGCTTAGCGTGTAAATCAGTGACAGACAGGTTTAATTTCGAAGAAAAAGTAAATAACTTACATTTTGCCGAATAGCGGCTGCACATGCGTAGAAAATAAGGATATTTTATTTCGGATAGTGGCAACGAAATCGCTGAGTTTTCTGATTAAATTTCAAGCATTAATAACTGTCCTAGATTTAGCGAGCGAGAACACATTACTTTTAAACCGCCGAGTTAATTAAAATTTCATTAGGTTCGCAAAAATTATGAAATAAATGAAAAAAACAAATTCGAGTTTCGAAGTCCGCATGTTGGAGGACTATGTATGTTCAAAATTTAGTGACTTTTTAGGTGCTGCTGTTTTTTCATAATGAGAACGTC
>KK120480.1:58226-85286 GCA_000611955.2 Stegodyphus mimosarum
TAATATTTGTTTAAGGGATACTGCATATTTCATTGTCATTTTTATATATATTATACATTTTTATTGATTTCTTTTTTGATAAAGTTGTTCTGCAGAGTAAAATTCTGCGCGAAATGTTTTGTTTCTTGAGTTTTTTTCATGTTATTTTTTGCTTATTTCACTGTTTGTAAGATGTTGAAAAGTTTTGCATGAGTCAGTGCACCTCGAAGCGAGTTCGAAATTCGAATTAGATTTTTTTTAAAAATTATTTTATATTTTCTGACGAAATCGCGTCATTTTAAGACATAATGGGCTATAGCAAAGCGAGATTTCACTCTATTGAACAGTTTAAGAAATTGAAAGATTGTTTCTTTTTGCAAAGGTAAATTGTTTAATTAATTTATGTATCTATATTTAAAAGGACGAGTCTTTCTGTGTGTGTAGGTGATATGAACAACAATGGCACGCAGCCATTGTTTTGCTGATATCAGCACTATTGCCAACCGGAAAAATGAGGGCGATAATTCTGTGCAGTTTGTAAATTTAATGTTTCTCTTGGATACTGGACTTTTGTCTAGAGAAGGCAGCGGGAAGTTGGTTAATTTATTTATTAGGATAATTAATATTTGTATTAAGGGATATTGCTTATTTTATTGTATGCTTTTTATAGGTAATGCATTTTTAACTGAATTTTTTTCCGTTGTTGTTTGTTTCTTTTTCGATAAAATTGTTCTGCAGAGTAAAATTCTGTGCAGTTTTCAAATTTAATGTTTGGTGTTCTCTTTAGGCATTTTTCCAGTACACTTAAAAGCCAGACGAAGGCTGGCCGCGCAGCGGCTAGTAATCCATAAAATTAAAGTTAAAAACTGTAGTAAAAAAGAAATTTAAAAATGAAACTAGTAAGCAAAAATTAGCCAACTTGCCTTAAAATTTAAAAAACCAAATGACTGAAATGCAAGTACGTATTAAGAGATGGAAGCAAAAGGGTTGTCGTAATAAGTAGTTTTCAGTTGAAGAAAGTTTAGCCTAAATTGGCGACAAAACTACAAAGTTTCTATCAATAACAATAACTGGTTTTTCATACTTAAAAAGTTTACTTTTGATTTTGGCATTTTTGCGATATAGTTTTTCCTTAACTGTGTTTAAAGCAAGGAGGACTGAAAATTCTATAGATTTTTTTAAATTCTGAAAAATACCTTTTCAATGATGTTTTTAAATTGAATTTCCGTTGCTTGGAGATGTAATTTGGAGAGTTATCTTTTTGTAATTTATAGTGAATTATTCCTTTATTACTTTGCAGCTTTAGCGCAAGTCTCGGGCTTATTAATTTACTTTTAATTATTTTCATTATGAATATGAATTCAAACTAATAGCAGCTTTAGCGCTATTTTAATAACAGCCTGCTCTCTGTGTATTATATCTCCAAGAAAATTTGTAGTTTTGTCGCGAATTTAGGCTAAACTTTCTTCAATAGAAACTTATTACGACAACCCTTTTGCTTCCATCTCTTAATACGTACTTGCATTCCAGTCATTTGGTTTTTAAAATTTTAAGGCAAGTTGGCTAATTTTTGCTTACTAGTTTGATTTTTAAATTTCTTTTTTACTACAGTTTTTAACTTTAATTTTATGGATTATTACTTTTAATCTTATGATTTTTTGTTCTTGAATCTACTTTTTTTTTTACTTTTGTATTTGAAATGAAAAGAGAGTGTAGGGGTAAAGTAAGCGTGTAGAGGTAAAGTAAGCGTCTTACTTTAAGTAAGCGTGTAAAGTAAGTGAAAAGAGAGTAGAGGTTATAAGGTATATCTCCCACATTCTCAGCGTGCCTTCGTGGTGTAATGGTCAGCACACTGAGCCGGTATTTCAGAGGTCCGTGGTTCGATTCCCGGCGAAGGAATTGCATATTTTTCATGTCTCCTTGCTTCGAAATAAACCTAATTGCTCTACACTGGCCCCCGATCTAAAAAAGTTGTGGATGATGACTCTCCAGACCCAGGATTTGGCGACTAGGTCCCCTAAAACCCTAGTCGCCCTTTAAAAAGGGGAGTATATAAGGTATATCTCTCACATTCTTAGCGTGCCTTCGTGGTGTAATGGTCAGCACACTGAGCCGGTATTTCAGAGGTCCGTGGTTCGATTCCCGGCGAAGGAATTGCATATTTTTCATGTCTCCTTGCTTCGAAATAAACCTAATTGCTCTACAAGGTAAAGTAAGCGTCTCGTTCAGATTAATTGTGTTCTTAGTGAAAAAATTTTAATCTTAAAGATTATTTGCTTTTTAACAGGTTTCTTTTGGTTTAGTGACTAATATCTTTATTTTGATTGAGTATCAATTAGTGATTTGAATCTAGCAAATAATTTGATGCTTACTTGGAAGTAAGATGAAACACTCTCTTATTTTAGTTACTGTTAATTGATGGTAGATTGGTTTATCCCCTTGATAAGTCGATTAATCTGCTATCAATAACAATAACTGGTTTTTCAATAATTAAAAAGTTTACTTTTAATTTTGGCATTTTTGCAATTTAGTTTTTCCTTAACTGTGTTTAAAGCAAGGAGGACTGAAAATTCTATAGATTTTTTTAAATTCTGAAAAATACCTTTTCAATAATGTTTTTAAATTGAATTTCCGTTGCTTGAAGATGTAATATGGAGAGTTATCTTTTTATAATTTATAGTAAATATATATGTATATATATCCACTCTGTTACTTGGCTCAGCTCAGTTTCTTTATTCCTATATGTTTGTAAATTGTACATTTTTTGTTCTGAAAAATCATTGAATTATGTTGTTCTTATCTTCCGGTTAAGGTTTTTATGATTTAAGTTAACCTGCCTGTTACAGTTGTAGAATTATCAACAATTTAAAAGTTGTTTTAAGTGCGGCTAAACCTAATTATTTTTTGCCGTAGCAGCCATATTTGTTTAAATTTGAAACTTAGCAGAATAGTGGATTCGTTGCCAATCTAGAGAAACTAAGCTTCGCAACAACAAAGTAACGTCTTCTTTTATTATTGCGAATTAAATCACGCGTAATCCATTCTAGAATTGATTCGAGGAAATAAGTGTTTAAGATTTACTTCGTAATTTTTGATATAGACAGTTTGAGTTTTTATATATTTTTGCCATGTCGCGAAATGAGAACTGAAAAATGAAGTGAATGAGAAATACTAATTGTCTCTGAAAAGCTGTATTTTTTTTTTTTTTTTTGTTTAGATAATTCTTCAGATGATATAATTTTTGTGCATTCTGAGTTATAAAATAAATTAGATGTAACGTTGTTAAGTGAACCTAGCGCCAGAGTGTGGCTATGGTAAACATATAGTGAATAGAGTGCATTTATTCCTGCGGTTTATGCGCAGTCGACGAAATAGAATTAATTCAATCCAATAAGTTTAAATGAAATGCAAGGAAAAATGTGTATAATTTAATATTCCATACAAGATACAAGATCGTCTACGTCATGTGGTGTACATTTCAGATTTTTTCGTATTGTGCCAAAGAATACGAGAGCATCATCTATCATTCGATTGCTTTTTGGTGCGATTTTTCTACGGAAAACTGACTTGTGTTTAAGTTTTAGGTGAAGAAAATAAATAAATAAATAAATAAACTATTCTGCGGGAATCGAAAAAAGGCCGAAATTCCAGTATGCCAGTGACTTAATATGCAAATAATTAGGCATTGAAAAGAGCACCTGGCTCGTATACAGGTTGCACATGGGGAAAACCACGAAAACGCCCATACAGCGGCTCGTTCACGGGATAACTACCAATGTTCAGTGACCGAACTACCAATGATCAGTGACTTCGCCCCTGCTGAGCCATGCAAACATAAATGTGTATGTATGCAGCATGAAATACGTTGTGAAAAATTTAAATTGATTTTTTTAATAATCAAATATTTACTCAGATATGTAATAAATGTTTTTTTTTAAGAGAATGGCCCTTGAATTTGTAACATTTTCTGTGTAATCGATCGGGACGGAGAGGAGGTCGAAGAGAGAGAGAAATTTGTTGTAGGTATGACACGTAATTTGCAAAATTTTTAAATGTTCTGCGTTCGTGTAACTAACTTATCTAATGTGAATTTCACGATATCTTGAGAAAGTGAAAATCATAACACATGATTTCAGGTGTTAAAAATACTACAAAACTCGTTATCATTTACGCTATTTTTGGTTCGAAGAGTATCTTTTAGTTACAGGCTCGCAAGTTGTATGCGATTTCGCTAAACCTCAACAGAAATTATATCTTACGTATGGCGTAAATGTCATTGTCCCGAGCATGTATCAGATTTTTGTTATCTCGTAATGATACTGTTACGTAACAAGTATTTTATTCGTAACAAGTATTTTATTATTTCGTATTTAATTGTATCGCGAAATTCCTAATAACGCAATTAATATATTTAACGAGTATTTAGTTTACATAGATCTTATTTATTGTGTAAATGTTCTCATTTAAATTCGCAGAGCTCGGGTGTATCTATCTATGCATGTGCTATAAATATGTGTATATACTGCATGCATAAAATCGAAATACAGCTTGGAGTAAAGAAAACATAACGGGCATTATGTAAGGATTTAAAATTTATATTAAAATTGATGTTTAACGTCAAACATTAAAAATAAAAAAAAAAAAGGCTGGTAACTAGAATACGATTGTAAAACAAAGCAAAATAAACGGGAAAAAAAATAAATAAATACTAAAATAATCAATGTTGTTGAGGAAAAGGATATATAATGCTAAAGAATCAACAAGAGAACCAAGGTTAGAAGTTACTACGTGAGGAGAATTCGCAGTGCCGCTTATTGCTTTTAATGCAGTTTGATTTAGCTCAAAAAATGAAATACATTTTTAGATTTATTTGTATGGTAAGGAAGTTGGATGCTTAGAGAGTATGCAATAACCCATTAAAATTATTTTGTTTTTTGAATAATTTTTATTCAAAGTGTTTTAGGCATAATTTAATGATTATTTACAACTGTTACAGGAATTTTTTTTTATTTATTACTTGCTCCACCTCTAGGCGCTGTATAGAAAGGGAGGTATGTCCCGTGGAGGATATTTTACGGGAAACTGTTTCGTGGCCACGTTACACTTGGGGAACACCAGGAAAAGGCCCATGTAGCCAGTCCGTTCGTTGTGATTCGAACTACCAGTGTTCAGGGACTTCAACCGCTCGGCTGTTGGTGGGCAACAGAGAATTTAATGAAAAAATCTAATTATTAAAATTAGTTTTTGTTTGTTTCATCTATTATTTTCAGTATACTTTAGATGTGATTGCTAAATCCTCTTAATGTGTTAAAGCAGCAGTTCGTAATGTACAAACTAGTTCCTTTTTTATAGTTCTCAAGAGGTATTTTATACGAGTGAACTAACGAACAAACTAAGCAATGGTTGTTTATTAATTTGAGGGTCCCTTTCAGATGATAAGCGCGTTGTTGGGCTTGTTTTTTTAATTAACTTTAAATGCCATCAATAACCATCAATAAATGGGCATTGGACTGGTGTTCCATTTCCTGTGAACTATTAGGCTACGTGACTTTTTTCAAGATTTTCTACATGTCTAACATGAATACGAGTTAGCTTCCCTGAGAATATGCTTTACGAAAACATACTTGCCTGCTTTGTTGTAACAGATTAAACAAACAAATATTTATTCGGTAGAAAGTTAAAAAAAAAAATATTAGCTGTAGTATATAATTTAGTTTAGTTTAAATAGTTTGTAAAAAAATGCTTTGCGAGGGGGTCAACATTGCTTATGAAAAGTTAGAGGGAGAGAAAAACCCCGCTTTTTTCTATAAAGAGAGTGACGCTTTTGACTCGACGTGCAATATCTGATTCAGTGTTTGAAATATAGAAGTCCATAAATCTGGTCTGACATCTTCTAATTCCGATTTCTTTTTCTTTTCTTCCCTTTCTTTTTTAGTCCAAAGGAGCTTTGTTCCTGAGGGACTATAGTTTTCGTTTTGCGATTTTGCGTCGAATCATTCTGAATGTCTGTTTGACTTTTTCAAATTGTTGCCACCAAATATTATCGCTCTGTATCATATTTGAAGAAATTAAATAAGTAATTTGCATAAATGTATGTATATTTCTTCCATTGTGATAAAACAACGGTACCTAGAGCCATCCAATTTTGAATGACGTAATCCTACTGCGAATATGGGCATTTGGAAGCCCAAATTTGGAATTTGTTTTATTATCGATTTCATAGTTGTAAAACTTTAACGAATTTTTGATTAACAAACTCAAGGATTTCAAAGCGAGCAATAGCAACGGTACAGAAAAAACATTTTTATCTTCAGCGCGTGAGACTGTGTATCGGAAATTTTAAAAATATAGTCATTTTAAAATTATTTTGCGATATTGATCTTGAACTGAATTTTATGGTTTAAGTGCGAAGAACAGAGCCGGGACAAGGGTGAGGCAAGTGAGACATTTGCCTCAGGTGAACAATTAGACGGGGTGCCAAATTAGCTACAAAAATTTAGAAATTTATTCTGAAAAAGAAATTCTGATTCGACATCAAGAAGCAACGAAAGAATTTGAATTCTTACAATTCTTTCAGCTGAATTAAGTGAAGAATTTATAATACTATTTTTTCTCAAAGGTGCTGAGATGTGCATCACTATATATACTGTATTCAAACATTAAAATTTATTTTTCTAACAAACGTGTTGAATTTAAGTTTTTTGCAATCAGCTGCATAGAATAAATTTGCCAAGAAGGCACCGATGTTAATGTTCCCTACTATCATTCTTTATTTTAGACTACAGGTTTTGCTTCGCCATAACAAACTATCCAAAGAATTGAGTTTATGTACTATCGCAACAGCCTAACCTTTGTTGCAAATGACATAAGGCATAAATAACCCGACTGCGATAGCAGCGAAAGATTAAATAAAGATGTTTGTAGATGAAATGTACTATATTATCAGGCTTTTTCTTCTTTTGTGTAAAATTTGTTTTTGAACGTGACCCATGGTGCGAGGTTGTATCCATCCATACGTTTGCTATGGAATTGTGCAGTTAGTTGTACTTACGATTATTTCTGCAACACATTCCTGCACCGATTAAATGTATCGTATGTTAGTCTACCCAGTGGTTCTTAACCTTTTGACTAATGCGTACCATTTAAACAAATAAACATTTAAAAAATAAAAAAAAACTTTAGTACCAACTTAACATTTTACAATGATTATTTTTTCATTTCTCAATAGAAATATAAAAAAAGATATATTTTGCCATTTGCACAACCTATTGGCTGTTTGTATTAAATGTGCACACGTAAAAAATATTAAATTAAAAATTGGTCACCATTTTAAGTATCAAAATTTAAGTTCTAATACTTTAATTCTAAAATTTAGTGTGAAATTTGGGCCTGTTTAAGAGAGATCAGTTTCTTTATGTGGGGTCTTATTTCACTTAACTTTAACCGTAAATTAGGATCCAATTTAAATTTTGGTCTGTATTTCTTTTTCAAATAAAACGTAGAAGAAAATGCTTGTTCACAGAAATAGGTTGTGCAAAAAGGCTAAAATGTAATAGCTTTATTTGAAACGCCTTTAAATTCTTTTTTTGTCTTCGTCCAAAAGTTAACAAGTGTGTTATTTTTGAAATCTTCAGTTAAAAGTTCGATCACATGAAATTTTATCAATTATTCTTTTTCTTCAGAAGAGACTTGGAATTTAATAGTTAAAAATACTTTTCTGCTTTCTGTACCACCTATTTTTCTCTTGCGTACCCAGTGGTACGTGTATCATCGGTTGAGAATCGCTGGTCTATCTGAGGTAAGATATGACTTCTTTCTCTTTCTTTTTTTGATTTGTTTTATTGTATGTAATGGAATAATAAAATTAATTTAGCATCATAAAATAGAAAAGGAGGTTGGAAGATTTAAGGCAAACCGTTGTGTCTTAATTTTAATATGACTGATGTTGACATTAAGAAACATCTTTTTTGTTCCTCTACGTGGACAATAAGGCAACCAGTATAAAATATACATTTAATAAAAAACCTGTTCTTGTAAAAGGAATTGTTCCTCAACGTTGATTATAGGGCAACCAGTATAAAATAAACATTAAAAAAAACTGTTCTTGTAAAAGGAATTGAGAAAAATACAGTTTAGGAACGATTGAAATATGAAGGAAGGGAAATAAATTAATGCGATAAAGCTGTTGATTTAAAGATTTTAAAAACGAAAATGAAATCAAAACATAAAAATCAGTTAGACCAGACTATCAAACTTGATTATTACTGCGAATGAAAATTACTTTCAAAGCATTAACATTTGAAAATTTCACGCATTGAAATCCCTTAGCTGACTGCTGAGCTGAATTAAAATAAGGAACTAAATCTTATTAATTTTAAATCTATGCTTATTGTAAGAGCGTGATGAGAATGACAATCTATGAAAATATTTTCTGATAGCCCATTTTAACCCTATTTAAATAAGAGTTAGCTAGCAAATAAAGTTTTCTTAAGCTCAAATAAGCCTTACTTGCCTTGATAATTGATTTCAGTGATAAACTGTATGCGAATATTAAAGAACTGGCTCGTTTTCGACTATAGTAAAGTTTGGATTTTGTGGTGGTAATACATTTATTGTGGGAGCAAATTATTGCAGAATTTATGTAACAAAATTACAGTTCATATTAAAATATGAGATACTATTAGTTATAGGGCAACATGTGCCAAACAATTTTATAAAGAAACATATACGTACCAGTGTTGCCTATTTAGCCACCATTAAATTAAATATGTTATTCTTATCAGTTACAATAGTTCTCTTATTTTCAAAGCACGTTATTTTGTTTCTTTCATTGTGTATTGAAACAAATGACTTTTGAGATATGTTCTTTATATATTTTAAAAAACTTTACCGCTGTTGAAATGACACAGAAGTACGTTGTGCAAAAAGCACAGCATATTCACAGCTACGAATTCATTCAGAGGAATATGGTTGTGCACAGCCATATTCGATTTTGAGTTCTTTTTAAAATCAAGGAAGTGAAATATTTTTCGATATTTGACTGTATACCAAATATTTGACATCATGAACAATAATGTTAGATTATTCGATAAGTATAGATATAGTTAACTTGTTTTATGCATGTATATATATAGAGAGCCTCAAATATGTATAGATTTTTTGAAGAATTGTATATAAAAATTTTTTTAGAATTAATTAATTAACCATTATGCTAATTGACGATAGAGGTCTCAGTGAGTTTAAGGGAATAAAACTAGTTTTTTGTTGTTCAGTTAATTGACTTTGTTTGAAGCTTCAGAATACTTTTCCCTTGACAAGTTCTGTTTGGAGCTTTAAATAAAAAAATGATTAACTTTGGTTTTCACCGTTTTTGTATTTTCAACTTTTTTTACTTCTTCTGTTCCAAATGTATATTATAAAATTTTGCAAGTTCATAAAAATGGAAATAGGTAGGGGACCATGGTTCTTACAAGCCTTAAGTAATTCTCATAGATATTTCATTTCCCATATTATATATATTTCTTCTCACCCCCCAAAATGGTCGGATAACGTGCATCGTATACATGAGCGCGTATTTACCGCTTTGCCTCAGGTGAAAAATCGTGTTGGCGCGGCTCTGGCGAAGAACATGATATTTAATAAATAAAGGTAACACACAAAATGTTAAAAAAAAGCCCATTGGGATGTAATTTAAAATCTGAAACCTTTCAGATTTTCTTTTTCTTTTTGAAACACACTGAAAGGTTAGAAAAAGTCGTTTTGCACAAATATATTGCTCTGAAGAGAAGTACTTTCTTGATGGCTCTTATTCGAAGATTTGTATATTCTGTTCTTGCGCAGAGCTGAATGTTACCTTGCTTGAAAGCAGGTTTCGTGGAATAATCGGTTTTTGATTCCACAAATTTGTGATTCCAAAGAAGGCAAAGCTTTGATTTCTTAGTAAGAAAAATCAGTCGCGTACCCTGAATGTTGACAAACCGATGAGCTGGGATCCATGGGCGATATTTTTAATTTAATCCAGCTGTTATTTCCCTTCTTCAAAAGTTATTTTGCTTCAAGTTGGGGGGGGATCTTATTAACTTCTTAAAAATGTATCTGTCAGATTATATCGCATTTTTTCCCTTAGCCGTATCTAGTTCCTGATCCAGGCTCATAAATTTTTTTTTGCACAGTTTGTTTAGTAGTACGCGTTAATTTTGTAGGTCAATATTTATTTGTAAATTGTGTTTGTTTAAAACTGCGAGACTTTAAAAATATTTTATTGCGTTTTTTTAGCCCATGCTTTTTAAATCTTTTGAGATATTGCTGCTTTGTTTAAAGAATAAAGGAAGAGGGGCATTGCGAGGAGAATATATAATACATTAAAAGGTATAACTGAACGGTGAACTGAAGATCGTGAATAGCTGAACTGAAGTTCGTGATGTGTAATTTGATGTTATCTTCGTTAACTTTCTGCAGGTATCCTGATCTTTTATTGTACCTTCTCAGTTGTTGCAGGTATTGTATGACATAAGTAAATCTTTTATCAGACAAAAAGAAACTAACAATAGATGTTAAACGCTTGTCTAACAAATGAATCTTTTATCGCTGGAAAACATACTTACTAAATGTAAAGAAGTTAGTTGTAACAAATTTGAGATTAAATAAAGAAAAAAATCTTACAGCAGCTTACAGTGAGCTATTGGGGTAAGATCTTGCAGTTCCAAGAGCACAGCCATTACAGCAGTGTGATGTGCTCAACCCGCTTTTGTCCTCCCAGGGCATCATCCTATAAGTTCTAGGGGGTGTTGCCCAGGGTCACTTCCTGTATTCATTATATTAGAGTCTGAGTGGGCTCCAGGTTACCGAATCCCGCTTGCATGGGTATGTATGTAAAGTTGAGATGTTTCAAAGCCTTCCGTTTTATCCGATGATGCAAGATTACATTCATTTTTTTTTAAATTTCTCTTAAGTAATTTTAATTTAAAAAACCATCACCGTTAACGAGATCGTATTTAAATATTAGAAGCCCAATCGATTTTAAAAATTTGCCAGGTAACAGTAAATTATGTTAGAGGTATCGAGTATTTGAATTGGAAGAATATTTTCACGTTTGAGAGCCGATTTGGGAATAATTAGTTCGACCAGAAAGCAAAAGTATAAACTAGAAATCCGTATAAATAAACTGTCAAAACTGCTTCGGTATTAAATTAAAAAAAAAAAAATCCATATCGAATTTTGAAGCAATCGCTGTTTATTATTTATTGTCTTGCCATTACGAATGTGTATGTTAATAAAATTGCAAGAAAATAGGTCTTTAAACTGATTTTAAAATTTGAACCAGACAAGTAGAAAAGCGTGAATAAAACTATAAAACAAAACATATCGTTTGAAATATTTTAGCAAAAGTTCGTTTAACTTTTTTAAAATTATTCTAATTCTTTATTTAAGATTTTCCCCCTCGTCGTTCGTTAAATGATTTAAGAACAGCACAGCATGAATCAACGAGAGACACATTTGCGTAAAATTATAAAAAAAATCCGGGAACGTAGAAATACTTTAATTAGGTTGGATCCTTTTTAATAATAAATGAAGCAATAAAGTCTGCTGATTAATCTAGGAGTTTTTTCCCTTTTTAGTTTTCTCTTTTCATTGTTCTAGGGAATTCAGGGCTTAATCAGGAATGTGGCTTGTGATTTCCTGTGGGGGTATTTTTGCGTAGTGTCGTTTCCTATGCATTCGTTTGCAGGGATGAGAATCTAAGAAACTCATTTCTTATATGCCATAGCTTCAGAAGTAAGAAGAAGCTTTCTTGGGAACGGGCCATAAAAATTAAAGCATTTGCTCGGTTGGGATGTTGGAGTTTTATAAATGAATCGAATGCTCATCTTGTTCCTGCTAAAGGAGACAGATAGAAAGGGGTCGTCTAGCCTGAAGATTGCAGTGGATTCATTGATAGCAGATGTCTAGTGCTTCCAGACGAGAGAATGTAGGACAAACAGGTCATTTAGTCTAGAAATTACAAATGAGACATAATGCCTCCAGAAGCTAGATAGAGGAACAGAAGCAAAGAAGTTGGATGACTGGTAGATTCAAGTGAATTGATGACCGGAGATGATATTTTTACAGAGAAAATGTTAGATTGCCGCATTATTCCTGTAATATTTCTGGATAAAAAGAATTGAAAGTTAACTCAGAATTTTACGAGATTGCGGAAGAAATTCATAAAATTGAAAAATTATAAGTGGGAATAATATTAGATAATTAGTTTGTCGGGATTTTGTTAAAAATTGTATTTCGTAAGTTGAAAGATGGTAACAGTACAGCACAAGTATGTTAATTTAAGGCGATGTTACCCGTTTTTGTCTTGCACTTGTTTGCTTTCAAAACTGAACTCGAACTTTCAAATTGAACTCTGTTTGCTTCCAAACGTTTTCAGTTGATGTCATTGTTTACTGTCCGATATCCAAATGCCACCGAAGGTGAATAACAAGTTTCGTTTTGAAATAACTTGAATAAATTGAACTACTCGAAGTTTATACAAGCCAAATTGTAAAGAAATAATAATTAAATATCCATATATAAACATCTAATAAAAATCCGACAACATAATTAAGTAAAACGTTAGTGAGACGTTAAAGTAGACAGTCATCCTTATAAACACCCGTATCTTGTCAGCACCTTGATGTATTAATTTTGAAGTACTGTTGTTGTTTTTAATGTTCTATTAATAATTATCCAGTAATATGAAACTTGTGCTTTTTTGTATTCCGTAGACTTTGTCAGTGTGTGCATGAACGTACCGTGGACAAACTCGTAGATCATCTGGGATCACCAGTCTTTTTTTCCGTTTAGATTTTGCTGTTTATATTCTAAAAAATATTGAACCCCGCAAGTATGAAGCTGAGACCGGAAGCAGTGTTGTAAAGGTTTATAAATGCGAAAATTTAGGCTCCATAACACGTTAGTGTGTCATACCATACCAGTCAGAAAATACCAGTGATTACTAATGGGCAGCATGTCAAAATTTTCTCCTACCCTTTTTAGGACGGAAAAAAAAAGTGAGAACTAGTGAATTCTAACAGTTAATTATTAAAACCTTTTTGTATAAACGGTATTTATAAAAGATGTATAAACGGTGCTCCACTCTATTACGAAATGCTTATTAAAACAAATCAGCTCTTCATTCGATTGAATTAGAAAGGAATTATATTCATTCGATCTGCGACTAAATTCTAATGCGTGACATCTTTCGGTCCGTCTGCGTGTTCATTATACGGTTTTGGTTTTATTTAATTATGGCAAAGCACCAGAGGGCTATGTGCTTAAGGGAAAGGATGCCTTCATGGAGGACTTTGTAAGGGAAACTGGCTTG
Organism: Stegodyphus mimosarum; assembly: GCA_000611955.2. Taxonomy (NCBI): domain Eukaryota; kingdom Metazoa; phylum Arthropoda; class Arachnida; order Araneae; family Eresidae; genus Stegodyphus; species Stegodyphus mimosarum. The sequence continues at coordinate 71,560 of KK120480.1, forward strand.
TATCAACATTACACATAGGGAAAACAACGAGAACTTCCATGTAGCCAGCCCGTTCGCCGGGATTCGAACCTGGGGCCGAACTATCGAGTGTTTATCGATTTTACCTTCGGCCGCTGGTGGGCGTCGTTCATTGTGCCGACGACTGATTCATGACACGAGTAATTTCGTAACTAACACAAGAAGAAAATGGGTACAAATCACGGTTATTAGTCTTGTTTTAGGTGGAAGTAATTTTTTTTCTTTTTTTTACATGTTAAGAACGCAAAAGTATAAAAACTTTGTGAGAAAAAGAGAAAAAACCTTTAGAACTTTCAAATAACTGTATAGTGCATCCTCCTGGATCGTTTCATCATGAAAGTATTAACCAAGGGCTCAGAAAGAACATTATTATATCAAAAGTTAATCCAGTTTGTTATATTGACGAAGATCTTTCGAAGGATGCATCTGGGAATTTCATCCATTATAGTCAAGGAAAGAATACTATTTGAAAATATATCCACAGGAAGTCGCAGAACCGATAAATCAATAACAATGGCTTGATGCTCGTGATTAATATTGAAGTTCTCTGAAGAACAATGAGGAAAATCTCTGACAGTATTAGAATAATACAATCGTAGAAGTATTTTTGTCTTTTATAATTTAATCATCCCCTAACTTTTTGATTTATGAATTACAGTAACAATTTTCAAGAGGTACTCCCTGTAACCAAGATAAAGCGAATTACTTATTCTGTGTATGTATGTGCGAGATTGATGAAAAAACTCCAAATTAAAGTTTTTTCGGGGAAAAATGTGATTTATTAATTACGAAATTATTACATAAACGAAGAATTTTTTTTTTTGTTTTTTGTTTATAGTAGAAAAAGTATAAAATTTTTTGTTAGAAGATTTTTATGTGGGTGTCTAATTTTTTAATAGTGAATAGTAGGATATAAATATTATTATTGTAATTATTTATTATTTTAATTCTTTAATTTATGTATTTTTCTAGCGTGCGACACACATACAGATAGATAAGAGGGAGAGAGAAAGCAAAAAGGAGTTTAATGATCTTCAAAGATAGAAAAAGAGCATTTACTTCTCAGAAACCTTTGAATTGTGTGATGCAGAAGGAATTCAACATATATTTATTGTTATCAGATTATCTAAATCCTTGGCAAAATATTTTAATTCTATTATATAATAATTATGTAAAAAACTATTTTTCGGTGATGTATCGAAATGGTCTAATCGCGTTAGTGGAGTTTAACTAAAAGCGCATTCTCTTTTCATTATTTTGTATATTTGAAATAAACTTTCAAAAGTAATTTCAGAGCTATAGGAATTCCCAGTGCTAAAATTGAATTTCATGGTTTATTGATATCGAGATAATGTATGGACGTTAGCAAGCTGATCGTACGAACAGTGACTGGAAGGGGACAAGCTAACATATCCGTATATTAACGTATTTAAAAAGTTTCAAGAGTTAGGCTTAAACAGTGGGGGGGGGGGCAGGTTTCAAAATTCATGTAATTTTTACATAAGTGATCTTCCTTTTTGGTGTATACACGCACGCACGCACACACACACACGTGTGTGTGTGTGTATGCGCGTGTAATCTTGTGCATGTTGAAAGCAAAGTAGGAAATTCAAATGTTGGTATTGTTACAAATTTTGTATATATGTAAATAATTTTACTGAAATCATATTTAAAATTGCATTGTCATTTGTATAATGTGACATGAAAGGCCCCAAGAATGGAGCTTCGCGGGAAAAATAAGGTTACAGGGACAAGTTCATTTAACATGGCTATCTCCTCATGTAAATGGCTATCTCCTCAAATTTGCGAGATAGCGCCTAGATGGCGATGGTTTTTGCGACTAATTTTTGTTCCCAAAATTGGCGACACTTTGGTCCTGTCCCTGTGTAACTGGAATTGGTACTGGTCACCGGTCGATTTGGCCTCTGACCGGGGTGTTAGCCATTCTGAGTTTAGATGCCAACTCGTCGGAAAAAACGAGGGCTATGAAAGTAAGATGAGTTCTGTTAGACTGACTGAATATAGCTTGGAAACATGCTAATTATGACAGGACACTTTAATTTACAGAAGGTTTGAGCACACGCATTACTTGGAGCAATCACAAAGAAGACAAAACTGTAACAGTTTGTATGAAGAATGTCAAATTACAGCTAATACGTAAGCTAATGTAGGAGGACCTCTAAGTATATGGACAGCTGAAACAAGCAAACGAATTGAAATGTACATATCGGTACAGAACTATGTACGAAGTTGAATATGGTATTGAATATAAAGGAGGAGTGGGCCGCTGTACTTTTGTTGTTGTAGTACTCTTTCATTATAGACGTGTTTGGGGCCATTGCAGTGGGCTGCATATGGCTTGACATAGCTGAGTAGGCAGTGGCGCAGTATGTAATGACCGAATTGATACTGCAATTGAATAACTGTACTTGATCCCATATGCAACCGAAACCGTTCGGGCCCTTATATGTAACTTAAACCATATGTGCCTTCCACTAATTGCGAGAAATGGAAGGTCCTGGAAATTTCTCGACGGCCGAGGAAAAACTATATAAGACCGAAGAGAGCATCCCTCTGTTTTTATTATCATCATTATTATATTTTTAATTCAGAGTTGATTTCGGAGTATTCAGAAATCTCCTAGCGAGCTTCGCTCTTTAGATGTGCGTTGTGTTTAACATTCTGAGTAGTTTAAAGCGGAAACCACTGATTGTGCTCTGTCGTACTGAGAAGAGATCTACAAGTACTTTTGTGGAAAGTTCCAGGACTGTAAGGTATTTGTTTGGATGAAATAAATTTTACCAAGCTCTCATCGGTTCTGTGTGTATTTAATCCATTACGAACTTGCACGCACGCAGTATTGAAGTATTAAAATAAACGTTCCTGATATTGGTTTGAAGATTATCTTTGTTTTCTTTCTGCTGATGAAATTTTGTTTCTTGAAAATATTGGAAATTCCTTTCAGAAAGATTTTTTTTCTAAGTAAACTAATTTGGGGCTGGAGATATCTCTAGCTCTGTCTTTTTCATTTTTAATGTTATGTTACGTTACGCTACGCTACCTAACCACTCATTTGGATCATCTGTTTGCTTGTCACATTTCTGATTTTGACTGCATTTTAAACATCAACGTGGCTGGCAAAATGCGAAGAAAGACAGCTGATGCCATTCCAGTTGCAAAATATAGTAAACTTCCAAATTATACAAATATGGTGTTCGTAACAAACGGACTGACTGAATAATAGCATGCAGTCGTCATAATAATATCAAAATTTACACCAATAGTAAAATTAGAAGCGTTTCTAACGTCTTACATTATGCACCTGTGTTACAAAATTTACTCCTAATTATAATTTAATTCAGTGTATTGTACCATTTTAAAACTTTTCCCCCCATCACTGGAAAATTAAAGTGTAATTTCTTTGACATTTAGCGAATCCTGGGTACACCAAACATGAAATGGAAAGGTCGTACTTGATGTTGTTGAAAATGATCGCGAGAGTCTAAAGTTACATTGAACATCACTTGGTGCAGATCATATTAAGGGACCTGGTACTCCCAAATCGATGAAATTACCGATTTGTTTTGTCAAAATAAAAAAAAACCTTAATACTCTTACTACACTGAAGAGAAATTTTGGAATGATCGGACGATAATGAATGGTATCGAAAGGTTTTTTAAAAATTTTGATAGCTCTTTAAATGCCACACGCTCCTCAGAGTTTATTGTTTATTTATTTAACGTAATTGTTTCAGCAACTTATTAAAAGTAGGTGTAAAAGAAGGCGAATGTAATTAAATATGGCAACAACTATCAGCAAACTCTTGTTTATGTGCATAAACTGATACATTTAAATAATAAGTGAAGTTGTTGGAAAAAAATTCTTTTCACTTTTAAACTGATAGGTTTAAATAATGATGAATCTGTATGTATGTATGTATGTATGTTAGACGGCACTTAGAGTTACCAGATTTTAGGCACATGCTGTCCTCCACCCGAACCTATGCACCTCGAAGCCGGATTTTTTAAAATTTCAAATTTGTTTTTGTATTTATTTCATATTTTGCGCGAATTTAATAAATTCTTGATTAACAAATTCAGTGGTAATAAAGCAATGTGTAGATAGATACTCTGCAAAATATATGATGTTTACATTTCAAATTTAATCAGAAAACCCGTCAATTTAAAAAAAAATATTTTGCCAATTGGAAAAGCCTAAGACCTTTCAGATTTAATTAAAGAACTGAACGATTGAATATAAATGCCGTGTGATGCTTTAAAAAGAAATGTCATCCGATATAAAATATTTGTAACTTCTTCGTGCCTTTTGGCAAAATGTAAGATATTTATTTTATCATTTAAATTTAATTTGTTTGTTATTGATTTAAAAACTGTCAGTATGAAATGATACCATTATGCGCACACACAGCTTGCATAATTTTTGCATGATCAGCCGTGATAAAGCGTTGTACACTATTTTTTCATTAGAACTTTTATTTATGTTACTGCTTTACATGATTTCAAATAGTTATCTTTTTAAGAAAGATTTGTTTTTGATATGAGACAGTGCTTCTTTTTAAAGACACCATTACTTTAGGAACTGTATTGTATAGGTTTAACAAATAATATATTTTGTCTATTTTTAGTAAAAGGTATTAAAAAACTGTTACTTGACTTTTTGCGTCTAAAACTCGAACAGTTTTCTTCGGCGAAAACTGCAATATTTTCAAACAACGAAAAACCATTAAAAACGCAGGAAGCATTTTACTACTCCGATCTTTTACTCCGTCTTTTCAGAATTTTTACAACCGAGCGTTCGAAATGGCCTCTCTAAAAGCCTGTGTGTAAATTACAACGTTGTGGAAAAGATTCAGAATTCTTTTTCTTTGCATTCTTTTATAGGTGTCGGTAAATTTTGAGGGGTTTAGCGTACCCAATGCCTTCGCTTTTAGTCATCGCTGCGTGTTTATTTTCTCCATCGCGACGTCGTAAAGCGTTCGTTGCTACAGGGAATTCTCTTTTATTATTTTACGTAAGGCTTTTTTTTCAAACACACAGTAAAAAATAATAAATGTTTGTCTTTCTTGTTCATAAACAGTCTGTAAATATCATTGGATGTAGGAGCATTTTCAGCGCACTATAAACTTACGAGATATTATGAAATGTAAACATTTTGGGAAGTCTTTTATCTATATCAGTAGTCGGTATTTTAGTCCTTTTATTTGAAATACACTTCAAAGTGGCGGTGGAATGCTGTTGTAGGCGATTATTTCTATAAATACGTATGTGTCACCATGCCTCAGAACTTTTTAAAGCCTGGTTTAACCGAACTTCGCGTAGTTGGAACCAGACTTAATGGAAAAGTAAGATGGTAAACCTGGTTTAATGGAAATTCGCTTTGTTGGAACCAGGTTTAACCAAAACATCAAAGAAAAATAACATGATAAAACTTGGCTTAAACGAACTTCACGTAGTTGAACCTGGCTTAATCGAAACAGTACAAGAAAATAACATAAAACCTGGCTTAACCGAACTTCGCATAGTTGGAACTAGGCTGAATTGAAACAGCAGAGAAAGATTATATTAAAACTTGGCTTAATCCTCCGACTGAACAAGGTTTTGCTAAGAAAGCCAGAATTTGCCAAGACAATGAGAAAGAGGTAGTTTCCTTATTGTAGTCTAGAACTTTATACTGCATTTTCGGTTTATGTACTTTTTGTATATTGCCTTATTTTCTTGGATATATTTCAAAGTGCATGTATATGGCTTAGCTGAACTTCGTTTAGCTGGGTAATTGTAAAGTCGAAATGACATAGAAAAGTGGCATTTAATCTATTTTCCTCCGCTCTTTCCTCCCATTATTCAACGAGTCAAAAATCAGTCATCTTCACTTTTTAAAAGCAGTTTTTTTTTCTTGTTGTTACATTTTTAGAGGTAAAGCCACCGAGACGGGAAAGTGTTTAGTGGTTCTCACTGCCGTACCGAAGGGCCCGTGTTCGAATCCCGGAGAAGTCATGGATGCAAATTGTCCGTTTCTTTATAGGAGGCAGCAGTGGTTCACCTATTAGATGCCTCCATAGTAAAGTGGCCACCGCTTCCGGCCTTAGAAGTGGCCAACGTAATGCTAGTCCTCGCCATTGGGGGAAAAAGCGGTAAATTGGCTATTTCATTTAAGATCTCGCTGGCCCAACTTGTCAGACACTGGGATAGTGAGTGCTGCTATGCGTGAAGTCACACAAAAACGTGCGAAGGGGTTGAAACCCTTTTATTGTACCTTTAAAATTACAACTGCATCTACTCGACGCTCACAAACTGCGCCAACCCGGCGGTTCAACTAAAAGTAAAGTAAAACTGAAAATAAGAACTACATGAACAAATATCAAACACTATCGACGAGGCTCTGAGATCCTAACTAACCGTGTTTTTAATTACCGCTGAGATTTCAGCAAGATTTCTGATTAAACAGTTGAAAATTAGCACTTCTGCAAAGCTAGGCACACAGGCCGATACGCGCTGATCTAAATTCTACCGAGCAATATCTCCAGCGTAGCTTCAAAGCAAGACTCTCACACTCTGGTTTCGTTTACTATTTAATTCAAATAGCTTCCGCTAAATTTGAATAAACTGCGCGTGCTACTACAATTTACATACTCTGGTACAGGCATTTCTAGGAGAAAATGAAGGCTAAACAGGAAAGGAATATTAACTTAAAATAAATGTTAGTTAAAATAAATATAAACCCTACATCATAACGAAAACAAATAATTTGGTTAGAAGGCCGGCCGTAGGTTGCGAGTGATTTGTCTTAACAGTATTTCGCACCTAGGAACGGGCTTCAAATCTTTCCGTTAAACATAATTTATAAGAAGGGGGAAAAAAACTTTGCAAACTGCATAAAATTTTCCGACTCCGAGATATCCATTACATATTCTTCAGCATTATTTCTGTTTGTTTTATGATTAATGTAAGCGTTAACTCATTAAGGCGCTAGTGCAAGATTAGGTTAATGATTAAATTTTATTATATCTATGCAAATATATGTAATGATGTAGCAGGTAGCAAATAGAGATATCTTTAGTTTCGTATCTTTAGTATTATTATTATTTTTTTTCGAGCAGCTTATTCTCATATTGAACACATGTAATAAAATAAGAGCAGTTTGTAGCAAATACATTTTTTGCAGCAAATTTATTAGAAAACTAACCCTAAGGTTGAATTTTTGTATTATATTTCTGACTTGAGCATAAATTTAGCGGTCGCTTTATAATATTTAATTTATTGTTTGAAATCGGCGCGTGTAAATCTGTTGCGACATCCGAGTTCTGTATTTGTTTTTAATATATACAAGACTAGAAACGTCCGTTTGCAAGAATATATTCTTCACAACAAAAGTGATTGCTTGAGATAACGCTTCCTATCAGACTATCAGTCAGTATATTCCTCATATACAACCCTAAGTCAGGAACATTATTCAGCTTGAAACAGATTTCACAAAATCGTCTCATTGTATTTTGAAGTTTTGCAGTTTAGTTTAATTCTGAAGAAACCAAAGTTGATGTGAATTTCTGGGAAATGAAATCTGTATAATGAAATTAAATATAGCAGATTTTAAGGTTAATTATGCATACCGTCTCTTTAAATTGAGATACGCACAACTCCTTTTTTACAGTGACAAAAAAAAAATGAAAGAAACAGTTATAAAAATGAATGCAACGTAATTGAATTTTATTAGTTAAAATTATGCTGGTAGATGAGTAGTACGGTGTCGTTTAATAAATCCGAAATGATTGGGCATCCGCTATACGGTAACTTGCAATTATTGGCCCGTATTATCAGACGTACTGAAGAGCATGCCAACCGATGCTTATATTCCAATTGAAAATATTTTACAAGACAGTGTAAACGCTTTTTGGTATACGTCCGCTTTGAAATACGTCTTCTTTGACCACGAAAAGTTTCGTTTTGTATCCGACATTTGTTTGGAATACGACTTCATTGAGTCACAACTGCGCGCACCGCACTCATTTATCTCTTAGACAATCTATGATTGCCCATGAAAGCTAGTACTCCTCTTGTTACTATTCAATTAACAACCCACGCTATAACTTGTGTCTAAAAACTTACTTGTCAACTTAGACACCTTAGCGAACCTTACTTTCCAGGAATCCTCCAAAACGTAGCGAACATCCTTCAATGCGATGATTTACTATTCACGTATATTTCAAAATTTACTCAGAGCTGTTAGTGTGAAATGTTATTATTTATATAAGTTTAAAGAATAATAAGGTATTAACTTTTTTAAATCCTGGACTCATTGAGAACCAACTCAGAATCTCATTTTGGTCAATCGCTTTTCCAATTGAATTATTCGGAGTTGTTAACCAGCTTTAGATAATTTTCACTTATTAATGAGATCTTCTGTGACTGACTCAGAAGATTTGCTTGGTTTGACTTATTACGCTGTCTAATCTGGCTGTGATTAGAGACTCTGTTCTCGTTATGTCAGTTTTTCCTGTGTGAGACGGGACGTATCCTTGACGTGGCTAAAGTCTTTGTAAGAGCTTCCTACCATTTCTTGGTCTGTAAGTCAAGCTATTGGGAATGCGTTATAAGATCGATACAATAACTCAAAACCGGTTTCGATTCTATGCTGGTACTTATCCTGTAAAGTATCTTCGAAAACTAATAATTTAATCATCTTATTATTATTATTTTCTTTTATTTTAAGCTTCGTGTACATTACGAAAATGCGCATTGTATTCTGTTATAAATTAGTGCTGTTGGTATGCCGTTACCCATGTAATGCGATGCGCCGCTCTAATCCGTGTAATGTTGAGTGTTGCAGTTTGCTGTATCGCTAGGGATGGGTTCGAATCCCAGAGAAGGCTAGGATGTTTTTAAGTGTATAAATAGTGTCTGTGCAACATACGGGGGTCACTTAAACTAGTGGCGAGCAGAAAGTCCTCTCGAGGGGGTTGGTGGTAGGGAAAAAGAGGTGGGAGACCCTCGAATCCCATCACACTGTAAGTGCGGTGTGACTACGTGTGTAAACCATTGTGAAGTCCTGTTGTCCCTTCCTCTTCTTCCTGTCTTGCCGAGCAAATGCCTCTCCGTGCAAATTTCAAATGTGCATTGATTTTTCTAGTCATTATTAATCATTATTAAAATTTCTTTTACTTGATTAATTTGGATATGTGCCGGTGTCGATTCTACGCTAGTATCGATCATATGAATTTAAACCGAGTTATTAACATGCTCGGAATATTTTCATTTAACCGTAATACATTGCGCTTGGCTAATTTGTCTGATCCCCATGTGATTGCTGTCGCAAGCTTGCATCAGATATTTGTGTATTTTATATAATTTAACTTCACTTTGTAGGATGCTTCAGAAAAGCCACTGGATACGAAAACTGGCTGCAATATGATTCGGGAGAAGCGAAACATACTTTTTATTTATATTTGCATTTCGTATGCTTTTTAAAATATTTTCTTGTACATTTCAAAATTCAAAGTACATTATTTATTGCGCATGTGTATTTGTTACTTTTTTATGATATAAGACAGTATTTCCTTGCTTTGCTGCAGTCTAAAAATAGAAAGCACCAACGGAAGGCTAGTATTTATACTTCATGCCGTATATTATGTGGGTAGAGTTTTATTTGATTCACATGATTCAACAAAATATCTGGATATTTTGCTAGTGTATGAATTCCCCCGAGTTCCTTTAACCGGAAAAAAATGTCTCAGGATAAATCTAGGATTAGACGGGACCAAAATAAATGCCAGATTTTGTATCTCGATAAAACTTCTGCTATTTCGGATCGTTTTGGGAATAATCTGTTTTTGTGATGGAGTGGGAATTTATCCATCGCCGCTCTTGACTGTCGAAAGGGTCTTAAAATGATTGGTGTTATCTGACAGTACGTCATGGACGTCTGGTGTATAATTAAGCGAAATATATTATTAAAAATCTCTTTTGTGGGTATTTTCGTTTTTTTCTGGCAGTGATCAGCCAAACTTGTAAGTCTAATTTGAATTTCTCTTTGTGGACTAGAATTAAAGTCCACAAATTAAAGTCCGATCATAGTCTCGAGGCAAACTATCATCAATACAATAATAAAGAACGTGAAAGAAACTAAATAACGAAAAAGTAAACATTTATTTGAAGCACAGCTTGTGGAATATAGCTTAAAGCAGTAGTTTTTCAAACTGTGTTTCTCGGAACTTTAGGGTACCACGCAACCCCTCTAAGGCTTTCATAAGTCAAAATCAAAATTCGGAAGAATTTTTTAATAATACCTAAACCACAAAATCAACCATCTAAAATTGTTAACTAAATACTATTTTTCATTTCTCTCTGACTGCTGATTTTTATTTTCTGTATGAAGTAAATGCTTTTTATTTATTTATTTTTTTTATAGTAAAACAGTAATGTAATAATGGTTTTCTTTTCATTTTGGACATAATTGAATGTATTTTCAATGAGTTTTTAACAGTAATTTTTCTGAGAATGGTAAAGGTTTCCTCTTCACCTCATAAAAGTTGTAATTTTAGGAGTTTCACGAGCTGACAGAGTCTAAAAGATCACTGCTTTTCAACAACACAGAAACATTTTAGACTCGCTAAATTACGTAGAAACGCAGCGACTAACAGGCTTTCATGCAATTTACAGTTCTAGCGACTAAGTCAAATGGAGATTTAGAAGGTATTTTAACCTGCTAAATTTTAAATTACTTCAAAAAGTCTTTTAGTTAACGGTCAGTAAATGGAGCAAGAGCAATCATCAAAAGTGACGAGTACTTTCTTAATTAGAAACTAAGCTCGTAGCCTTGTCCCGTATTTGGATAAAACTTCTGAATTGGGTAAACTCCTGTGTCGGAATTCAACAAGAAGATGGAAAAATTTGAAATTAAATTGTTAGAAAATTAATATTCTCTGTATGAAAGATTTAAAATTTTTCGGGGGCTGGGGGATAAAACTCACTTTTTGACTCACTGTAGTCTTTGAATCGTATTGTTTTGCTTGATGCTGTGTGTTAAATCTGACTTGAATTTTTTTTGGCACTAGAAATAGTATCTATAGGTAAATCTTTCCGAATTTTTGTTCTGCCTTAAGTTATGCTATCAGAGAATTTGTCTTTCAAATTATAATTGTTTAACAACCAAATAATTTAGAAGTAATAAATATATTCCATAATAAATGCATTGTATTTTAGTAATATGTGTAATTAGTGTTAATTATTATGCGTTTAATTTGTAATGTATTCAACTGATAAGTTTTATGAACATTTGCGGAATTATTTTAATTATAAAAGTATTTGAACTGCCTTGTACAGGACTCAATAATCATTCAGTTCAACTAAAGTTTCTTTTGTGAATATTAATTTTATCGAGCTGTAATCGGTTCTACGTGCAATCCATCCACTGGGATCCGTACGCACGCAACAGTATATATAAATCCATATCATTTGTTTTCGGTCTGAGGTATAACTTGCTAGAATTAATATAAAGTAGTAGTAAATAAATAAATAAATTATGCATAATTTTATGGCTAATAAAAAGTCTATGGCTAATAAAATTAATATGTCTAAGATTTAGTATTGAATACAGTTTTGTGTGAATTAGTCCAGCGTTATCAATATGTTGTTGTTGCCACCGCTAGCTCTTCATGCGGAAATTTAAGTTATGCTTTAAGGGGGGGGGGAAGCTCCTTTCTGGAAAGAGGAATATCTGTTCACACTTTCGGCGAAGTTGCTGTGGAGGAGAATTCCTATCAAAAATAATATGAGCAGTCTTTGGAAATACAAAATATTGTTTTTATTCTAAAACTGGAGCTATGATATATATTTTTCACTTCTTTCTGTTTAATATATCGGATATGTTCACATGCTCTGAGTTTTTAAACATTGGCTGAATTATCATGTGTACATGATTTTTAGCCCAGCTAGCTGGTCTGTTAGTCTCAAAACGGCATTTCGTAACGTTTCGCTATAAACGGAGAATCACATTTAAAATTGTTGCCACCAAATATTATCGCCCTGCATTATAGTGAAAAATAAATAATGAAGAATCTGCATGAATATATGTATGTTTCTCGCACTGTGAATAAATGACGCTACCTAGAGCCTTCAATTTTTGAATAACCTAGTCCTCCACCCGAATATGGGCACCTGGAAGCCCAAATTCAAATTGCGATTTTTTTTATGATCTGTTTCCTACTTTGTAAAACTTTTGCAAATTTTTGATTAACAACCTCAACGATTTCAAAGCGACAATGGCAACACTGTACGGAATAAAACATTTTTATCTCCAGCGCACGAGATTGTCTATCGGGAATTCTAAAGATATGCTGTTTTTAAATATTTTTAGTCCAAAGGGACGTTATCTGAAATGCACTCCAAACGTGTATGTCTATGTAAATGAAAAATACGCCCCTTTGAGCGTAATATAAAATCGGAAAGCTTTCAATTTTTTTTATTAATATTTTTTGCAGTTACTATGTTATTAACGTTTATGATAGTTAACAAAGACGTTTCTAATGTTATATATCTTTGCCATGGAACTTATTTTACTTACGTTACCTATTTAATTTCATCTGTACCAAAAACAAAATAAGTATGGTGAAATCCTTTGAAAACTTACAGATCGCAATTATTTGCGTATTTCTTTCTTGTTATTTTATGTAAATGGCTTTGTAAATTTTCATTATATTTTGATAATTTCCGGTTTATGTCATTTTACATTCTGAAAGAAATAAAAAAAGCAAACACTTCAGCTTTTGAAATTTACTTACTTTTTTAATTAAATTTTAATTTAATTTAAAGAAGGAAGATCTATATACTGAAGAGAAATACACTATCGTAAAATGTAACAGTAAATGAGGCTTTAGATCGGTACCGATTTTAAATAAAACTAGGGAAGCAGCTGATATAGGTACCTCAGAGGAGGGAGTGAGGACTGAATTGTAAGCTGATTCGGTCATTCCCTCGACTGTTTCAACAGGTTTGTGCTTCCGCAGATTTTTGTACGTAGAATTTCCATGGGTCCTATTAAATTTGTATATCATTGTTGTATTAAATATATATTAGGTTATAGGGTGGTGTACAATATTAATCCGTTTCAGATCTTTGGACTTATACTAGACTGGTCGTATACCGAAAAATTTTTTCCAATAAGAAATAAAGAGAAAATAATTAATCTGTTTTTGTGAAAAAGTTTTGTTGCTCTTATCATAAAACTGTTTAATACTAAAATACAAATATGGACCTGTCTGAGAATCACTAAGTGTGACCGTTACTAAAAATCTGCCCAAAGAATTTTGTTTCTGCCTTCGCCTTAGGATGTTTCGGGAAAGTGACATTGTTTGGTCATTCCAGACAATGCTGTTAAGACTAGTTTGAGCTTTATTGAGATAGTACTTCCGTACAAAGTTTTTGACATCCATTTATTTGGCATTGATTTGGAATCAGAGGTCGCCGTACATTTATTATCGTGTTTTTGTGCGTAATTGCTTGTAGCATTTTTACTTTCAAACAGAACTTAAAAACGTTGGACTTGTTCTAAGGCAGATGTATACCGAGGTACCACTAACGGTTGGTATGTAAGAGGAGATCGTTCTCTTTATAAAATGGGTTTTTTGGAAGGGAAGGCGGAGGAATGTAGTTTTGAATAAATGTTGTTCAGTAAAAATAAATGACTAAAACAAGAGC
>KK120480.1:94345-145188 GCA_000611955.2 Stegodyphus mimosarum
GAACTAGTAGCAGCTTGTTTTTGAGATCGGGAATTTTTTATCTAAGTCTGCCGTAGCAGATTATAAGAAATTACCTTTCGAGTGTAATTAATGGTGAACCGAGATCATATAAAGAATAAATAAGGAGAACTAATCATACATATGTTTTAAATGTTTATTTTGTTTTTGAATTTTTGATCGTATTTTGATGTGATGATGCTTGGTTGGATATAAAATTTTCATTCGCTTTGTGCTTCACAGACACACACATGCTTTCTATCATATTATAAAATTAATGACAGTAAATAAAAGTTAATGTGGTCAACGCTGTCATACCCATTGCCTCAAAAAATGACTTTTATTTCCAATCATATAAATAAACATGGATATTGTATTTTTAACCTGTTCAGGGTAATAACATCCACAGAAGACCACAATCCTCTTTAACTGTAAGTAGCTGTCTTACAGAGGGTTTGTTATATTAATATAATTTATACATCTATGTTTTTCGTAGTGTTATACTGTTTGACGATGTATACGTATAAAAAGTGATTTCTTTCATTTTCTGGCGTCAGATTCTTAAAATTCGGTAGCATTTTATTAGGTAAAATGTATTTGATTATATGATGAAATATTTTTTGCGACTACTTACTGCTTGCAGTTTTCATTCGCCAAGCACCTTTAATTCCGAATTAGTATCATTTGTTATGGTGAAGGACACAATTAGAGTGAAGTATGTCCTAGAATATGATCTATTTATGACGAAACTTTTTATGACGATCTATTTATTACTTTCTTTTATGACGAAAATTTCTTTATTTGGCCTCCGTTAAAATGTTTTATGTGATAATCACTGCTAAGTAAAATTACTGATTATTCTTTCTTTTAAACACATAAAACGTAATTCCCGTTTTTGTGAGCTTGGTTTCAGTAAAATTTCTTTGATAGTTAAATCATTTTGGATCTTTTTAAAGGATTCTTTCCTTTTTATGTAAGTTTTTCCAGTTTTCGTCAAAGTGAAAGACATATAACATTCATTTGCACATAGATATTGTCGAACTAAAATCCATATCGAAATTTAAGGTTTATGTGTGTATTTCCGTTAAGGTTTTTAGCTATATTTGCTATTTGAACTTTAAGTTTCACTATTTTTCTTATTATTCAACTCCAGTTTGGGTCAGCACCCGGTAGGGAAGCTTCCGACCGTTATGAACTAATTCCTGTGCTTAAACTCGTTTCATTCTTCTTACGTTTTATATACACCGTGTCTATTATTTTAATAAGCATGTGAAAAATCGTGGTTGAGAAATAAATATATATGTGTTTGGGTCAAAAGCTTGTTGGGCAGTCGTAGTGAAAGTTCGATTTTGCGTAACAATCCATCCCACTTTTGATTCGTACTATCCGAGTGGACTATGTGCGATAGCTTTTTACTGTTCTTCTCCAGCCTTAAACAACGAGAAGCCGGTCAACTACCAATAGTCGAGATGCTTTTGTAGATACGTCAGTGTCTTATTCGTAGCCGTGGTCCACCGTTATCTTAACCTTTTGTGTATAGAACGAATGTAAGTGTGGTTCAGTTGAAATTTCAGAGTTATAGCAAGTGAATAAAAATACCATCGCCGAGCCTATAGAGAGGGTCGATGGCTGGATCCCCCAAAACAACGAAGAATGGATATTTAGAAGAAGAAGACCAGATATCTTTAGAGACTTATTTATGGAGCCCCGTATTGGCTCTGACCATCACCGTGGTTGAGGCTGTTCGAATATCAAGGTAAAAGAAAATCATAAGGCCTTTATTAATACACTTCGTATTGTTATTTATTTTTGACGTGGGCAATTGAAAAAATCAGTTTCCGAACTCGTTTCCATGTCAGCTGTTCCATTTTGTCCCAGATGAGGCTTTCGGAAATGATACTTTAATGATGGTAACTACAGAAATGCTCGAAATGAATTCTCGGCGGGAAGGAAATTCCAGATGCGTTTCACGATCTGCTGCATCGGAACGTCGGAGGAACATTACCCTACTTAACATCACCCTTGCTGACGCCGGAAGTGTTGGGTATTTTCTAAAATAAAATATTCATCGCGCTTCCTTTCTTGCGAAGAATGTCGGAATGTAGCTCCGTGTTGGTTAGTTTTTGTATAGCAAGGCTTCCGTTGATGAAGGGAACTTTGTTCTCCTTTTTTTGAAGTTGGGAATTTGAAGAACTTAGTCATGTATTTTATAAAATATTTTGACGCATCGAAGATTAATTAAATAGTAGTAAAATTTTTTTATCTTTTTGAAAGTTTTTCTTCTTTTTACTGAAACTTTACCATCGCAGTCTTTCAGAACGTTAAAGTTTCGAGAAAATTTAACTTTGGAAGCTAAGTTATTCTGTATATTAGAGTTGTGTCAAAAAGAATGCAGAAATTTTAAGAACGGGTTTTTGTGTCTTCATTGCTCTTAATTAACGCCGTCTTCAAGCCTAAAAGTATGTATGGATATCTTAGCAAATTTTTGTTTTTAATTGTTTTTATTGCTGCGCGATGTTCTCAGTGCAAGAGAACTCTTTTCGAATTTCAGATATTCAGAACCTAATATTCGGGTAGTTTGTTTTTCTTTCTACGCTAAATAAAATTAAATTTATTCTTAGTGTATTTAGTTTTCAATTTTTTTTAAGATTTAAATAATATAAAATGTTACTCTAATACAGTATATACATACTTTTGAGAAGCTGTTACATTAATATAGAATAATGTATAAGAATTGGCCGATAAGTTTCGGTAAATATAAAGCTTATATATAAGGAACAGCAAATAATAATGAGCTTGTTTTTTATACATGCTTAAGCCTTCGATTAGGGCCCCCTAAAAGTAAATTATTAAAAAAGAAAGAAAGAATAAACAGGTTTGATGTGATGTCTTATCAATTCCTTTTTACGGGAGTTTTTTTTGTTTTACGTACAATTTAATTTACTTTCTATCAGGGATTTGAGGTATTGTAGGAACTTTTGCAATATTATTATTATTAAAAAACGTTATAATTTATTACAATACAGTAAAGGAAAAAATAAAATTTCCTTATTTGAATAACTATAAACATTTATTTGACCCCGTAGATTGTTGGTATATTTTAGAAGTCATATTCGTGTCAATTTGTCCACTGTATTATTTTTTATATCTATCATAAAGAATGTGCGTGAAAAGAATTCTAGTTCTGATTCCTTCTGTTGAAAATCCTGGTACATCTTTGTAGATAGCATTCTGTTGCATAATAATGAATCACACTAAAAATGTGACCTTCGAAATGGCATATTTGAAAAGGACTATACACGTACGTTTGACGAAACTTTGATACGATTTATTATTATAAGTATTTCGCAGGCACGATAATTCAAAATTTGCGAAAGTTTGGTATGATTCTTTTCACCACTGGTTGAATTTAACCCATTTCGCCATCTCGAGAAGAGTTCATTATACTTCAAAGCACGTCTGGCTGCCATAACTAGGCGCATGACACTTCCAGCTACCGGTCGATCGCTCCACTCATCCGACGACGCGGTCACATTTATATTTAGAATCTCCAACCGGTCTTCTATTGTGTTCCATATCTAGTCTGTTCATTTCTTTTATTATTACTTCTAATTTTTTTTGTTCCGACCTCGCCTCTGTGTTTACGACTCGGTTGCTTTCGATGAGAGTTTTGTTTCTCACGTTTTGTCAGGTCTCGAGTTATTCATTGCTTCTCGAGTGCGGTCGGGCGTTTCTTTCGGTCGATGTGAAAGACGGAGTGTTTTTAAGGGCGAATTTCTGTCTTACAGATATCTGTAAAGGTAATTAGAATTAAATTTAAAAAAAGCCTTATTGAATTCGCAGGCACTGCTTTAATTGAATTTGGGAATTTTGGGGTATCCACAGTGTTGCATGTCAGTTCTCTAGTTGCTTAACTTCTATTTTATGTCGGTAGGCTTGTTGAAAAGTGATAGCCTTTTATAGTAGTATGATAGAGGCTCATATCATGGTACTAGGAAGGCGAAGGAGGAAGAGAAATAGACTGTTACCCCTTTCTGAAAGTAAAATTAGTACGAAGAGTGAAGACGGAGCTTGGGATTATGATTCCTGTCTTAGTCTATCCTGTTTTGAAGAGTTTTGTATACTTAGTCTTGGAGTTCGTTTCGGTTTCTTGTGTCTCGTACATAAGTCTATTTTTTTCTGTTGCCTTCAAAGAAAATTCCTTACATGTAACCAAAATACGAGACATTTTTCTCTAAAATGGCCTCCACCAAGATGGATATCCTGTACGTGCTTTCTCTTAACAGTGTTCAAAGATCATAAAAATAAGTATGTAAGTTAATTTAAAGCGCAAATTCTAGGTTCAATCAGGGCGAAATTAAGAAATCCGTAGGCCCATTTTTGAAACCTAGATTTGAAAATCCTATAAATTTTGAATATTGTAAATATAAATTTGAAATATTATAAGCGAATTTATATCCTTCCTTGAAAATGAAAGCTCAGGGAACACCCTCCTTTGCCCCAACGAAAGTCAAGCCCTGGTGTGAATACCAAAAAAAGTATTAAAAAATTTTGTGTTGATGGCCGTACTTGAATGCATTTACTCCCCCCCCCCCGTCTTCTATAAAATCTTTTTCTTTCACATTTCATTATAAAATGGTGGTAATATATTTGAATTAGAGCGAAAAACATTCATCTTCAATTACTACTATGTTTCATACAGCAGACTTAAAATAAGTTTATTTTCTTTGTAAGTTGTCTCTGTTAATTTTTTATCAGTCAAAAATACTTGCATTGTAAGTATTCTATATACATTCTGCAATAGTATCTCATGTGGATAACGCTGACATATATATATGAATGACATTATGTGAAATGAAATACTTACATGTGAATAGGAGGACTGCAACAACTCAACACGACTAACGGTATCGCGAGGGAGATTGATGATGGAAGATAAGACGAGCTGTTGTGTTTTCGACTAAGACGTAATGATTAGACAACAAAGATGTATCTTCTTGATTATCACTCTTTTCTTCATTTGTAAATAGTCACCAATGTAAATAGCCACTAATGTACCTTCACCAATAGTTAAATAAACTACTTTAGTCACCTAGATATGTATCGTCAGCCTAGAAAATCCCCTAGATGCCGAGTCACATGGGGGCTCGACCGGTTCTTCAGTGAAGGTAAGCTGTTCTTTAAGAATCAGTTAAAGAATATTTTAAATTCAGTTTAGATGAAGTGAAAGTAAAGAATCTTTTGAATTTAATTTTGATGAAGTAAAACTATATTTTTGCCGCCAGAAATTGTTGTATTAAAACCAGAACTTTTGTTTTGAATTCGAAACTGAATTTTCATTTCACTGTATTAACTTGTGCATCACTTGTATTCTTTGAAATATTTAAATTGTGACGATGTCAACTCTAAATGATATACCACATATAACTAAATCTATAAAGTCAGCTTCTACAAAAGCAGTTAAGTTGCTGCATAAATTTGTGTTTGGTCAAGAGGGTGACCGTGCAAATCGCAAACGACTTCGTGAATTCACAGGCCTAGATAACTCTTTTCACACTGCCGAATGTAAGGAACGTTTATTAAATATTTTCACTCTGGCAGATCTAATTTCGATTCTTAATGTTCTGAATTTAGAATGTGCCATTTCTGCTGATGAATATTATACTACAATTGTGAATGCTTTAACAAATTTCGATCTGTTATTAGAAACAGTTCTGAGGGAAATATTTCGAATGGCGAATGATCAAATTGCATATTATATTGTTGCGGATTTTTATTTATTTAGCTATTTTTAGTAGAATTTTAAATAAATTGTTTTATGTTCCCGTACAATGCAACACGAGAGTTATTTGAAGAGAAAGCTACACCGGAAAGGTAAAAATACAAGAGCTCGTGCATTTAACATTTAATAAAGAGATATCTCGTAATTGTTTTTTACTATTCAGAAAAATCAAGAAAATACCAAAATGGCCTCGGGAATGATTAAAAAGCTTATAAAAGCCGGATTAAAACATCTCAGCTCAGTTGTAGTTGCTTACTTCGTGCTGTTATTGATTGAAACGAATTCGCTGTGAGATCGATTTACCTGACTCTCTTTCGAATTGAGTTCTGTTTAACGAACGTTTTAGTAATTCAAAATATAGCTACTGTGAGATATTGTGATATTATACGAATATATCTAAGGAAATATTTCATCATTTTGAGTTATTTCTTGTGAAAAGAATAAATTTTATTAACTCTTTAAGGACGTGTGCATTCAATTCATTATGAACCCGTACGCATGCAACAATATATATTTTTATGTGTATATATGAATATATCCGTGTAATCCATTTTTATCTTGTAAAGTATATCCTAATTTGTTCATTGAAAGTATCCCGACTGATCTCAGATATGAAGGCTGCAATTGCCTAGATTAGCTTAAGGGTCATCAAGGTCTTAGTGTTTCTAAATGCCACCAGTATTTCATGAGTAAACGTAATGTTGAATTTTATAGAAAAGTGTTTCTAAATGCCACCAGTAATTCATGAGCAAACGTAATGTTGAATTTTATATAAAGTACTCTTTTATGGATACTTGTTACATATTGTTACATATTACATACAAAGTGGTTTAGTTAAACCACTTTAGTGGACTGACCACATAACTAAAGTGGTTTAGTTATGTGGTCAGTCCAGTGAAAAAGTTCATCTTCCCCACGACTGTAAAAATTTTGACATGTGTAATCATAAATGACATAAATTATGATTTCTGGCTAGAACTATCGAAGAATTAATGAGAACTATAGAGTTTCAAGTAGAAAAAGTATGACTGTAGCATATTATTACGAAAAATGGGGGGAGAACCCACAAAATCCCCTAATTTTCGTAGAAACGAGCATGCAAAGGTTGCAACCAATTATAAAGAGATGTTTATTCAAATTTCATCCATCACAATGTCTGCACAGGCCCTCATGTCTGATTTGAAAGCGTCCTTGTTTGGACTGCGTTTCCCTTCCCTGAAAGAGGTTTCTTCAGCGACTGCCTAAGCCATTCAAAGATCGGGGGCGGGGAGAAGACGAAGAATAGCAAATCTTTCGAAGTACTAAATCGTGGTTATTGAGAAGGGGGATTAGAACAACTGCAAGGAGAAAATACCTAGAATAATGCAAAACCTGTCAGGGTGTAAAAAAAATTATAACGCTATTTTTTTAAATGTCCTTCACATTTGTCTTTTGTGCTGTCCCAATGGCCCATTATCTGCTTTAAAAATAACATGGTCATTGCATAGGAGCTATCGTATAACATTCGTAGCTGGTAATAAAATTCGCGGAAGCCAAATTATTTACTATTCTAACTATTTTTAATTATTAACTTTTTTGTTGCTGTGGTAATTGATTTCACCATGGACATTTTGAAATCAATTTAATTATTGCATGCATAAAGTAATTTAACAAATGAAATTACTGATTAATAAAAAAGAGTGTCATTTCTGATTTAAGAGGTCAAAGAGCCTCCGCAGCGGGTGAAACGCAGTTAAGTATCCTAAGAGCCACATGCAGCCCGCGAGCCAATGGCAAAAAATTTTCTGTTTTGTTAGATTGTTTGACTCTTAATTTAACTTTGTTTTCTATTCTTTCTAAACTGTAATGTTATCTTGGTATTTTTGTCATTGATATGAACTGAAATTCAGTTTCGAAATCTATCTAAATTCAAAAGCAGATCTGATTGCAAGTACAAAGGAATACATACGTACCTCCCCCACACGAAAAAATATAAGTAACCAAAGAAAAGTTATTATTACAAACATATGGCAAAGCTTATTAAATTATATAGAAGATTAAAATATTTAAATTTGTAATACACCACTGCTATATATGATTAAAGTATAAATACAGCAATATAAATAGTTTCTTCCAAGTTAAAAAATTAGTTTCTTCCAATTCTTACACTTTGATGGAAGAAACGTATTTCTTCTGGCCGATTTTGTCCATATTTGCCGGCTGTGAGAAACTTGCCAACCCTGGTCTGTGTTAATCACTTAATTCTATCTATGTGAAGAGGAAAATGAGCATCGAAATTTTACTTTTTTCTGATGCAACTGAATATTAGCATAAGAAACTCAATAAAAATCGGTAACTTCTCTAAAATATTCTGGATCGATTCCCTTCGTAAAATATTATCTTATTATTTTTTATATGGTTTAAAGAAATGTGCATTGATTTTATTGCTGGAATTGCTTATTCGCAGTTTTAATACTTATGCAGCCCCTTAAAGGGGCAAAAAAAAAAACGAGCGCTTTTCAGAATGTTTTTAGTTGCTTTTCTGAATCAGGCAAGTAACCTCCTTCATTCTTTGTAGCCATTGTGAAAGAGATGCGTTGATTAATTATAATTGTATCATTAAAATTTACCTTGTAGTTATTTCTGGTTTTGTGTGATAGGTTTTTTATTTTTCTTCGTTTAGCGCCATCTTCACAATAGGATTCTTAATTTATCATTTTGACTCATGTTCAGTCCATGACATTTACGGATTTCACAGAACCTTCCTCCCCTCTTCATTTTTTTTTATCTACAATATATAGATGCAGATTTTATTATTTTTTCCCTCCATCCAGTTTATGATCTTTGTTGCATCTATTATTATTTTCTGAATTTTCACTGTCATTAGTTCGTCCACTATAAATCGAGCCATTTCATCAATTAGCGTATGAATAGCAACGTAGAAGAAAATAATCATTGCATTGATCACAGTTTATTTTAGTTGGAGAACAAACCTATCTCGTCCTCCCTCCCTCAAATGCAGAAGATTGATAACATTTTGTAACAACCTTTAACAGTGCTTGTTGTACTCTTTCTCATGCATACCATTAAATTTTCCAAGGTATGTACTGAAATTTTTCTTAAAGTCAGTTTTAGACCAATAAAATTGTTTTTCATGAACCTCCTAATGTTGTAGCTACCGTATTTCTATGAATTTTTTTAACTAAATGAAAGAAGGTTGAAATATTAAGGAGGCAAAGGCTAAGTTTATTATTGTGAACTGTTATGAACTTCCAGTATTATTCGTTAAGATAACGCTGATTCCAAGCAAGAATAATAAGTTATGTAAATTCTTTTTGACCCATCGTGCACTGGGTGTATACTTTGTGAGAAAATATTCGAAGTTGTTTATTTGAAATATGCATACGTATGCCTAATGTCAAATTTCAATTCCCCGACAGTAAATGGGTTATATATATATGTACATGGCTATTGAAATTTTTTTTTCTCGTTTAGAATGCTGTCACGATCTGGCGAGCTTGAAATAGGCGAGTATGGGGTAATATGCCACTCGTTGACAAACAAAACTGGAAGTGCATTCAATTATATGGATAACAGCAGTTAAGCAAAACGAAATGGAATTTCTTGAGTATTCTGGTGTCTTCTGAGCTGCAGTTTTTTACACCAAAGGAAATAGCATCATTAGATTGTATCGATGCAGGAACGTGAAAAATGTGCAGCACCGTCGCCGAGATTCGAAATTCGGACCTCCCGAATACGCGTCGAGCATGCTTCCAGTTACACCACGAAGGCATGCGGAAAGGAGAGATAAAATACCTTAAATACTCCCGCTTTCAAAGGGCGACTGAGATTAATGGCCTAGTTGCAAATCGTGGTTGTGACGAATTATCGTCCACCCCCTTTTAATTCAGGTGCCACTTGTAGAATGTTTCTTTTTTAAATTATTTATTTATTTTAAAGATTTTTTTTCCCCCGATGTGAAGAAATCGGCAGTTGCCCTCGCCTGGATTCGAACTTCGGACCTCCCGAATTCGTGTCGGGCGGGCTTCCAATTACACCACGAAGACATGTGAAAAGGATGGAGAAAATGCCTTATAAGATGCATTTTTACCGCACGCTCAAATAACATGATAACAGATATTTATACAGAATTGTAACTTACTTACAACAACGTTCACAAACACTTTTGTCTTGAAGGGATGCGGAGATTTCTGGTTTTATAAGTTTCTGAGAAATAAAATTTAGACCACGCTTGAATTTCGAACAAAGCTATAAGAAATTTGTATTGCTTGTTTATTTGTTATGTGTTTAGTATCATTAATTTCTCGCTATTGTATCAAAAACTAGTTCATTAATATTATTATTCCCGTGAACAAATTTTAAGGTAGAAAAAAGTTTTGTTTTTAAAGAATACAATTACAATTTGCAGTTAATTTCTTTATTGATGGAGCAGAATATTTTTTTGAAACCCTTTTTTTTAACAGGAAACCCAATTTATTTCAGATTTATGGTCTTTATAAGACTCATGATAATACGGTTGAGGCAAAAATAAACGAAGGCCTCTGGAATAGTAATTAATTTCTCTTCCCATTTTTAGTAGGAGCGATCTGTTTTGCGAGCGATGGGGGGGGAGGAGGAGGAGTACAATAAATAAAATTCTGTCACAAAGAACTTTAATTAAAGACAGGCATTCCTTAAAGCAGTTCTCTCCGGAACAATTCAACCGCTGAAGTTGTGGAGCTTGGGCTGTATTTATTGCCATTATATATGGGGGTACTGGGAGAAACGAGTAGGACATTTAAGTGTGAAACAGGACATATTATTTATTTTATGTTACAGAAGAAAGGGAAGAAAGCTAATGCAAGCAAAAAGATGCATAGAAGTATTTTTGTTTTAAAGTTTTGTATGAAATTGGAAAAGCAAACGAGAATAACGAACAATGAATAAACGGAAAACATTTATGTTTAAAATGGAAAGCAGTTTTTAAAATTTTTAAGTGTTTTTTCTTTGTTTATTTTATGCGCGTAAATATATCTTGTTTGGTCATCGTACGTTGTGTGCGACTAAATAATGATAACTTATTTTATTCTGGAAGAAGATTAAGAACAAATTTCTTAAGCCTAGAAATACCGTATTTCCTCCTCCCTAGCGCCAGATTCTGAAAATTTAAAAATTATTCCCGTAATTTTCCCCCTTCTTTAATGCGTTCAAAGAATGAGCTTTCTTAAATTTTAAAACGGATTCGCCTATGTCGTGATTGCGTTCATATTACTAACAAAGAAAAACCTACGCAAACTACCTGCGAAGGTCACGCCGAACAATTTCTATCTACTTGTTGAACGTCATGCCGGCTTAATACAAGAACCTATCAATTGCAGTGAAGCAAACACAAGCTGACCTGCAATCTATGGTTTTGCTGAGTTAGCCACTCATTCATTCGCCTTCTCTCATTATTTAGATGACTTGAGGCTTGAGGAGTAATAGAGACAACAATAAGAACGGGCGAGATTCAAGTTCAAGGGAAGTAGTAATGAAAGTATTTTATTAGATAGTGCAATAATAATATTACTCGTATTGTTAATGGAATGCAGGTTTTGTAACGTCGCCGAGTCGTGGATTTCATATCGTAGCGCTGCCACAAATAAATTTAAGCTGTATTTCCGAGACTGCCGGCCTCCTATTTATCCGAAATGACGCCCGCAGTCTGTTTCCATAAGTTACAAATCCTACGGCTGCCATAAATAAACGTAAGCTATAACGTCGCCGAGCTTCTTGAATTTCATATGGTACCGCAGCCACCAATAAATTTTAGAAAGAATATTGTGATAGTTATCTGTTGTTTATCAGTGACTACGTTTCATTTGTTTTTACTGTAACCGCGACCTTCGGAAATTAAATTTTTCGCATGGTTTTCCCTCTCGATTTTCGGTCGATAAAGTTAGTTTTTGTACGGAATATTAAATTATACGCAATTTGCATTTCATTTAAAATTATTGCATTGAATTTAATCTACTTCGTCGATAGCGCATAAACCACAATAGAAGAAATCACTCTTTAAATTCACTATATTTGTTTACCATACCGACATTTGGCGCTAGGTTCACTTAACAGCGTTACATCTCATTCATTTTATAACTCAGAATGCACAAAAATCCTCTTCAAACACTATAATAAATTTAAAACGATGTGTAAAAGAAATTAAACAAACAAGTAATATAAAAAAAAATTAGTCAATTCCTACTTAGGTCAACAAAGAAAAATTTTAAAAATAAGGAAAAAAAAATTAAAAATACGAAAAAGATTTAAAAAAAAATTAAGAATTAAAAAAAAAATTATGAATAAAACGTATTTTATTAACGATTGGAAATTTGAACAAGATATAAGAAGAATGTGAGCTAATAATAAAAACTTAAAAAAACACACACACACACACAGACGTGTTAGTGTTTCTCATTCAATTTATTCAGTTCTCACTTCGCGACAAGGCAAAAATACATAAAAACTCAAAATATCTATTAAAAATTATGAAGTAAATCTTTAAACACTATTTTCCTCTAATAAAATTCCAGAATGGATTAAGTATGATTTAATTCGCAATAATAAAAAAAGGCGTTATCTTCGTTGTTGCGAAGCTTAGTTTCTCTAGATTTGCAACAAATCCAATATTCTCCTAAGTTTCAAATGTAAACAAATATGTCCGCCATGAGAAAAAGTATTAGGCTTAGCCGCACTTAAACAACTTTTAAATTGTTGATAATTCTACAAAAATTGCATGCAGATTTACTAAAGGCATAAAAACCTTAACCGGAAGATAAGAACAACATAATTCAATCATTTTTAAAGCAAAAAATGCACAATATACCAACATATAAGAATTAAAAAACTGAGCTCACTGAGCCGAGTAAACAGAGTGGATATATGTTTATGTATGTTTATATACTTTTGTTGCGGCCGATTGCAACCAAAATAGGAGGTGCACATCTACATGTTATAGCAGTCCTATATACAAAATTTCAACATTTTGAGGCTACTTGTTTTAAGTTATGCGAGAGTTTTATAATTTTTTTTTGGGAAAAAAACGAGTCCTTTATTTTGACCTAAGTTCCGCGCAAAAACATCGTTTAATTACATTCTATAGCGGTAAAAATGGATATTTTCGTTGAAATATGATATTCGAAATTTTTCGGGATTAGAATACTTCCTTTTTACAAGGAAGTAAAAAAATATGATGTGTACACCACATAACTTCCTTGTACGGAATATTAAATTTTACGTAATTTTCCTGCATTTCATTTAAACATATTGAATTAACAGTTAACGAATTTTGAATTAAATCTTCTTCGTCGATAGCGCATAAACCACAATAGAATAAATGTTCACTTTATTTATTTACCATAACCACACTTCGGCGCTAGGTTCACTTCACAGCGTTACATCGCATTCATTTTATAACTCAGAGTGAACAAAAATTATAGCATATGAAGAATTACCAGAAGTTCTATTCAAATACTATAATAAATCTAAAACGACGTATAAAAAATTAAACATATATATATATATATATAAAATAATTAAAAAAAGTTTTTCACTGGCGATTCAGACCCAGCCTCTTACTTAATGCGCATACGCTACTTATTAATTCAGTTCTCACTTCGCGGTAAGGCAAAAGTGCATAAAAATTCAAAATATTTTCATTAAATTTGAAAGATATAGAAAAACATAAAAAGCCAAATACAGTAAAAACAATTAAAAAAATCGTTACAATTAAAATTGCAATTTGTACGCAAAAACCAGCTAATAACTTAAATGATAATTGCAGAATGAATCAAGCATAATTTAATTTACAATAATAAAAGAAGACGTTACTTTGTTGTTGCGAAGCTTAGTTTCTCTAGATTGGAAACAAATCCACTATTCTGCTAAGCTTCAAATATAAACAAATATGGCCGCTATTATAACCTAAAATTAGGCGTAGCCGCACTTAAAAGAACTTTTAAATTGTTGATAATTCCACACTTATTGCATGCAGGTTAACCAAGGGCATACAAATCTTAACCGAAAAATAAGAACAACACAATTCAGTCATTTTTAAAGCAAAAAACGCACGATTTACAAATTTATAAGAATAAAGAAACTGAGCTCACTGAACTGAGTAACAGAGTGGATATATATATACATCTATTTATGTACTTTTGGTGCGGCCGAATGCAACCAAAATGCGAGGTGCACATCTACTTGTCATAGCAGTCCTATATACAACATTTCAACGTTCTGAGGCTATTCGTTTTTGCGTTATGCGAGATACATACATACGTTCGTACATACGCACAAGCGCCACGAAAAAAAATCTCTTCAGAATCCATTTTGAATCAGTTTTATAATTATTTGGGGGAAAAAGAGTCCTTTATTCTGTCTTTACGTACGGATGTCACTCAAAAACATCGTTAAATTGCATTCGATAGCGGTCAAAATACACTGGTTGTTATAAATTAAGGAAAAATCACGATTACTGAAAACATTACATGTAGAATTTTATGAAACTTACCCACACGATACAACATATAGTAAAGTATCAAATAACATAAAAAGAAATTACCAGACAATTATGATAGTATAGAAATTAGCACATGTATAAAATGAACAAATCGAAGGTAACAGTTTGGTATAGGAAAAGTACCCTTAATATAGAATATGATCGCCTCTAGAAGTAATACAGCACATACAGCGATGTTTGATGCTTTCAATTATGCGGTCTATCAGTTCCACAGAAAGCGAGAGCCATTGCTCTTGCAAAGCAGTTGCAAGCGCAGCAAGGGTCTGAGAGGGCGGATTTGAGAGCAGCTAGACAACTCCGTAAAGCATCCAAAATTGTGCTCGATAGGATTCAAGTCCGGGGATCGAGCTGGCCACTCCATGCGCATAATTGTTTCCTGTTGAAAATAATCATCTACGATGCGAACCCTGTGTGGTCTTGCGTTGTCTTCCTGTAACAGGAAATATCAAATAACGCCTAGTATCGCTTTCTAGACTAAACCTGGACTCATCCGTAAAGAGAACAGCCCTTCATTGATCAGGCGTCCAGTGGACATGTTGTCGTGCCCACTGCACACGGTCCCTCCTATAGCGTGACGTGAGCGGCACGCAAATGGCTGGTCCCCTCGCATACAGACCACCTTCGTGAAGCCTTCTACGCGCAATTGACGTTGACACCAACCTTCCGGTGGCTGCTGCAAGGGAGGATCTAAGAAGCGTCGGAGTAGCGGTTCTATTCCTGCGTGCACATGTCAAATATCGGTCATCGGCGTTCGTCGTAGCAGTTGGCCGTCCTTGGCTGAACCCCCTAGATACCGAATCTGTGGTTTGAAATTGTTCTTCTGTGGTTCACAGAAGGACACATTTAGCCATCTGGCCACTTCTGTTTGACTTTGTCCTGCCTCTAGTCTCCCAATGACTCTTCATCGTAGTTCTTCAGGCAAATGATGCCTGGAGGTCATTGTTACGAATTGGCTATCTCAGATTTCTGATGTCTCTGTCACAGTGAAATATGTGGGCTTGCTTTCAAACATGGACTTTTATGCTCCTCGCAGATGACGTATTCCGAGTGCAGCGCCACTAATTTGCATATTGCGGTTTTACTCAGCTACACTTACTTGGCAACCTATTCAAATTTTACACGGTTTGGCTTATTCTTGAGGGAGTTATAGCTATTTTTGTGATTTTTTCTTAATTTATGATAACCAGTGTAGATACTTTCGTTGAAATACGGCACCCGAAACTTTTCGCGATTACAATATCTCCTTTTTACTTCGTACAAGGAAGTAAAAAAAGTGCGGGGAGAATAAGCAAGGAAATACGGTAGATCTAAAGGAATACAAGAATTAAATAACTATTATTATGATTAAAGAATGTCATGATTAAAGAAGTGTAAACAGATTAAACGTTAGTTTTGTTAATATTAGATCCAAATGTTGGTTTTCTTTGTAATTTTATTTCTGATTTTGTTTTAAATGTTTGGGAGACTCTATTGAGGGGGACTGTTAACATTAATTGATCTTAGATAGTTGTTCAGGCTGTCAGTGCTTAACCGATTTTACAAATATTAACGCGTCTTTGAACATCTATGAGTGAGCAATAACGATAGTAGCATTTACCCAGGTATATTCTAGTTTTATTATAGAGCATTTGGAGCCCTCGAAACTAACAGCTGGGCGCCCCTGTTCCGTAGCATTCGAATTCCAGTCTTTCGGGTCGAGAACAACTGATCAGCGTATTTGCTTATGAATTTTAAAAGCAAAAGGACTCAAAAGATTTTATTGTTATCACAATTATGTAATACATCACGACCACTGAATTTTTTTCTGCCTTCGATGATTTGGTGGGTGGCCGACCTTGTGTATGTTGAGGTAGTTTCCCTTTGATAGTAATTCCACAATGTCTGTGAAGGCAAATTATCTTGGAGGGCTTTCCGTATAAATTGGGGTTTACAACATTCTGAAGCCAGCGCATAGGAAATTTATTATTATTAACGTTATTATTATTTGAAATTTTAACATTGTTCTGCATGATAGGGTTGAGAAAAAACTAAACTGTAACGAACTATTTTTCACAATTTTATTTTAATGTACAATTTATGAATGTTGCACATGTTTAAAGAGATGCATATGAATGGTACAGAATTGGGAAGCTTTCGTTTTTCAGTTACTAAAACGCATGAACTTTTTGGTCACACCTCTCACAAACTTTTCAAATTCATTTGTGGAAATTTTATGATAGCGGTTGGAAAGGGTGGAGTTATTAATTTTGTTAAACTGTGCTTGATTCGTTGAATTTTTCGCACTCACGTTTTGTTTGTTTCTCACAAAAGTCTTCGGTTCTATTGCGCGACGATTGTGCAACAGATTCCAATATTCGGAACGACTTAGGGAATAACCATTTGTTTACTACTGTGCCATTTGTTTACTTTGTAATAGGGGCATTTAAGCGAATAAAAAATGTACCTTTGAACAACGAAATATAAATAGTCACGGAGGCGTTATCAAAATATCAATTGGTATTTCACAATAAAATAATTAGACTTGTATATAAAGAAACGCAAAGTGTCTGACGGAGAGTGACAGCATAGGGAACGCCCAGTAGGAGAAATGTGAGAACGCTACACGTATAGGGAATATCTTTGCTGAGCTGGTTTCCGAGGTGGGGCGCAGTATGATGTTGATCGATGTTGTGCTAGAACAGTAGTGCGACGGAGTAAAACCTGTAAATCTATAGGCGAAGTTCTGGTGCTCCGTCCACTTTTCCCTGTCCCTGTAATCCCGGAAGATGAAACGGCTATTTTTGAAAATGTCAACGGTTGAAGAAAGGCTTTTCTCTTCAATACGTAGATATATATTTAGTAGCATATATTTCACTTTCAGCAAAGCCTAGTGAATGGACCGAGAAGCAAGCCTACCTTATAATGATAGAAGGATACTTTATGCTTTGAACAGTACATACAGGTTGAATCGTTCGTTTTTTGAGCGTCTTGTAACTCTAGCTCTTTTCATTGAATGAAAAAAAAAATCCACTTCAGATGACTGCTGATTGTGTTGCTAAGCATCTTGTACGATAGATAGCTGAAAACCACGTTTCTTTCCAACTGATATGCTTTCAGTCTACTATTTACAATCGTTCTGAAAACAGTAACTGAATATCATATAACTGCTTAACGCCAAAAGGGGAACTTCTGACCTAAGTTGTCATAATAATGTCATCATGTGGAAAAGAAATCTACTATCTACCAGCCAGCAAAGCAGGTTTGAGGTTAGCAGATCAGATGGCATTTATTTTCAAAGATCGAGATAACTTTTAATTCTACTGAGGTTAGGTTTTTACACCACGACTTTTTGCACGAGAGTGCTACGTGCGATTTTAAAGTTCTCAAGTTTTTAATGTTGCCAGCTGCCTTAAATAATGTCAAAGGTTCAAGGCAACCAAGTATATAGAATGTTCGATAGAAGCTGTGTGTCCATAGAATGAAAGGTTAGTTCGTTCAACTTGCCGATAAATGTAAATGTAACACTAAAGAAATGCTGCAGTCACACAAGCTTAGATACTGTGTCACAATAGTCCATAGTTGACCACGTAATTTCCTATAGGCGAGATAGTAGTCCATGTTCAATATTTATTTAAAGTAGCGTAATCATAATCTTAGCACAGTATTTAATTGTCTGAATACCTTGAACCAGTTCTTTAATGCTGTTGTTTTATACGTCGCATATTAACGTGGTGTTTTAAATACAATCGAATGAGATTTCATTCAATTTGTGTACTATCTTTCCTTGGTCGACCGTTTCTATACCGTTCATTCTTTGTGGTATGTCTATTGAAATGAATTATTAACACTGTTTATAATCGATTAAAAACAGCCACATTTTATGGCACATTTCCTTCGCTTCGCAGCGCAATAATTTTAATGTGTGTTTTCGGCCGTGCCATGTATTCTTTATATTTGAGAAATCGGATATCACAGGAGCGTTGTAGGGATTTGAATTAACAGATATCGCTTTTAGCTTGATTCTTGTGTATCTAAAATATTTTGTTTTAATCGTAATTTATGATGTTATCTTTAACCTGTAAAAAATGTTTTAATATGTTCCGAAATTTTCTTTAAAATCATCTGTTATTTATTAAATTTGGAATTGACGGTATTTCAAATGGTCGAGCTCTAATTGACGTGTTGCAGGATTTGCATACAAATTCGTCATGTACATACACAATTCATACCAGTCTCATTTTATGAGTTGTGTATGTACAGTTCTGATTCAATATTCGACTTTTCGACAGAGTTCGATTTATTTATATATGGCTATCTTTTATGTTTTGTGGATATTTATCAATATATCCCTGATTTGCGGTGAATCAGGGGATTATGAACCAATTCGTTGCACAAAATATCTAACTATCTCGGCGGGGAGAGCGACTGCATTGAGTAATCATTAGTATCATGTTTCCTTCTTGAAATCGGAGAAAAAATAGCGGAAAGAGAATCAAAAACTGGGAATCTAACAACCGATACCCATCTGGACAATGACTTAGGAGATCGAGATCCTTTCATCTGACTAGCCCCACACCCCCTTTTGAAAAGCTTGTCAGATTGGGAAACACGGAAACTACTAACATTTTTCTAAAAGAGGGAAGAGAAAAGGTTTTGGAAAAGGGCGAATGGGGGTGGGGTGAAAAACTGTTCTGTCTGGAAATAAGAAAGAAAAAGATCTCTCCAACGAGTCACGATGTGGGAGGATCCATATATGATACGAAATATCACATTTGCATCCTCTTATGCATACTTTTACCGAATTTGTAACTTTGAATTAAGGAGTTGAACTATTGCAGTATAATTCCAAAACCCAATATTAATAGAGTGGAGGGATAAAAGATCCTCTAGAAGAGAAAGGAATTAATACAGGACTAGTTATCTCAAAGTGTATGAAGCAAGGTATGTTTTTGAATATTTTGTGATTTGCTGTTGAATTAAATTTTATGTGGCGTAAGTGCGAAGAACATGATATTTTATAAATAAACGCACAAACGTTAATAATAATAATAAAAAAAACACACACACATGTTAATAATAAAAAGAAAACATTAATAATAATAATAATAATTAAAAAAATCTAAACGCTTTCAGATTTTGTATCGCGCTCAAACGGACCTTTTAACATTTACAGACACATACACGTTTCGAGAGCATTTGGCCTAACATAGTTAAAAAACAGCATGACTTTAGAAATTGCAGTAGACAGACTCGTGCGCTGGAGATAAAAATGTTTTTTTTCCCACAGGGTTGCCACTGCTCGCTTTGAAATTGTTGAGTTAATTAATCAAAAATTCGTTAAAGGTTTTACAAAATATGAAATAGGCAATAAAACAGATTCGAGCTTCCAGGTTCCCATGTTGGGGTGGAGGACTATGTTATTCGAAATTTGATCACTCTAGGTACCATTCTTTTTTCACAATGTGGGAAATATACATCCGTGCAGATTCTTCATTATTTAGTTTCTTTAAATATATTACAGAGCGATAGTATTAGGTGGCGGCACCTTGAAAAATGATGCATCGCATATAAGTAAGTCAACCCAAAATGCCGTTTCGAGAATAATAGTCCTTCTGGGCTAAAACGTTTTGCCAGTTATTTTACTGAGAAAACTGAACACTAATATAAGGAACTGAGAAAAGACTGAAATTATATATATATAAATGTTATGGTGACACTTTACACTGCATAGAAAATTCTGAACGTATATTGCCATTCTGCCATAATTTTGCTGCTGAACTGTATATGGCATAAGTGCGGATGCATAATAATGAAGGTAAAAGGACCAGAAAAAGGGGGTTAGCAGTAATGAGTGCAGTAGCAAACTGGTAGATTGCGAGCCCAGCGAGAGCATAAAATACCTTAACAAATCCTTTTGGGCGAACGTTAAAGTCAGAAATCTTCGGACTTAAATATGTATATTTAAATTCGAATTGTTGCAACCTTGAGCTTTATTCCAGTTTTTTAGTTATCTGAAAAAAATCTTAGTCTACATTATTTGGGAGTGAGGGGAGGAAATCGGGGCATAACTGTATTTAATGTAAGTGAAATATGTATGGTCCTTTATTTTCAGTGTAATTAATTTATTCTTTAATGCTGATTTATATGTGGAAAAAAATGATGAGGGTGTAATGATTATCAGTATTCCTCCCTTCCCCGATTTCGTAAATTACCAAGAAATTTTTGTGAAATATTTTTTCTTCCCTATGGTAAGTTTTATTTTTGTCCCCATTTTGTTGCAATAATGATACATCCAATTATCGCGAATCGTAATGAAATTAAGATAGAAACCGAGACAAGCGTTCTCACATCGTTCAGTGAATTAAATTGCGTTTTTTACGAATATAATTAAACAGGGATGTGTTTAATTCATCCTTCTTTTTTTTTTTAGAATATATAATCAAAGTCAAAAAAAGAATTGCCACTGTAACGAAATTGCTATCGGGATGAAATTGCCGGTCCCTTATCCACATAACAATCTCCCTTTTTCATCCAGTTCATAGAAAAAAGGGGAAAAAAGCGGATTAAATTCCCTCATTTACTCCGAGAGAAATAAAGGGAGTCTCTTCGCTGTAAAAGTTTCGTTATTATGTATTATCTTTCTACTTTTATTCGCGGATTATGTGTAATTTTTTTTGTTCCTTTCTGTGGGCTAATTGTCATTTATTTCTAATGAGGTTGGAAGAGAAAGACCACAGTAGAAAATGCTGCTTAAAAAGATGGCATTTCATCCATAGAGCTATTTAAACTCTTGAGTTTTTTTGAATTTTTTTTTTAGATTAAAATTTTAATTTAAATGAAGCTTGATTAAATGGTTTGAGAGTTGAATGCTTATGTATTCTACAGTCGAAAAATTTTATGTTTGGTATAAATGAAAATTTTGGATATTGGCCAAATAAACAGTGTAAGGCTAAATAAACCAACAGTGTAAGGCCAAATAAACCATTGGCCAAATAAACAGTGTAACATATTTGGTTGGAAACCTAAAATTTAATTAGTGATGGATGGCTTTTATGTCCTGCACGAAAACTTCCATACCTTAAGCCAGTGGATCACTTAGAACTCTATAAGTTTCTTCAGGAAATCTCATTCTACCATTAGAAAAATATAGCTTTAAATAATATTTAAAGTATATTAGTATGTTATAGGTATTTTATGAAAGACAATTAATGTATTGTATATTTGATTAAACAATTTGAACGAATAGCGTAGTTTACTCATTAACAGCATTAACTCGTGCTTCCAGGTGTCACCTACATGTGCGTTATATTAAGTGGCAGTGATGAGCTTCCATTTTTTACACAAAATGTCGAAGTCTAGCTCTAT
The DNA here is from genome assembly GCA_000611955.2 of Stegodyphus mimosarum. NCBI lineage: Eukaryota > Metazoa > Arthropoda > Arachnida > Araneae > Eresidae > Stegodyphus > Stegodyphus mimosarum. The sequence goes on from KK120480.1 coordinate 116,002, forward strand.
TGATGTTATCTGCATATCCGTCATTTAATATGTTTCTATATTTTGTTTTGTTGCCACATACGTTGAGAAAGATTTTTTACTTAAATACTTTGCTCCGAATGCCATGAAAATATTTCTAACTGTGTAAGAAAACTTCTACGTATTCTCCATGAACAACAAAAATTTAGGAGCTGTTCTTGCTTAAATTCAAATTTTAACATCGAGTCTGTTGATATTTCAATAAGTTGTTCCCTTCTCTTCATTGACAAGCCTTCTGATTTATCGTAGTACTCGAATGGATGTTTTATCCAGTTATACTTAGTTTTCTTCACTTGAAAAAAGGTACTGCATTATGTATTTAGCACTATCCGTCTAAATTCGATTCATTTTCCGTTAGAAAACTGTTTAGTTTTAAAAGCATTACATATCATTCTCTTTGACGTATGAAGACCACATACTAAGTTTTAAAACTAATCTGTAAATAAATGTACCTTTGTTTTTTTAGTTATTAAACACTAGTAAACTAGTATAAATGCTTTATAATCTTCTTTTTGAATTTTTATTTTGACGCTCGGATCTTCAGGTTTCCGTAGTTTCAAATGCTCACTATTTATTTTGCTCTGTTATACTGAGAAAAGCTGTTTAAGTTCTTTCATAGAAATTTCCGGAACTTTTAAGTGTTCCTTTTGGTAAAAATAGATTTTTTCAAGGTATCATCGGTTCTGTTTGCATTCAATCTGTTACGAACCCGTGTGCACGCAAAAACATGAAAGCTTGATCCAGTTCATTGATTTTTCATGAAATGTATTAAATTAGAAATATAAAATAAACTGAATAAACTAAAATATTTTTATGAATGATCAATTTGTGTATTTTACTTTTAGTCCAGAGGAAACGTTCCTATTTAATTAAATGTGTTGTAATTAATATAATATAAAATGACGTTAATAGCTATTCAAATGTTGTAGGTTCGATACTGTTTTTAAACCAGGTCAAACTAGAATGTATTGTATATCTATAATTCTGTTATCCGATCTGTCAGGATGGTTAATGGTAAGTTGTGATTAACTTTCATTCTTTAGGATGAGGCTAGCTTTTTGATAAATACTTTTATTGCTACACTAAATATTTATATATATTTACATCATAGTTCAGGAATATTCGGTAACTCACTCACGTTCTTTCGACTCCCGATTCTCGGTTACCATCGTGCGCCCTCTATCGGCGGCTTTTCTACAATGCCATCTATCGGCTGATTACAGTTCTAAGTAATTCAGTTTGAAACTAAGGCTATATGATCCACACTTAGCTTCACCGTATACGAGGAAATAGATGGCGATTTTGGCACATTACGGTGTGAGCATATGAATAAAGTTGTTTAGTGGCTAGCTGGCACAGATAAAGGCTATCTTGAATTGCCGTTTCATAAAAGGCTTGGAAAACAGGTATTGTGCAGGTAGCGACATGTAAAATCGAACGTCATTTATGCAATCAGTATATTTTTTCAGTGATAAAACTGTTTAAAAGATACTCTGGATAGACGATTTCATTGCGAATATTAAAAGTTTTGTTTGCATTTCGCGGCAAATAAACTCGCTGAAAATCAAAGCCGAATGACGTGCACGAAATCGGTTGATGACAGAAGAATAAAAATTTTATATCTCAAGAACAAAAGATTTTCAATTCAGAGGTTGAACTTGTTGCAAGAGATGTTCTGCAAGTTCAAGAACTTCTGAGGAGCAGTCCAGAACAATTTTCTTTCACGGATATTCTATCCAATAATTGTGTTATTTGCCTTTTGTCGGTCAATGAGCTACTATATATTCGGCTGCAGTTTTCTTAGAACTCTACATTCTTCTCCAGCGTCGAATAATCTTCTTATCGTTCTTAAGTTTAACAAAGAACACCAGTTTGACTCAATTCATTTTTGATGGTCTCAGAGGAAATTCTGTGTCCATAATATAGAGCCATTTTTATTTATTCTTCCGTCATCAACAAATAATAAATCATGATAATTCCTCTGTTTTGTATGCATGTTCGTAAACTGCTGTTTGATTTAAAAAAAAAGTACTTAATTTTTTTTCATTTTTTCACATCATAATTTTGTAAAACAAAAACTTTTCAATAATTATAGAATACAGTTGTCGTGTAACTTAAAATGTGCTGGCATGATTAAAAGAATAATAATAATGTCAAAATCAATAATATCGATTAACGAAGAGAATTCATCCTTCATTGTAAGGAAAATAATTTTCTAATCGAACACTGGACCTTTTTCTAATCACTTTAAAATACTGTCTCTGGAAAAACGTTTGTTCCTTTTTTATTCACTTTAAAATACTGTAGACGCTTTTTTTCCCCCTGGAGACTTAAAAAATATGCAGTGCCCTCGCCGAGATTCGAACTCCGGACCTCCCGAATGCGCGTCGAGTGTATTTCCAGTTACAACACGAAGGCATGCGGAAGGAGCGAGAAAATACCGTATATACTTCCCCCTGTTTTTAAAGGGCGATTGGGGATTAACTAACTACTAACCAAGTGTTATTTAGTTAGTGGTGTAGTGGTCAGCACACTCGGCGCGTATTCGAGAGGTCCGTGGTTCGAGTCTCGGCGAGAGCATTCCTCATTTTTAAAAAATCGTGCTTCAAAATACCTAATGTCTCTACAGCCTTATCGGTGTTTAAAAAGGTAAGCATTATCGATGTCATCTGTAAACAGTCAACGCGTGAATGTGAAAAAGAATTTTTTATTAGATTTTTAGTCCAAAGGGATTTAGTCCCGAAGGACTATTACTTTCGTTTTGCGATTTTGCGTCGATTCACTCTGAATGCCCGTTTCACTTTTCAAATTGTTGCCACTAAATGTTATCGCTCTGCATTAAATTTTAAAAAATGAAAAATCTGCATAAATGTATGCATGTTTATCGCATTGTGATAAAAGCTAGAGCCATCGAATTTTGAATGACGTAATCCTACTGCGAATATGGGCATCTGGAAGCCCTAATTTTGAATTTGAAATTTGCTTTATTATCGATTTTATGTTTTGTAACATTTCAACGAATTTCTGATTAACAAACTAAATGATTTCAAAGCGAGCAATGGCAACACTGTACGGAAAAAAAAAAAATTTTTATCTCCAGCGCACGAGACTTACGGAAATTCTAAAGATATGTTCATTTTAAAATGATTTTGCGATATTGATTTTGAACTGAATTTTATGGTTTGAGTACGTAGTACATGATATTTAATAAAAAAAGGTAGCACACGAAACGTTAAAAAAACGCGCCTTTGGACGTAATTTAAAATCTGAAATCTTTCAGTTTTTTTTTTTTTTTAAATGTGGTGCTGAAGACATTTTAACGCGTACTCAAAGTAATGTTGTATATTTTTATTTTAAAGCAGAAGAATTTTCTTTAAAGTAATGGAGTAATATTTTGCGCTGCAAAATTTTAGTTTAGTAGCCATTCTAATTATTCTTTTATTTTAACGGAAGAAAGTGCTGTCAAGAAAAGTTCTTTCTCTTTTTAAGCAGTCAAATTAACTCTGGACTTTTTAAGATATTATCCCCACCGCGCCTCTTGTGTGAACCGCTGAATCTTGTCCACCGAAAAATCTAAAAAACTATTTTTAGTGGTAATAAAAAACAATTTTTTATTAACTTAAATAATGGATCATTCTACTGTCATTTATCATTTTACTTACTAGTGTGATGACACTGCGGGAATAGTACTTTTGTTTATTAAAAAAAAAGTTCTATAGTGAATGGAATTTCTGAAACCTTCTCCTAGTAATTTAATATTTGTAGAAGCCAAAATGGCGGATGCCGGCTGTTGCAGCAGTTCTAAAATGTGTCAGATTTGACACTTATTGCTGAGTTGAGCTTTAATAAGACGTTTGAACCTCTCGTACTCGGACAGTTTAATGAAACACGCATTTATAAAATCATTCTGTCCTCCGATGGGTGGAGACTTTTTTGTGTACGTCATAAAAGAGAAGTTGAGAAAAATGTCGTTGTCTAGAGTTTAGAAAATTTATGTTCTGTAGATAATGGGCAGGTTTTCCTGCGTTACGAAAGTAGAGTATTCCTGTGAAATCTTTCGTTAACATCATTCGAGGAAAATAATATTTATAATTGATATATAATTCATAATATACCATTAAATTTTGGATATATGTGCAAAATGATATTACTAAATTTTTACATTACGTTGTAATTTCAGTTCTGTATGTAAAATTTATTATTTTAAGTGTTTTGATGAGATACAATAATGTGATGCTGAAGTTCCAAGTTTAATTTACTTATTAACAGTAATACCGGGATTATCCGAGACGAAAAATACCAAAAGAGTTTAAAATTTTATCTGTATATATATGTAAGATAAAAAATATGTAAATCAAAATTATAATTTAAATTAACCCCTAATTCCCTTTAATTCTGTCCCTCTGTTTTAAAAATCGTAATAAATTCTCTGGACTGCGTCATTTCTAGCTCATTCCATTTTGCATGGCCTGCGCAACGCTGATGACGTAATAATTGGAACTGAAACTTTCAACAGAACCAAAACTTTTATCTTCGTGTACTTCCATATTGGCTAACTAAGCACTTCAGTTGCTCTCTCGTCACTGCTTGTTCCCTATTTCGTTGTGCGCGCTTCCTATCGCAATACTTTCCAAAATGAAAATGTTCTTGAATAGGTACGACTAGAGTGCTAAGTGACTGTGGCCACGAACGTCAACTGGAAAATAAAAATGGAATTAAAACCGTCTCGACTGCCAAATTTCTTTATTTTATATAGCTATTATGCATGGACGCTGCTCCGTCTTTTCCTTCCATTTTAATATTACATATACATATGTATATAATGAAATAATAATATCAAATTTAGAAGTAATGACCGGCAGGAATTTTGATGTCGTAGAATGCTGAGATGCCGATCCACACTGAATTAAGAAATTTGGCAGTCGAGGCAGATTAAATCTTCATTTTCAGTAAGCATATTGCGGCCACAAACAACTTGGCACATTATTTGTGCCTATTTCAAGAGGTTTACATTTTTGGTAACTTTGCAGCCAGAAGAAAGCAGTAGACAGCAGTCCAACTAGGCCAAAGAGTGGCGAGCAAGTTCATTACGGTTAGGGTAAAATCTTAATTCAGACTGAGTTAGTTTTGATTCTCAGTGCATTTTGATTGGATAGTTAATACTTCTGTAAAATTATTATTGGTTGCTTGAGTTTTAGTTCATTGACATCACCAGAATTATGTAAGAGTCATATGACATGGATTAATCTAGGAATTACGCAGTGCACAGAGAGGCTACTATTTTTAAAATTCAAAAGGGAAATTTACGTTGCTAATTTAATCTTTTACATATTCTTTATTTTCTTACATATATATATGCATAAATATGCAGTTAGTGCTGTACCGAAGCTACAGAAAATTGATACAGAACTTCTCGAGCAAATATTCTCACGCCTTTGAAACATAACTTTTCCGTGCTGAAAAGCCTAAAAAGTATTACACTTATTGATTATTTGATACTAAGGCGACGACTGCGTCAATTTACGGGATGTTATAAATATTCGTCACTAAATTAATTATATTGTAAATTATCAATATTCGTATTTTTTTGCAGTCATCAATTATCTATATTCGTATTTTTTTCTGGTGTGTTTGTATCAATATTCGTTTTAAAATAAATAAATAAATAAATAAATACAAAATGGTTTATTTTTATGACATTTTATCGTTTTAACTTCAATGTGAGCAAGCTGTACATTTAGCCAATATTCTAATATGTATTTTTCTATATAATAATTGATACACTATAAAAATAAATATAAATGTATTTTTCATTGCTTTTATATAACATTAAATTTATTAAATTGTGAAAAACGAAATTAAGATGGCACTGGCCCACAAAATGGACAGAAATGTTTTAGTAGCTGAAAGCAGGTATTTCTGTTTTTAGTACAGTTAGGAAATCACGACCTCCCCCCCCCCCAAAAAAAATGAAATCCACGCACTAAGATGTCTGAATAGCTGTAGAATGGTTTGAGCAACTGTTTTAGCTGATCGATCATCAATGAATGTATACTAATTGCTTTGATTGTCTTAGATTATTTTTAAACATTACGTATTACGTCCATTGGCACACAAATAAAGCGAGCTGCCGATAATCTCACGGCGGATGAAGCGGGTTGAAAATTATCTAGCCCAATCTAAATCGAAAACTTATTATGGACACGCAGTTGTCAAAATTTTTATTTATATGTATATTTATTGGTTTAAATGTTTCATTGTATTTTTGTAAAAATATTTTTTGCTATGTTTGTTTATTTATTTTTATATTATGTTTGTTTCATTTAGGAAGACATACAATTTCATGCATTATTTTTAGCTCAGAAGGGCTGTTAATTTCGTTTTGGCATTTTGCGTCGACTCACTATAAACGGCATATCATTTTTCAAATTGTTGCCACCAAATATTATCGCCCTGTATTATATTTAGCGAAATTAAATAAAGAAAAATGTGTATGAATTCATGTGTCTTTTTCGCATTGTGAAAAAACGACGGTATCTAGAGCCATCAAATTTTGAATAACGTAATCCTCCACCCGAACATGGGCTCCTAGAAGCACGAATTTTGAATTTATTACCTGTTACATATTTTGTAAAACTTTAACCGATTTTTGATTAACAAACTCAACGATTTCAAAGCGAGCCATGGCAACAATAATGTTCAGAAAAAAATGTTTTTATCTCCAGCGCGCGAGATTCTCTATCGGAGTAAAGATTGACTGTTTTTAAATATTCTTAGCCCAAAGGGACATTAGCCCAAATGCTGTCGAAACGTCTATATGTATGTAAATGAAAAAAACGCCCCATTGGACGGAATATAAAATCTGCTGTCAGATTTTTTTCTTCTTTTTTTTGCAGCAGAAGAAATTATGTTGTTTTAAATATAAAATATTTACTCATATAATGTGATTAAAAAAATACCAAAAGAAAATTAGAATAAATAAATAAATACGTAAAAGGAGAAGAAAAATGCACTTCCACTTCTTTTTGCTGCTTTCTAACTGTTAAGTACCTTGGTACCTTATTTTGTGGTGTAAGGTGTTTTAATTTTCATAAATCTGATTATTGCATTTTACATTAATACGCGAGCATGAGGTAAATTATACTAGAGATAATGTGCCAGTTACGAATGAATAAAACTCATGTACTTATGATTTGTAGCTTATGTCTTTTCAAGGTTGATGTGCAATCATATGTTAAGATTAATTTCCTAGCAGTGAGATTAGTTCAAAGTTCTCGAAGTCCGCGTTCATTTAATGTCTTTGGAACTGTATGGTAATCATCGAAGAATTCATAATACGATAAGAACATCCTCCCTTTCTTGAAGAGACATTAGAAATTAGATTTGTAATGTATTATTGAGAAATAAATAGATGATTCGAATTTACAGATTGTGGTAATATTGCGTGTGTGTTACAATGCATGAAACATTTCAAAATTTCATGTGTTTGAGCAGTTGGGTGTTTTCTGAAGTTTTACATCGTTGTTGTTGTTTCTTAAATGTACGTTCATAACGTAGAAGGGTGGAAAAAGAAAGACTGGAAATTTTCACAGATCAGTGATGTAGAAACATGTAATTATTTTGGAGGAAAAAAAGTCTGAGACGTGTGGAAAAACGTGGCTTCCAGTTTTTGTAAAGAAATTTTGAATTGCGCAAGAAATTTTAATAAGCTTAGTGTTTATAATTTCCATATTCAAATTTTGGATGTACACTTAATAGGAATCGTGTTTAAAATCGTGTTACAGGAATCGTGTTACAGGGAAAATCGTGTTTAAAATTTTTCCTTGTTAAAAGTTTTTGCCCTAGTATTTTGAATGAACCCTTTACTTGTTTGCTAGTTCACATAATCTCTGACTCCGTTAGATTATTTTTTTGTGGTCATGCCTGTCAACAATTGCCTGTCTTTAGATGAATTTAGAATCAAGATCGCAGAAACCGTCCACGAAATATAAAAAACAGGTTTACGTGGTGCACAGAAGAAGCTATTGATTTTACAAAACGTGAAAAATGTAAGCTTAGGAGCAGTGAAAACTTTAAAAAATAAAAGTTTTTATGTACGATTTTCAGCATGTAATTATCAAATGTATATTTTAAGTTACTAACAATTAAATTTCAACAATACTTTCATGAGCATGTATTGCGAGATTTGCCTCTTTAGAATTTATTGATATTTAAATCATCTGTCATGGAATGTTTACCTAATTTTCGAATTGTTACATTTACGTTGCGTTACGTTATGTTAGTCTCATCTTCTCTGTGAGAACTTGAAAACTTAAAATTATCTTTTTATATTTAATCAGTCTGCTGTCTGTTAATAAATTGAGCAGTTTGAAAGTAATAAATCCACTTTTGCAATATAATTTTTATTTTATATTTCGATAATGTTCTTAATTAGTATAAACTGAAAATGCATATAATTTACTGTATATCGTAATGTTTCTGCATATTTGAAGCGTTTATTTTAAAAATAAGAAAAGTTATTTCTGTCACCTTTTTTTTGCGATCTTCGGTACAGAATCCTTTTTTAAATATCTTAATTTTAGATTTTTTTTTGATTAAAATGATCGTGTGATATCTGAATTAGTGTGCGCAGTATTTTCTGTGAATAAAAAGATAATAATTAGAAACTGAATGTTATTTGGCCAACGATTACCAGATCCATAATTTACCTTTCTGTCCGAGGCGTAAACCTTGCTGTTCTTGAAAATGTAAGTGATGTGTGTGGACCTAGAAGAGAGACACTTGTAGTTTTATTTGATCTGTGTTGGTTAAGTTCTGAATAAATATCTGTCTTTTACTTATTATGAATTTTTAAGCAGGGTGAGAATTGGAAGTTTCCCTCTGTTTCAAAGTTCGGAATTTCTTTCCTTTTTCATTATAATGGTATTTTCTTTCCGCTTTCTGCGTGCTTTCGTGATGTAACGGTAGCACAATCGACGCGTATTCGAGAGGTCCAGATTCGAGTCCCGGCGAAGGCATTGCTCATTTTTCATATCTTCTGTTTCGGGAAAACCTAATGACCTACAGTCACGTCCGAACTAAAAGTTAGTGGATGGTGATTCTTCAACCACCGGGATTGGGCGATTGGGTCTCCTAATCTCCAGTCCCCTTTAAAAGGGGAGTATATAACGTATTTTCTCCCTTCTTTCTACATGCCTTCGCGGTGTAACCGTAGAACACTCGACGCGTATTCGACAGGTCCAGGGTTGGATCTCGGCGAGGGCATTGCACATTTTATACGTCTCCCGCATAAAAAAATCCCAATGACTGTATCAAGGTTGTTCGAAATTGTTGGGTATAGGTTGTGTTTCCTTCAGCGTTAACTCTAAATATAGCGTTATTCTAAATATGTCGTAGCAATTACAAAATTTAAAAGAATAGGCTAGGGAACTCTTTTAAATACTTTTAACCCTAGAATGATTTTTTATACACAAAATTTAACTTTTTTATGTGGTCTCTGTTTAACAAAAATTTGTAGAAATAAGATGCTCATTATGTTTTCCTAAGTTAATGCAAAAATTCCCGTAAGTCACTCTTCAAAATTGGCAGAACTGTTTATCATTTCGTGTGACCAACTGTAATGTTAATAATAAATGCTGTTCTTTCCCGAATGTTGAACCATAAATCGCCAAATTAATCAACTTTTGTTTTATAATTTCCTCCTAAATTTTGGTAAAAAACTGCAAGTTTGTTCCGCTGTATGATATGAAACTCTCTTACGCCTTCCAGAATTTGTTCGTAAAGGTGTGGAAAATCTATTTAAATTAACAAAAACATAATGAGCATTTTATTGATTGGCATTCTGCTGCATTCAAATTATCTAAAAATGAAAGTTTTTTGTTTATAGAATCTTCTTAAACCCTGCTGTAGCAGCTTATAAATAAATACATACCTGGAATCAATTTTTAAAGAAACAAATCTTGGATCTACATTTTTCGAAAACTTTATTGTTGGCGCTACGTCATTCATTTTTCAATGGCTTATAGTATGTTAAAAGCGAAGAAGAAAAGGTAAATTCTAGTAGGAAAAAAAGCATTCTATGAGATGACTGAGAATTATTATGTAGAGTCGATTTTTCTCAGTGGTACCCAGAATCAGATTCAATACAGTACTACTTTTGTTTTTCATTTTAATTTGTGTGTAAAGTTATAGTATTTTTACCAACTATTGAGTTTGGATTATAATTAACTGATCGTCAATTTGTTTTATATTATGCATCGTGCTTTCTATCGCCATAGTATGAGAAATAATATAATTTTAAAAGAATGCGACAGAAATAGAAAATGCTAGTTTCTTTTTGTGAATCGAAAACTGCTGCTCTGTAGCAGTGTTCTGCAAATTAGCCTGAAGCTAATTCTCTCCCTTGCGTTTGAAGCGTGGTTACAGTGAAAAAGAAAGTGACTTCTAAAAGTTTGCTTTCGTATTTTGTATTGTTAGTATAATTAATGGATGGTCAGGTACTGGCTTCGAGAATGTCATCTGTTTGTTTCGTAAATCGATATTAGTTCAATTGAATCGCGAGCTGAAGAAACCAGTAATCGTTTTCTTATTGTATTTTGCCACAATCAGGGTCCCTCATAGGGATGCCTCACGGAACATTAGTTTTCTATTCTTATTGCTTTAAGAAGATTATGCAATTAATCTTCTAAGAGTAAAATTAGAAACATTACATATAGCGCGGTAATGTGCAAAAGAACAAACTGTTCTTGTGAAAGTCGTAGTAAATTAAGTCATTTGCTTTAAAACTGTTGTTATAATATATAATTGTTTTGTCTGATTTGTTTTTAAACAACAAAATTTGTATAAGTAAACTGTTCAAGTCGCGATGTCTTTTTGTAAGGTATTAAAGAAGTTGTAGATAAAAATAAACTATTCACATTTTGCGTTTATTTGAAATTTAAAAAAATCCTATCGTGTTTATAAAAAGTGTTTTTATATTTTTGTAGTTCAGAAAAAACCAGGGGGCGGAATCGTATTCTTTGTCGCATTTCTTTTATGATAAAGGCATTTAAAGGTCCGAAAATCTCTGTTTCATGTTCTTTTAGAAATTTTCTTCGTTTGGTTGTTAAGAAAAGAATGCTTTTAGGGAGGGAGTGAAATTTTAAGTCTCCAGGTTTTTAAAACTTCTTTTTTCCTTCTGCCTTTGTTCTGTTGAACTGTAGTTTTCTATGTCTTTTATTTTTAACAAGGAGATGGAAGATTCTTAAAAAGGAGATGGAAGATTCTTAAATTTTGAAGCGTTTAAATGGTGAAATCCGTATTTTTTAAGATCTCGTTGTTGCCGCTTTTATGTTCTTTGTGACTCTCTTGTTGTTCTCGTTTAATGAAGTAAATACTTTCCTAGCATTTCGCTTAGAAGAGGAAAGATATCATTAGTAACGTATAGAAGTAGGCATTTTGTATAAAATCGAAGTGATTTATTTGAGTATCCGATGGAAATGGCCTTCTCCTTATTGGGACATATGCTATTTATCTTTAATCGCATTGTTTCCAAATAAAAGTTTAGGAATTCTTACCTAATTGTATCGAAACTGGAATACTTTTTTTCTCTGTTACAGATAATATACGTAATACGCTGTTAAAGCAAGTGGTGCATTCGATTGTGGTGCTTATATTTCCGAGAAATATTTCCTTAGTTTGCAGTAGTATTTGGATGCATGCTTAATAATCGTATGAATTGAAATTAGGCAAAATTTGATATTAGATTGACATTACATAGCGGTGCTTTGGTGACCGAAAATGCTTTAAAGCTAGCGCTACTGAAGATAGTTACAGTTCATACTGCATAGATGTTAACAGTACTCAGAATTGTCGAAACGAAGTGCATGACGCGAGGTGCATTCACCGTCCATGCATTTATTACATCACATTTGTGAATTAGTTCGACCTGAAAGCTGTAAAATTATCCATATTTAAATCTTCCTACCACATTTAGCAACACGTACAAAGGACCTAGCTACATTCCAGATTTAGCTGTGACGAGCTGGAAAACGCAGCTTATATTTAGTAACAAGAATCTCTATAATGTGCATGAATTTACAGGACTGTAGTTTCGAAGGTTAAATGAAACTTTTTTCTTCAGCTGTGGAAGTGTGTTGGTAAATTGTAAGTTGTTATAATAGGACAAGTCCAACAAATTGCGAATTTTATTCTATCAAAAGTCCAAGCCTTACCTAACAGAAAAGTATAAATTCACAGTAAGCCGAGTAGCAAACTGTATTTTTGAGAAAATTTTACACACTTCAAGAGAAATTGGCATTGGTTTGTCTTCTTTAGGGAGTATAAATCATATGGCAGTGCATTTCCGAAATTTAATAGCATAAATAGCAGCAGATAAATATTAAATCATAAATAAACAACCCATTTGGTCAACTGTGTATTAAGAGTGTAAAAACTTTGACTCGCTTAGAAGCCTAAATTTTCGAAGTTATGTCTTTTTACGATGAAAAAAGTAATGTAGGAATTTTGGTATCTTAAAGGTTTAAGGTTAGCGGGCAGAAAAGCATACATTAAGCATGAAAATTTTCTAAGATTCATTGCAGAATCAAAAAGAATTCATTTCAGTTTGTAAAATCCTTACTTTATGAGGTAATGAAATATTAAAATTGGTTAGACATAGACGTACTGCATATTGGCATGTCTTTTAATTTTTTCTTTTGGAATACGATGTGTTTTGGCGAATGGGAATGTGATTTTTAGATTTTGCTGTTACTTGTACTGTTTGTTAATGTATGCCATTTTATGAATTTTTAATTTCTGTTATGTACATGTACGATTTTGGGTTAGATAGTGTTTTATCCGTACATTTTCCCCAATATTCGAACTCTTTACGAAATTAGTCAGACAACATTTACAGAAGTATTTAGACATAAACGAATACAAATGACAAATAAGGAATGATTATTAATCAGCACTAAAATTATGTATTTATTGCTAATTAAATAATCAACTTGTACCAAAAATTAATTTTTTAGATTGAAAATGTGTAATAAATGTGTAATATAGAACAAATAGAGTCCCACTTTCAAATCACTTAACTTGAAGTAAATATATATACGAATTATGAATTACCTAATGTAAATATTATTAGTTTTATCATTAAATTATTTCGGCTTGAAGCTTAACTAACAGAAAATTTTAAGTCCTTTTCGTTCCATTTTTCGGCAAAGTGTAATATTACCTTTCCCTGTTTTGTTTCACTGCTGCTAACTATGCTTTACTAACTATTCCAGATAACTAATGAAGCAGTTAAAGAATGAAAATGGTTTTTGCTGCACAGAATATTTTTGCTAGTTTTATTATCATCCAGCTGTGTTTAATATTTAATATTGTAGAGAAATCGGTTTAAATTCCAACACAATTTTCTACTTCCTAGTAACAACTGTAAACGAAGAAGAATTTTTGTTTTGGTTGGTAACATCCATTAATACACAGAACTGCATTTCGTTCCATTGTCTGACGGAAGATTGATAGTAGTTTCGGTTTCCTTTTAGCGGTGGGGAGAGCACTACCGTTTTTAGAATTTTTGTTTTTAAATCTTTTCTCTTTATCGTGTTACTTGTTTCGTTGGAACAATGGGTGGGTCGATTTTAATGAAGAATTGCTTCGAAATATGATTGTAGCCTATAGCCGAATTTTTCGTAACAATATTATAGAAAGTAATGGTTCCGATATGTTTACGGTATTTTGCAGAGAGGCTTGAGTTTCTAAAGTGGCTAACATAAGCTGGTTAATGTACTTTTCGTAACTATTAATTGCTACAAAATTTATTTTCGTGCATGTGCACTTGAAGTGCTACTATTTATTACAATGTTTGCATTTTCAGGCGGGAGAAAAAGCTGTTAATCCCCGTTTTTTTTAAATGGCCGGCATTAGGCATTTTAGTTCTTTGGCCACTATAAAGACCAGAAGCGGTGTTTATTTTATTGCGGAGGCACCTAATAGGCAGTCATCGTTACTTCCTTTTTCAGGAGTCGAATTCGGGCCGTTCGGTACGGCAGTCAGAAACACTAATCACTTTCCAGTCTGGGCGGCAGCTGCTGATCTAAGGTATTTTGATATTAAGATAGCCTATTTTGACGTTTTTTTATTGTGATAAATGCGATTGTTTTAAACCCTTACGATACTTGCCAACGTTACAAATTTTTCTTAAACTGACTTTTTGATAACTTACTCAACTTCGCGATTTTACATGCGAAATTCGTTTTGTAAAAATTTTGTAAAGGTGCCAAAATTATGCCAAATTTCCGACTTGTTTCTAAATCTAACGGGCATATTTTGGCTGGCATTTAATCATTAGAATTCACTCTTTTTATTATATCAAAGACGAGTTCTTCGCTAACTGGAAGAAAAATACATCTTGGGTAGAATTTTTGCTTGAAAGAAGAAGAATGTTTCTCTGATCTCTCTTAGAATCTATGCCAGTCAGCGATTGTTTTCGTGCCCAATTTAATTTTTTTCTTTCTTTTCTTTTCTTTTTCTTTTTTTTTTTTTTGATACCAATTCTTTTGCTGTATTTTTTTGATAATTCTTTTGCTGTGAGACTTTAATTTTGGTGACTTATCGACATTTTTGTAATTTTAAAATAAATTTATGTGCATCTGAAAATAAATTTCGGATATTTCTGAATTTCATGATGATTTTTTTCGAACATAATAACGTTATTACAATATCGGCATAATAATAATAATATTATATTAAAACTATATTTTTTAGGAAAATAGCAAATTTTTATTTCCCTATGTCGTACCTTAAAATTATCTTTCATTCTGGCGACTTTAAAATATTTTGATTTCAAAACCTGAATAAACAATATTATAGATTATAAAATAAAAAAAAAAAAATGCAGTCGTAATTTTTTTTAAAATCAATTTTCAATTTTTGTACTGTTTTCCTCATATAGTTATTTTAAATTGAGACGTTTGTTAGTTTTTTCTGTAAAATTCGCTTCACCCTTTTTTTTCCTCTAATTTTTCTTCAAAAGTCTTCTGAATTTTATTTTTACGACGCTGGCAGGTGTGTCATATAAAGCGAAAAAAATTAATTTGGTTTGCATTGGACTTAATTAGATAAATATGCTGAGATTATATTTATTAACTATACATACGTATTTCTCCTTTCCGAAATAGAAAAAAATAAATATCTCTACCTGCAGTCGTGAGTGTTAAGAAATCTTAATATTTTTTGATTGTCTGTTTTTCAGTATTTGGAATTCAACACTGTTATTCATTTTTTTTTGTTTACATTTTTGATTTGGATTCATTTGTTTCACCTTTTAGTTATATTTGTTTTCAAATTGTGGTAATTGATCATCAACTGCTCCTGAGCGCGCTTACCTTAATCCCTTAGGTATGTCTATGATTAGACGCGACAGCATTTTGTTATCTCGGATATTTTACGTTTGTTTTCATTTCCTCTCAAAAATTTCCGTTTCTTAGGCTGTACTTTACCTTTAGTTTGAAATGATATCGCTGAGGAAACAGTTTTGTGTGGCATTGTGCTGAGTAATAAGTAATTGGAAATTACGTTTTTGTAGAATAAATTGCATGCGTATATATTTCCTTAAGGAGAAAATTTTAATATCAAATTTAAAGATTATTTTAGGGTGAAGGAGTGTTTGATATATAACAGTGTTATAAGCAATTTTGGGCTAATCATAATTACTTTAAGATAAAGATAAATAATAGGAGATGTGTATTGAGAAAAATTAATTTCATTCAAAATTTACTGAAGCTTTTCTAATGCTTTTTCGTGGGCTATTTTTAAATTCTCGAAGAAAGCTGTAGAATTTAACATTAGCAGTAATATTTGCTGTTTGTTTCGATTCGAACTAGTATAATAATGTAACAAAAATTCAAGATAATAATGGTATTATAAGCAAAAATGCAAAACAACGAACCATCTTGATCAACTATATTTATGCATTTTATTTAAAGTTAAAATATTTGGTATTTTTTGCTATCATTTAACACTGTCCAAACTCTTTAACTTAAGCGAATTATCCCTAAGTCTGAACTGAAACTTGAGAAATTTGTAAAAGACCCCTTTATTTAAAAGTAAGAACAGAAGGCGCACCTGGTACTTACAAGTTCAGCCAGCACTTATGGCGAAATAACTTAAATGAATAATCAAATATAAATTTAAATTTAAGCAAGCTAGTAGCTGATGGCTACGCAAATCAGTTTAACGAAAAGTTGGTTCACAATCTAAACGGCGTGGAGCTTCAATATGTGATGGTCAAAATGAAAGGAGGAGGAAATATATGACTTGCGTATATGTTAATTACCTGTAAACCGTTGCGTAATGTTGCCTGTAGCATTGAAATAGCGATCAATAAATCTAAGAAAGCAATAAAATCAATCTAAAAAATGTATTTTTTTCGTACTCATTGTGGCAGTTATTATAGGGTATCAAGGAGAATAATTGATAAGATCTTGGATGGAAAAGTATTTTGAATGAAATTACGAAATACAAATTTATTCGCAATGAAATGAGCCAAAAACCACAAAATTGAAAACAGCTAAGGAAATACTAATATATTTTGCGACAGAAAAATACTATAGATAGTTCAAAACTTGAATCATGCATTATAAAGCAAATTAAAATATATTTACACTTCTTTTGTAATAGCTCCGCTGCTCAGAGGGTGAATCTCTGGAATTTCATAGTTCAAGGTTGACAGATCTGTGACTGTAATTCTAATCCTAGTCCAAGGGAATGGTAGCAGGCTCCCCCTATTGTCATGCCTAAAGTAGAACGCCCCCCCCCCAAAACACTTCAGATTTGTACAGCATTCAAAATTGGTAATAAATATTTATACTTCACTGCAAAAGAAGATCCCCTAGTGGAAACGGTTTAAAAATTGTACAATTAAAAGCCGATATTGTCCTTTTATACATGTATTATTCCTCATAGGGGATTTATTTAGGTTAGGTTAGGTCTTTTCAATACGGCAAAGCACAGGTGGGCTATCTGTTTAAGGGGATGAATACATTCGTGGAGGATTTTCTAAGCGAAACCGGTTCGTATTCACGTTACGGGTATGGAAAATGATGGAAACCAACCATGCAGCCAGGACGTTCAGCCAAATCGAATACCGTAACTATTGGTGGGTTTACAGAAGAATAAGAACTCTAAAATCAGTATAATAATAATTCTTATATTGTTATTTTTCACTGACCTCGCATGACATTCATAAAGTATTGCAATCTCAAAACATCGTTATGTAATGCGATTTTTCGACAATCGATGTCTTTTGTGAATAGCTTTTCTTAGGTGAAATTCATTCACAAAATAATTTGCAGTGACAATTTTTTTTAGTCCAAAGGGGCTTCGTTCCTGAATGACTATTGTTTTCGATTTGCGATTTTGCGTCGAATCATTCTGAATGTCCGTTTCACTTTTCAAATTGTTGCCCCCAAATATTATCGCCCTGTATTATGTTTGAAAAAATTAAATAAGGAAGCATCTGCATAAGTGTATGTATGTTTCTCGCATTGGAATAAAACAGCGGTACCTAGAGCCATCAAATTTTGAATGACGTAATCCTATTCCAAATATGGGCATCTGGAAGCCCAAATTTGTCTTATTATCGATTTCATATTTTGTAAAACTTTTAACGAATTTTTGATTAACAAACTGAAGGATTTCAGAGCGATCAATGGCAACGTTGTACAGAAAACATTTTTATCTCCAGCTCGTGAGACTGTGTATCGAAAATTCTAAAGGTATGTTCATTTAAAAATTATTTTGCGATATTGCTCTTGAACTGAATTTTAAAGTGCGAAGGACATGATATTTAAGAAATAAAGGTAAACCACAAAATGGTTTATATATATACATATATATGTAATTTTTTTAAAGTATTTTTGGGAAAAAAATCCACTTGAAATTCCTTTATGATTGCTTCTCCGGGAATGTGACTTCATTTACTAATTACTGAAAGTACTTTTGATTGAAGTGGTTTAAAAATTAGCTTTGTGTAATTATTCTCAACAACGCTTAAAAAGTTAGTGAAGGTTGTGCTTCAAGAAGTTCAAGATTTTTCAACATTGTTGGACTTTATATTTGATCACAAAGCGCTTGGAATTAAGCTCGTCAGTTGTAACTCGAACACAGTTAAGACGCTTTGTTCCATGTGTCTATTTAAGCTTCTCAGACGCAACTCTCTAAAGATTCTTCTCGTAATATCTTTCAAGAACTTTCATTTTTATTTCTCCGGGAGGTATCCTGTTCTTATTTATCCACTCTAAGAGGATTTTGCCTTTAATTTTTGGTATTTTTAAATCCTAATCTCTCGAGAGATGGAGAATTTTTATTGACTTACACCCCCCCACAAAGAAAAAAAATATTCAGTGCTTATTTTTGAAAAACTCATTTCCTAACTTCAATGAAAAGAATCTCGCCCGCCGATCTTCGATTAAATTTTGTTTTTCGCCGCTGGGTTATTTTTTCTTTGTTCTTTAAAATATATTTTTTTCTTTATCTTTTAAATTTAAATCTTACTTTTTCATGTAACGAGGTAAATCAGCCGGGAATTTTCGAATCTACTTCTTTCGTGTGGTGCGAAAATAGTTTTCAAGGATGAAGACATTTTTCGTTTGGTAACTAAACTTTATAAAGAAGGATTTCCTTCATTTTCATATTCAAATGAATTTTTTACTTTGTTTTTCAGGGGTTCTTTATTTAACAGTTGTTATGCATATAATAATAGAATTTTAAGTGACGCTGACGTAGATGATAAACATGTTATTGTTGACGAATTTTCCATGAATAATAAGCAGTTTGGGGACTTCCACGGATGTCTTAATTTTAGGCATAATTTGTAGATCAAAATACAGTAAAATGTACAGGCACAGAGGCCAGTGCACATGTAGTGGTTTGATTGCAAGCAGTATCAGCTTGATAAGAATTCAGTTTACATTTTAATATAATTGTAATAGTTTGATTAACTCGTTGTCCGTTTCTGCTAATTTGTGGTCTAGTGACAGTGAGTAATTATGTAACTTATAAGGTATTTTCTCCCACCTTACTGCGTGCCTTCGTGATGTAATTGAAAAGCACGTCCGCCTGGTTATCGGAAGGTCCGGAATTCGAATCCGGGCGAGGGCATTGCTGTTTGTCTCACTTTTTTATTCTAAAAATTCCTAATGGTATTTACATATTTGTAAGATAAAATTTTAACTTTAATATGTAATAGCTAACTTTAATATATAATAGCACCGTAAATGTCCTTTCTAGTTTTGTTGTTACTGGCCCTATCTACACTCACGTTTGTGAAAATTGCAACACCATGAAGGACTTACGCGAGTGAGCTGAAATTTTCAGGAAATGCAAAGTAGCGCATGATATGCAAATGATTAGAATTGCAAATCCGTAGCGCATGCGTATGCTGAGCAGCGCCCTCTGAACGGCTGATGGATCCGAATAAATAGACGGCTGTAGCGAGGCGTGTATGGTTATCGGTGGTTATCTGCTAGTGGTAAACGTTAACTCAATCTGTACTTATGCCTCGTCGACGAAAGAGAGCGAGATTTGAACAACTTACAGAGTTTGAACGAGGGAGAATCATCGGCCTTCGTGAAGCTGGATTGTCGTATCGTGCAGTAGCCTCTCGTGTGCAGCGTAACAGCAGCACAGTGATGCGCGTTTGGAAGCAGTGGACGGACGAGTGTCGGACAACTCGGAAATCCGGGAGTGGACCCCGAAATGTGACGTCAGCTCGCGATGATAGACACCTGGTCCGCATGGCGCGGACGGACCGTACAGCTTCCTCTAGACAATTGGCAGCACTGTGGTCAATAGCTACAGGTGTTTCATTGTGTGCTTCATCAATTCGTAGACGTCTGCTGCAGTGTGGACTGCGCGCACGGACTCCTTTATACAGGATCCCCCTAACGCACGACCATCGCCGCCTGCGGCTACAATGGGCCAATCAGCATAGAGACTGGCGTGCTGATTGGCAGCATGTCGTGTTTTCTGACGAATCCCGCTTTAATTTGTGGTACCATGATGGCCGCATTCGTGTCAGACGCTATGCCGGTGAACGCCACCTTCCGGAGTGCATTATCGAACGCCACAGTGGACGAACACCCGGAGTTATGGTCTGGGGCGCCATAGCATATCATAGACGATCTCAATTGCTACGAATTGTGGGCAATCTGAACAGCAACCGGTATATCCGTGAAGTTCTACAGCCCGAAGCTGTTCCCTTCCTTCAAAGCTTGCCAGGCGCTGTATTTCAACAGGACAATGCCCGCCCTCATACTGCTCGGATTGTTAAATCCTTCTTTGCAGCGCAGCAGGTACAGCTTCTTCCTTGGCCTGCGTGTTCCCCGGATATGTCGCCAATTGAACATGTGTGGGATGTCATTGGTCGGCGTCTTGCTCGTGATCCTCGTCCTGTTGCGTCTGCAGACGAACTTTGGGTACGCGTACAAACGATATGGAATGCTCTTCCTCAGTCAGACATTCAAACTTTGTTTGACTCCATGCCACGTCGTGTAGCAGCACTTATTGCGGCGCGTGGTGGCCACACAAAATACTGATTCTGATCTCTTGTTCTTGTTTGTTTGCTTTGAACATTTAATCATTTATTTGTACCACTACCACTCAACTGTGTATTAAATTGCATTCAATTATGACGATTCCTTCTTGGTGTTGCAATTTTCACAAACGTGAGTGTATATTAAAAGTAGGAAGGGGAATTGTGTGTCATTTCCAAATCTTCAAGTGTGTTATTTCAAATTTACTGTCTGCCATATTTCTAATGTGAACTTAAATGATGTATGTACTTAAATAACGCAAACATTAAAGTAAAATCTTTTATTCAATCGTAACTAAACCGAAACTTTAAGCTGACGTGTAATAATAAAGCGATATTGTATCCCTCTGCGGTACTAATCTAACGTCGATGATGCAATCTTACTTTTCTCATGTCTGCTTCTGACTTGCTAATACACTCTTAGACCCCCCCCCAAAGAAAAAGACGCACCGAGAAGATATAAAACAAATTGGACACAAATTCATATGCATACAAGTTTCGACGGAAAATGCAAAATTTTACATTTTGGCTGCCAATGAATGAGCGGTTGTTGCTACAGTGCATATGATCTGCGCAACTGGCAGAATATTTAAGAAGAGCAATTACAATTCCAAATCATAAATTCTTCACGAATTTCATTCCGTGTACTCTGGTAGACAGTAACTATGCCTCGCATACAGGTGCGCGAACGATATGCGCAGATGTCAGAATTTGAGAGAGGTCGTGTAGTTGGGCTCAAAGAAGCCGGTTGGTCTTATCAGCGAATAGCTCGACATTTGAGCAGGAGCGATGCCACTATTAGACGATGTTGGCAGGAACGGGTGAACCATGGCCGCACACAGCGTCAAGAAGGAAGCGGTAGGCCTAGAGAAACGACAGAACGTGAAGACCGAGCAATCGTCAGACCGGCACTCACAGCCCCAGATGCATCATTATCATCGATTGTACGTGCAACTAGTGCTTCAGTGACCGCAAGGACCATTCATAGACGGCTCACAGAAAGGGGGCTGAGGTCACGGCGCCCCTTGCGCCGACTACCATTGACCCCTGTATAACGTCAAGCTTGTTTGCACTGGAATGCCACTGACTGGAGTAGAATAGTCTTCTGTGATGAGTCCCGCTTTGAACTGAGCCCCGATGACCAGCGAAAGCGACTCTGGAGACGCCCCGGACAGCGGTGTAATACCAACCTGTCTGTCTTCCGGCGGACAGGCGGACAGGCCGACAACAAGGAGTGATGGTCTGGGGTGTCATTTTATTTCATAGTAGGACCCCTTTGGTTGTCATTCGTCCCCTTTGGTTGTCATTAACCTTACAGCACAGCAGTACGTCGACGAAGTTCTAAGTTCCGTTGTGTTGCCCTTCATCACGCCACCCTGGGCTTACATTTCAGCAAGATAATGCCCGCCCCCACACTGCACATGTTTCTACTGTTTGCCTGAGTGCTTGCCGAACATTATCTTGGCCAGCGAGGTCGCCGATCTCTCTCTTGTGCAGGGCCATCGAACCAGCTTGGGACGTTGACGATCTAATGCGCCAGTTGGACAGAATTTGGCACGATATCCCTCAGAAGGGCATAAGGGCCAGAGGTGAACAAACGCGTTACTGACTTTTTCACTTTGTGAAGCTTTATCACTTCAATAAATCATCCATTTTTTTTCAAACTGTAATCATTTGTTTTTCTGTACATGTACATCACTTCTACCGATTTTCTTCCTATTCGGATATCCCCTCCTTGGTGCGTGTTTTTTTTTTTTTTTTTTTTTTTTTTGCTTTGAACTTGCGAAAGTACGTTAGTAGTTATTGAATATCGGGCTCACCGTTTGCGCCCATTTAGCTATGCATATGTTCACTTTAGAAATAATGCCCAAAAAGTAAAAGAATCACATCAACTGGTCGTGGATACTTTTCAGTCTGTATGTGCCAAATGCACCATCGTCCTGTCTCACCTCAAAATTTCCATCTTGTGTGTGTATATATATACGCATATAATAACAAGTGAGTATTTTCAAATATGTGAAAACTGTGACTGTTATCTCCAGCAACTGAGGATTTCAGATTATTTTTTTCCCATCTCATTTGTGTCTTTTGAAAATAACAGACACGTTTATATTAGAAAAGGAAAAACTTGAGATGTAAATTGATGAAGGTATCCGGGTGTGCTGTGGGAAAAAAAATTACTGCTTGTAGTTGTCAAATTGAGTTCTTTTGTTCCTTTGGTGTGTTTATTCGTAAAGTTTGGAAGAATTGTTAACACAGAAAAATACTAACTGTGTATTAGGAAACAGTGCAATATATCAAAATGTTAAATGTAACTATTTTTTTGTTTGGAAGCTGTGTGCGGCAGTGATTTGTAAAGGGATTTAAAATGGTATCCTGTTTTAAAACTTATTTTGCTGTTTTTGGTATATTTAAAATTGTGAATTTTGAGATTCCAGTCATACAACCAATAAGAACCTATAAGCGTTATTATAGTTATCTAATTTTATGATTTTGCATTCAGCGAACTGCTTTGAGGTTATTTTTAAGATTACCTCAAAGCCTTAAGGCATGTGTTGCCTATTTTAGTTATTATTTATTATTACTTTAGATATTTTTTCTAGCATTACAAGCGTCAGCATCTTGGTTAGTAGAATTCAGGACGGCGAAGAGAAAGAAATGTGTGAAACATGGATGCACTCGGCTGATTAATATTTACGTGTACAAACAATGTTTTTGAAAAAGAATGCAGTCAAAAGCAAAGCGATCGATTACTGAGTAGTCAAAAAATTTTAGCTAGATGAGATAGTTATCTTTAACATAGAGCAGTTTAAAAAGTTTAGTTCTCTCAGAAACGTAAATGTGAACAAACACATCAAAAGAATCATTCGAAACAGGTCATTGGAGAATGAAAACAAGAGTTGAATTTTGGGCAGGTACCTAGGTTTATTATTTGAATTTAAAATATTATTCGATTTAATACAGAATTGAAGTCTTAGTATATATTAGTAATATAGTAGAATATAATTAGTAGAATATATTAGTAAGCCTCCTATTCTGCAACGAATCTAATGTAGAGAGAGAAAGAGATTACAGTGTCTGTCATCAAGATGTGTTTCCTCTTTCTTTCCCTCCTCAGTCTGAAAGGGAACGCACGATCTTGGTGTAACTTATTTCGCGAATATTTTACATGTGTAATTTTATTAAAATGAATAAAAATTCAAAGAGTGGCCGCTCTACTGTAAAAAATAACTGAGTAAATCGAGAAACAATCGTAATATTTAAATTCCTGGGCGCTGAAAATAAACAAAGGGGATGCACTCAATTCGAATATAGCGTACATCAAATTGGGCAGTTTTACTGACGTGTTGTCTAATTT
Organism: Stegodyphus mimosarum; assembly: GCA_000611955.2. Taxonomy (NCBI): domain Eukaryota; kingdom Metazoa; phylum Arthropoda; class Arachnida; order Araneae; family Eresidae; genus Stegodyphus; species Stegodyphus mimosarum. Next base: position 139,959 of record KK120480.1, read on the forward strand.
AACTAGCAATAGTTTTGTATTTATAGTAAGAGTCCCCCCTTTTACAATTCCCCCCCCCCCCGATTTGAAGAGGGGGCTACCATAAAACAGTTGTAGAGATCTGTATTTAATTTAATTTTACGTTACTTTCCTATAAGCCCTCATTTCCCCTAAATGTCAATGCCAGAATAAATTTGGTAGCACGCGTGAAGTAATGCAAATTCTACCTTGAGGAGAAAAGGTTTAAATACTGAGTTCTAGAAGGGAAAGTTAGAGAATGTGGGCGAACACTGTGCTTTTGTAGCGTGAGCTTCTGCTTAGCATTGATTGCTGGTTAACGTGGGGTAACCGCTATTACTTTGCTGCCACTAGATTTCAAACGCTGCTTTATGAAATGGAAATTCTGAGCCCTGTAGAGTAATTCTGCTACTTGTTAATATCTTCAAATTTTTAGTTTAGTTCTTACTATTTGAGTTACTGCCCGAGTGAGGCGTAGTGTGTTAGCGTCAAGTCGACGCGGTGTGAATTTTAAAAGAGTTAATAAAGGGTTCTTTTACCCTTCTTCTGTGTAGCTTCTGCATGCATCTCAGCTGTTGCATTGCAAGATAGATGTCCTACACAGTAAATCATTGATATGAATTTTCTTTTAGTAGATAAAAGTTGAATTTATTAAATCAGTTTAGTTCATTTATTAAACGATCTTCCATTTTATTAGAAATTCTGAATGATTTATTTTTGATTGCCAAGAAGGGGGGAGATTTTTCAATTTTCTTTATACTTTTGTTTGTAGATAAAATTATATGTAAATTTTCTTTTCTTATGCTTATTATTCACTAGTTTATAATTAACGCAACTAGTCAAATATGGTAATGTAGTGGTGTAAATACACTATCTAGGAATCTTTATAAATGAGAGGCGAAGTATTTTTTGGGGGGAAGAGAATATAAAAGAACTGAAAAGCAGATTAGGATAACAAGATAATATTTCGGGTTCGTTTAGTCATGGATGACGCGGAGTATATTTTGATTAGTTTCATGCAAATTTTTCCCCCCGTCCCCGATCGACATTTTTCTCACCTCTTTTGTGGGCCTCCTATTTTATCTGACGACCTTCCTAATTTAGCTTTTTCACCAGCCGATTGCATTATCATAAATCTCAAAGAGATCCTGGATTATTTACGCGCTAAAGAATTGACTTGCCGTATCGATTAGAATAAGCTCTCACTCCGTCTTTTTCTTAATAAGATGCATACATGTTTTCCCAATAAATCTATAAAATCCAGTCTTAATTTTTGAAGATAGGGAACAAAGAAATAAATCTTCGTAATCTTGGAGTTTGGCTGAAAAGTGAAGTACCCCCTGGTCGATTCCATGAATAGTTGGCACAAAATAAAGCTGGTGCTTCTTAAAATGGTGGGTTTTTTGGGTGGGAGAGGCAAGGGGGTTTCTTTTCTAACATCGGGCTGAGAGAAAAAAAATACTGCCTTCGTCTCGTCGTCTTTTATTTCAGTCAGCTTTCCTTTCTTTTATAAGTAGTTTTATTTATTTATTTAAGGTGGATGATTAGTCTAGTTGGCTTTCTTCGTCGAAAAATGGTGTATTTCTTCAATCGAATGCACGATGTATTTATGCTTTGTTATTTCTGACTTTCTTGAAAAATTGCTGATTTTATGATGGTCGCGCAGCAAAAGAAGGTATTATGGGGAATTTAGGTATCCACGGAATACTTCGATCTGAGAATTTATGAAAGCAACGTTTCGGTATTGAAGGATTGAAAGAAAAGGTACTGAAGAGCCCATTTGGTTAGGTTTTATAGCTAATCAATCATATTCCGTCATCAAGATCGAATCATCCGAGTTCCATTCTCAAACAACGCATTACTAACAACAGTCCGAAGCAAGCGGTCTTGGCTTCTTATCTCTGTCAGAGCTTAGGCCATTAATATTTATGAGATTTTTCAGTTTGACGATATTATATTGTTTATAATCATGCTAAAATGTTTCACTGAAAATGAGAATTCTTTTCAAAAATTTGTAGTCAACGTCGCAGTAAAGTTAGTTTCTTGATCTGTCACAACCAGCTGAGGGATTCTAGTGCGTGTAAAGATAACAACGCATCACATGTTGATTTTGTGTTAAAATCCTTCAATGGTACTGCTTCTGGCCATCTAAGTCAACAGCACACAGCACATATTTGTAACCTCGACAGCTTGTTTTCACAGGTCCGATGATATTTATAGGATTATTTGAAAAGGTTCGTTACGACATGTTACAGACGTAATAGGAACGTCATGAAAACGGCGCTTTTTAGCTTGAAGCTACAAATGTTGCAATATTCATTCACATCTTTATCGATTTCTGGCCAGTAGAAGGAAAATCTCAATTGTTCAAATAGTCTTCTTGTTTCGTAACTCACTTTCTCGTAAGTTAGAATGAGATAAGTCCAAAATTTGTCTTCGTTTCTCCTTGGAAACAACTAACTGGAAAGTCTTTATCCTAAAATTTTATCTTTGTGTTATAAAAAAAAAATTATCAATAACATTAAAATTATTACTTCCGTTATTAGTATCTTGCTAGCATACTTTTAAAGATGGTCATTTATTTGTTGAATCCGAAAGACAGCCATTTTGTCTCGTGCTATCTTTAGAATGATCTTTACCTAACTTTTTGCTGAGCAGTGCCCAACATTCTGTTGATTTCTCAACGGTTTCACTACATTTTTCATTAATGAGATTTTTCTTATTATGGTTAAGAATTTCAACAAGGTCTCCAATTTCATAAAAACGGCGTTTCAACCGAATTACCATTAATAACCTTACGTTTTTACATTCAAAATTAAACTTTTGGTTATCATCTCCATTTAATTCACTAAGCACATAACGACATAAATAAATCATTGCATACCTTATCAACCATTGCACATGTTAAAAAAGTAGGGGACTTCTTAAATTTACCGTCTTCAGAATACTTCGATAAATGTGTTAATTTAATGAGAACCTTTAAAGTTTATCTGAATGCTGACGTGAGAATAACACTTCCATGTGGCATACGATAGCTTCTTGTTATAATATCAGCCATAACAACTGTAAATTGTGTGCCTGTATCTGCTACTGCATTAAATAGGTATTCACAGAAATAAGTTTAATAATCGGTAAGTCATCGATTAATTCACTTTTAGTTTTTTTTTTTTTTTTTTTTTCAAACTTCACTTGAAAAAATGTTTTCTGGCTAAGGTATCAGAATTATTCTTAATTTCTTCATTACTAATCTTTTTCTTATCATCATGTAATAATATGTTATGATACTTAGAATAACATTTTGAACATTTTATTTGAGAAGGGCAATTTCAATCGTGAAATAGTACCCATCATAATGTAAAGACAATTTAATCCTGTCCGTCAAGAATTTGATAAAGGAGTGGAAAATCTGTCAAGTTCAGCAAGGAAACACTTATCAAAAAGAGATCTCGTTTTGGAATTTTCAGCAAAAATAGAATTTTTCATATTTTTAGAGAGAAAGAAAGTTGTACTTCCAAATAATGATAAATTTATTACGTTTCTACGATTTTCTTAAAAAAACTTTCTTTGCTTTTTTTTTCACATGAATCGGTAGAATTTTAAATCTTACATTTTTTTTTTTTTAAATTCTGCTCATTTCGACGTTGCGATAATTTTATTTTTCGTCATTTCACCTGCAGAATAACGTATTAGTTCTTCTCTTAAAAACGTTATTAAAAGTTATTTTCGATTATTATTGATTACCCGGTATTATGAATTGATTCATGAGTTTAATCTGTCCTTCTAAATTTGTCATTAATACCTTTTCATATTTTAGTAAACTTCCGTTTTCATGTTGTAAAATGAAACAGTTCTGCACAGCATGCACGATATATGCAACCGCCTGGGCGTACTTTTAATATTCCTTAAAAATAAAATTCATTGAATATTAATAAAAGAATTCCGTTTATTTCTTTATCATTTTAATATATTTTTCTTGTTTCTTCTTTCTTCTTATGGGACACTACGTGTTTGGTTTAGAAATAATATCTAAGTCCGGCTTGTATGTTAAGAAAAACATTCAAAATTATTTCTGCATCATTTGGAAAAAAAGCGAGTTATCGAATACTTCTGTTCGAAGGATTTCGATTTTTGGTAAAAATTGAACATCCATATTTATTAATTTTGTGTACGGGCAAACATTCAGTTTGGTTTATCGGGACTTTCGAGTTACTGAAGTGACAGTGACATTATTTCAGTTACTGTGCTTCTGTAACACAATATGTCTGTTACTGGGTCTTGTTCTTAAAATGCAGTTTCTGTGATTTAAAACTGGTATTTCGGATTTGCTTAGGACAAATATCTTTTCGCTGTTCAAGAATTTATTTTATTTAAAACTGGAAATGCAGCCCAGGACCGACAGTCTCTGTGGCCGGAGAGGGAGGATAAGACAGCTCAAAATGCGTTTAATTCTTACGCTAGTGTCGATTCTTATGCAGGTACTCTAAAAAAAAAATTAATGAAATTTTTCCAAATGGTTAGCTGTTGTTCCTAATCGTAATTCTTGGCTGCATTTTGTAATGTTCAATGCCAGCCGATGTCGATTCTGCGTTTTGTTGATTCTGTGCAGTGTCAGTTCGATTCTGTGTCGGTCCTATGCCGTGTCGATTTTAGCAGTGTCGATTGTACATTGTATCAATAATTTATTCGCCGGATAGAGATGCGTTTTAAATAATACAGAATAAGAGGTAGGGGAAAAGAAGACTTGACTGAATTTTGTTGAGTACTTCAAAGAATTTGATATTAATGCACTTCAACATCAGCACCATTAGTTGCTCAAATATCAAGTTTGTTCTCGATTTCACTCCCGACGTTACGTTAGTTGCTCCTACGGTGATTCGATTTTTTACTTATTCGGTGCTGCGAATCTTTACAGCATAAATCGGTTCTTGAGGAATCCCCAGAAAAAGAAATCAAGTGGTATGACGTCTGGAAAACGGCGTGGCTATAAAATTAGTCCACCTCCACCAATCCAACGATCTGAGAATTTCATCAAGGAAATCTCGCATTTGTGTAGCCCAATCAATGACAGGGATCCCATCCTGTTGAAAAAAAAAGTCTGGCTGCATTTCTTGTGGTTGCAATGTAGCTAACGATCTAAGCATATTGGAATTAATTGATGTTTCGTAGAAAAAGAAGGGATGAATCACTTTGTTATGAGTTAATGCGCACCAAACGTTTATTATTTTAGGACTAC
>KK120480.1:145203-169767 GCA_000611955.2 Stegodyphus mimosarum
CATTACACAATGTAAGTTTTTCGATCCCGAAATCCTGCAACTAGTCGGGTAACCTCTTCTGAAACGTGAACTATTGCTTCCTCACTGAATACGATTTTCTGAAGAAATTGAATTAATACGCTCAAGAATGTCTGCAGAAAATTCGTTACGAACTACTCGATCATTAAGTTTGATTTGTTGACAAATCTGAAATTTGTACGCTGTCAGTTTCAACCATTCAAGAATAATTTTATGAATAGTCTCCCTGGAAATTCCTGTTTGCAGGTTGCCAGGGCGAATTGATTTTCTGGGACTGTGCACAAACACATCTCGAATGGCTTAAACATTTTCATAGCTGACTCGTGGTCTACCTACATCTTCTTTATGCAAAACATTTCCTGTCTCTGGAAACTGTTTTAACAGCCTTTTAATTGATTATTCGTTTGGTGGAAGTTTATTAAATTCATGTCGAAATCGCCTCTGAACTGTTTTCGGAGATTTCGTTTCCCATAACTAGACAACGCACTTTGCTTTTTCTTTGCACAGCGCCATTTTGTCTGCAAACGAAAGAGTTCTCTGTTGCCATTCCCAAATATTAGAAGAAATGAAATTCCTTGAACTAAAGGTTATATCGATATAAATAATTTCCGGTTACTTCATAAAATTACGTTTCAATTTTATTTTATTATCCAATAATTAAATTATAACATTCTCTATATCTGTGGCTACTGAGAAGGTGAGAAATATTCATTAATATTAATCCTTTTACCCATTATTATATTGCTACGTGCGTACGGGTTCGTAATAGATTACATTCACAAGCTCGCTAATAGGTTAATAAAAATGTATTTTTATCTAAAAAAATATTTCAGAACTCTGGAATTTTCTACAAAAATATTCGTACAGTGTACTGTGTGATACTATAAATGTTCACAGTATCACACAGTATAATCAGTAGTTGCACTTCAAACTACTAAAAACGTTAAACACAACGCAATGCAAAGCACTTATAAAGAGAAAGCTAATTCCGGTGTATCTCTTTTCGCGGGGAACGACAACTCACAGCAGCAGTAACTAAGCAACTGAGAGCAGATACTCTTTCTTCGGCCTTAAATAGTTTTCAACTGGTCGCCGAGATATCTCTAGTACTTCCTGCTTCTCGAAACTACTGGAAAGCGATATGAGGGTAGAATTACTAAGGGACCGGACGGACTAAAATGTCGCCAAATGGTCGCTAAATTTGGCGACCAATTTCTTACCAAATTTGGCAACAAAATAAGTCACTAAAACTGTTATCAGCTTGGCGATATTTCGCCAGTTACCTAGGTACCCAGATGACTTGCCCCTATATTCTTACTTTTTCGGCATAGCTTTTTCTTAAAATTTGGTTCGCGTTACATTCCACAGAAAATGCAACAAGTTCACGTATAACTGCACTAAAATCATCTATCTATGTACAAAATTCGTGATAATGTCATCAAGTTAAACAAGTGTTATTATTATCATTATTATCATATCACTTGGATGTCGGTGTCGGTCCTACGTCGGTTCGATTCTATATAGAGTCGATCCTAAATTATTTTAAGCCCAAAATCTCATGAAGCAGTAAGTTAAACTAAATAAAATGTTATCAGGAAGTTATTTTAAAAATTCATTTTCATTTTTATTTTTCGGATAAAAAAAGTCATCTCGAAGTATGAAAAGTGTTTGGTTGGTTTAATTGGTTGACGTATACCTCAGGAGTATTAATTTTCAGGTTTATTGTGTGTTGATATTTCATAAAATGGAATTTAAAGAGGCCATTCTCCTAACAGCTTTGAACAAATTTTTCTGCAGTCATTGTATCATTTTTATTTGAGCATGTCCGCATTTTGATGTCGAAGATACATCCAAGAGTAAAAGAATTGTTATGCCAATCACATTGCTTTTGCAATCTGTGTATTTTCAGGAGTCAATGATCTTAGAGCACCACCGCATTCATGTGATAGCTGTAATAAAGGAAATAGGCGTGACTACTGTTTCGTAATATATTTAAATGGAAGTCAGTTTGAATATTATTCATTATAATGCCATGAAAACGATTCCATTTTGAATATTATTCATTATAATGCTGTGAAAACGATTGTAATTTCACCGTGAAACGAATTAAACTGAAATATGAAGGTAAAGTTTTTCATTTTTATTAAGCGTTATTACTATTTTTTATAAGATTTCGAAATTTCAAATGCTACCAAGTTTCCTAGGATGTATTTTCTTGCATCAAACTTTTCGAAAGTGAATATATGTATATAAGAGAGATATTTACTTACTTTCTGAAACTGAACTTCGAACTGAAGAGATATATGCTAGTGTATATTTAAAAATTAGCTCCCCCTCCCTGGAAGGGGACACATTGATTTGCATAAATGAATTTTGTGCTCCTGAAGAATGATATCAAAATCCCTGCCTTTTAATATTGTTTGTTTATTTATTTTTTTAAAAAAGCCATAATGGGCTATTTATCTTGAAACAGGATTTAGCGTTGTTTCAGCTTTCATTCGAATCTGTTGCCATTCGAAAAAGCGTAAAATATTATTGTTTTATATTTAATCTGTCTGTTATTAATTAACAAACTAAGTTATTTAAAAGGCAGATATTTAAGATAGGATTTTTAAATATGTATGTATATACAGAGAGGTAAGATAGTAAGAATTTCTTACTAATTTTTATTTTAGTTTTTGTTTGTGACAAGTCTTTTGGCTCAAGCAGACTAATATCTTTGTAATTTTGAAGTGTTGTTCTTAGCTTATGATTTAACTCCAGCAAAATTACTAATTTGATCTCCTTACTTAAAAAAAGACGAAATACTCTCACTTAATTTGGTTCTCGTTAATTGATAGTGGATTGGTTTGTTCCCTTTGACAAGTCAATTAATCTATGGTCAATGACAATAGCTACGTTTTCATTACTTTTTACAAATTTACGGCTCAAAAAATAATTTTTTCACGGTTTGAAAAATTTCTTTTTTAAATTTTTGCTACAGTAGAAATGTATATAACTTATACTTAAAATATTGAGTAAAATTTATTCCGATAATTCATGGCTTTAATTAAATTTCTCTTCCTTGGAGATGATATATAAAAAAAAACTTATTTCTAATAATAAAGTATATATATATAACTTTTTAGTTTGATAGATTTAAATAAAAATGCATTTTATTTACAATATATGTAATTAAAAATATTAAATATTTTTATAGAATTACATTACAGATTTTTTTCACTTTTTAAATATTCGGGATATGTAACGTTCCCATGTTAGTCTAAATGCATATTCATCTGATATCATATAGAATGTATCGCTATTTCACCTGGGTCATGTGTATCGATAATATCTGCTGATAAATTATGTTAAACGTTCGCTTTTGGGCGATCGTTAAAATCTGAACTTTTTCCATCCACCCTTTCTGTTTTAAATTTGTGATATTTTGATATCCCAGCTTCCCTAAAATTTAGCTTTTATTAAAAATTATATTTTAGCCATCTGTATATGTTACATAACTTTTAAACTTTTTATGGGAAAAAGATATTTCAGCTAAACCTTGCGTGAATATGAATCCGATTGGTTGAAATATTTATTTAACATGCTTTCATCATTTCATAGCTCTTTGAGCTGGCTGATTCCTTGAAAGAAGTTTGATAGATTTTTTATTTTTTGCTTCAAGACCAATTTCTATCTTATTTGAATGGAATAAATCCTCTAGGCTGGAAAAGAAAAAAAATTCTTGATTCTTCGATATAAAAATGTCAGATGCTTTATGTAATCGCAGTATCTTTAAATTCAATTTTCTTTTCATGGAAGTTTTTATATACACTAAATATAAATTGTAGGAGACTCAACGTTGAAAAGAAACATCTGTGAAAGACAGAATTTACTTGTGTATTGCGATACCGTTATCAAAATATATTTATAATTTTAATGGAAACTATCAAGAGTTAGCGTTTGAAGGACACATTTGTGAAAGACAGATGGAATCATCTGCGTCACAGAATTTAGTTCAATATTGAGATACCATTTTCAGAATAAAAATCGCAATTTAAAGGAGAATATTCATATTAGTGATGCTTATAACTTCATTGTTGTTATTTTCATATTACCCGGAGTCGGTTTGATTTCTGTGGCCACCCAAATAATAAGTGTGAAATCATGACTGAAAAAAACGCAAAGGGGGTCTGTCTGGAAATTCCTTCCTTGATGTTCTCTTTGCGGGAGGGGGGAAGAACGGCAGTACCTCAGAAGTTTGGAACACCACCATATGAAACATAGTAGTAATAAATGAATAGGAACAAAACATCGTGGTAAAAACAAAGCGATCGCTAAAGCAATATCTGTGTAGATTTTTGAAGTTCTTGGCGTTTAAAATGCATGCTTTTCCGTGTTTTATAACTGCTGTATTCCTTCCCCCGCCCAGAATGTTTTGTACCATCATCTTTTGAAATTGCGTTGCCCTCTTTTAGAATGATGTTTTGTACGAAGAACTTTTAAAAATATTGTGCAATTCTGTCGCCGCTTTCTTTCTTCCTTTTCCGATTTTATTTTTCTTTCCTTGTTTTCTCTGCGATGTTTTCATTTGCTTTTCGATGAGGATTTGATTAAAAAATTATTCAGCATGTTTTAAGGAAATAAAAGTAGTTTTCAAGTAAAATAAGTTTTAGGAAAATGAAACTACCTTTGTTGCCGCAGTTCTTTATATGTGAAATACCATAACTGGAAGGGGGAATGTTATGATAGTTGATACATATTTGGCCTAAGAGAAAAAAAAGGTAACACAGGACATCCAGACGGACGAGAATGCCAGTTTGTGTGAATATATTTGTATTCCGTCTTCTTTTCTTAAAATTTCAGCATGTGAATTATTTAAAGTGTTTTATTTTAATTAAAGTGTTTTCTGTTTGCATTCATTTGAAGTAGTGTGCAATTGATGCTTGCGAAATCACGTGTTATATGAGATTATCCAGTTGTTATAATTTTTTCCCGTACAAATTAATCGATAAGTGCTCCTAGATTCAAGACAAAGGGAGTGAGAAACATTAGAGGAAAGGAAGATTAGATCAGGAAGACCTTCGACTAAAATGAACTTGGCAATGTTCTCAGTTTCGAAATTTAGCTGCGAGCAGCCTTGTATTTTTGGCAGTTACTAAGAGCGTGATAAATGAAGTGTAAAATCAGAATCTGTCATTAGTTCTCTGCATTCAGTTATTACTTAAAAAATTATAAAAAATTTGTTCAATACGAATGTTTTTATGCAATAATTGGGTAATTGATATTTGCGTCAGAAAGTGAAAATAGCGTCATGTATGCAGGCAAAGAAGGGTAATGAACTTCTTTACCCCAATCCATTTGCCAAAATGATGTACTCGTTCGCTGGCTGTCCCTAAGGGTTGTTCTCTCCTTCCCCTTGTCATGGATACCATCTGGATGTCGCGTGTCTCTTAAAAGAATGCGACGTCTGATTCCGGTTTGGGTATTGCACGTGACGTCTGCACGCTTCGGATCTGCCATTTCTTTTGCAAATTATAATCCCCTCTCTTCCCATCTGTCCCTTGTAACTGAACATCATACTATACCTCTCTTTTCTGTAACGCCTTCTGTCTTCCCCCCTCTTCTTGTCGCTTCCTGCCATGCAATCGCAGCGGGATGTTTCTATCCTCAAAGGAGGGGCGTGATTGAAGATGACGTAACAAAAAAAGTATTCGAAGTATATTATCATTCGCAATTTAATACGGAAAACTATGGAATAATAGCAGCAAATGAAGACTCCTCCCTTTTTCTATGAGAATAATTAGGCTTTTTTCGTAATTTTCGGTTTTTTTTTAATTATTATTATTAAGTTTAAAAGTGTTTGAGTTGTAAGAATTATGTTGATTTTATGTTCGAGTTAAGGTTTTTATGCCTTTAGTTAATTTGCATGCAGTACTTACAGAATTATCAACAATTTAAAAGTTGTTTAAGTGACACTAAGCCTAATGAAGCCGCCATTTATTTACGTTTGAAAACTCTTAGTAGAGTAATGAATAAAGTCAGTTTCTGCACATTCATTGTCTTTTTGCCGAGTGGGAAGCAAAGTTAACTTTCAATTTTGTGCACCAAAAAATCTGCCTTCTTGTACGCTGGCCGAATTGCTAGTTTTTGCGCAGAAACTCTAATTTTAATCTAAAAATGCTGTTTTAACTGTATTCGGTGCTTTTATGTTTTTCTGTATTTTATTTTTAATGAAAATACTTCGAGTTTTATGTATTTTTGCCTTGTCGCGAAGTGAGACCTAAATTAATTGGATAAGAAATATATCTATAATGAAATTCGAGGAAATAAATTTAAATGAAATGCCCCAAAAATGTGTATATTTTAATAGGCTGTACAAGGAAGTCATGTGGTGTCCACATCAGATTTTTTTAAACCTAAAAGTATGTGAGTAATAATTAGCGGGGGGGGGGAATCCTTTTAAATTTAGAAAAGTGCTATCATAAAGAAAAAACCGCGTTTTATTTTAAATAACCAATCATCCATTACAATTTTTATTTCTGTTTTATTCAAGTTACTGTGAACTAATTTAAAAAGCATTCTAGAGGTATTTGCCTGAGTGGCGAGATGCCCTTCGTCGAGGTCTTTCTTAGGAAATTGGCTTGTATTCACGTTACGCATGGAGGAAACAACGAAAGGATGCTCTTGCAGCTAGCCTATTTTCCGGGATTTGAACCCGGGTCGAACTATTAGTTTTCAGCGGTCTTATTTTCTCGACTCCTGAAGGCTATTCTTATTATTAATGATTAAAATTTCCGATATGCAGGCGTTCCTCATTTATTCAGCAGATTAACGCTTAATAGCATTGTCGACTTTTATAACAAGGAGCACTGAAATGCGATTACAATCTTTTTATAAACTTCCAGATCCATTTTGTTACCCCCAAAACGTCAGTTACGCACTGCCATGCCATTTGGAAATGCAATTTTTCAATTTAGAAAACTTGAAGAGACAGGTTAAATATTTGGACTCTGCTCGGAGCGGATCGTCTATGCATGTGTGTCCAGCTCTTAAATTGACATGCATTTGTTAGTTATTAATGTGTGGGTAAATCAGAAGCTTAATTTTTATACTAAATTAAGAGCGAAAGAATTGGCATTGTTTGAGAAACAGTTATCTACATGTAAATGGGAAATTGTTAATAACTGCTATGAGAATATTTTTGAATTACGTGTAACTTCGTAATCGATAAATTTATTTTTAGCATTATTTGTCACACAATGTTTATTTAGAAATATCAGACTTTTATTGAAAGTTCTTTAAAGTGTGGATTGAAATGTAATTTTGATAGCAGCAGTAGAGTCACTATTAAGATTTAGCGCTTTCTTGAAGTGCTTCAGCTTAAATTTCAGAAATCGAACGAATTCGAGCTTTCCTTTCCTTTTTCTAAACTAAATTTTCCATTTCTCCTTTCGTCCTGTCCAGTTTGTTCTCCTTTCATATAAAACTTTTCTCCACCCTCTTATCTCGCTAGCTTTGTCCCCAAAAGAGATTCCTGTTGAGCATTTCACTTTGAAGGAACGAGATTTGATGGACTATAATCCGGAAATTCGTCTCTTCTTCTGGATTTGGAAAGGGTCTTTCTAGCAAAGAACTCAACCACACCTCGGAAGAAGAAGAAAGGAAGAATAGTTTGCTCTTATTGGGAGGACGTCTATTGGCTGATTCAGGAGAGAGTCTTTGATAAACCGTTGTCCGACGGAAAAAGAGGATTTGCTCACTCCTTTGTGTTACAAAGGACTAGAAAACATAGCCTGTATGTGATCTGTCAATAGATGTGAAGTTTTTTATAAAAAAGTATTCGATGCTTAACTTGAAAGGAAGCATTTATTTAAAATAAAGTTCCTCTACTGTGCAAAGGGAAAGAAATCGAACTTTTATTTATTATATCCAGTTGATCGGGGGGGGGGCATCTATACTATGAGAGTTTAACTAATTTCAGAACGAGTTAAGATTTTTTTCTTCAGCCCAAAGGAGCGTTAGCCCAGAAGGACTAATGCATCCTTCCTTTTAGATTTCGTTTTGGCATTTTGCGTCGATTCAGTATAAACGGCGAATCACTTTTGGAATTGTTGCCGCCAAATATTATCTCCCTGTATTATATTTAAAGAAATTAAATAATGAAGAATCTGCATAAATGTATGTATGTACGTTTCTCGCATTGTTATAAAACAACGGTACCTAGAGTCATCAAATTTTGAATAACGTACGTCTCCACTCGAATATGGGCATCTGGAAGGCCAAATTTGGAATTTCGAATTAATTATATATTTCATCGATTTCAAAGCAAGCAATGGCAACACTGTACGGGAAAGGGGTGGGGGACACATTTTTATCGACAGTGCGCGAAACTGTATATCGGAAATTTTAAAGATGTGCTCTTTTAAATATTTTGCGATATTGCTGTTGGATTGAATGTTATGGTTTAAGCGCGAAGAACGTAATATTTAATAAGTAACACGCAAAACATTAAAAAAAAAAGGCCCCTTTGGGCATAATATAAAATCTGAAGGCTTTCAGATTTATTTTATTCCTTTGTTTTGTTTATTTATTTATTCTAACTGCCTGGTGATGAAACTCATGAATGTGAATATGAAGTATGCTTGTCTTAAAGTCAATGAACTCGTTTCTTTTGTATTGTGGATGCTTGTTTGCTACTTTTTTTATTTAAAGGGACTTAAAGTGGCTTCATTGAGCATTGTCCAGAAATGTGCACCTGAATTAATTTCGTTTCGCGTCATTTGAAAATTTACTCCCTATTTGGCGGTTTAAGATCCAAAAATCAAATTAAGTTAACTTAATTACGACCAATGCACAAACTTCTTGTTTGGATGAAAGGTTCTAAGTTATCATTTTACCATTGTAAAAATACTTTCATGAATTTCGAAATACATTGAAATATGGCTCTCCGACAAGCAGTCATATCAGTCAACAACAAGAAAAACAAAGATAGTAACCCCAAGTAAGTTTATTCATGGTGCCATATTTGAAAATTATAGTTGCAGTCGGCAGTATACATCGTATCTCCTTTAATGTATAAGTACTAATCTTTCTCTATATATCTTCTATAGGAAATCATGAAATGAGCGATATTTAGCTCGCGTCAATTTTCATTTGACCCTCGTGTATGAACCATTGGATGCTTCAAAAATGTGCTTTTTTGTAATAAAAAAATGTGCGTTATCGCAATCAGTGTCTGTTGTGTAAATAGGAAGAAATTCTGTCAGAAATAATATGCCGCATATACACCCGTTATTTATAACAAAAAATTTGGCAACTTTTTTTATTGTGGCGGATAGATCAAAGAATGATCAGTGCCACTTTCAGGTAGAAACATTGTTTTTGTAAAAACACGCTGAAAATTCACACCTTTATTTTCCAGTAACTAAAATAAATTGTCGTACTAAAGAACTTAAAGATATTAATCTGATATAATAGAAATTAATTGAAAAAGGTTTGTAATATCTATAGCTTTGAAAATCAATTTGATACAATTTTTGAAAATATGTTTTCAGACCCATATGTGGTGAAAAAGTGATTACACAAGGTTTTCTTCTTCCTTCTTTTGAATAGCCAATTGCAGGATTTATTCATTGAAAATGTCAATGCAAACAAGCTAATTCAAGTTCAGCGCCCGCAGAACCATTTTCATGAGAGATTCAAAAACAATATAAGGAATGCATGAAAACGCTCTCAAAAATGTTGTCGAGAAAAGTGTGCATTCGTAAATGCAGTAAGAAGTGGCTTTTGGCCGATGTTTTGTTGGATGGAATAAACAACTTATCAAAACGTTATGTTCAGCTAAAAATTCTTTATAAAATAATAACACTTCTTTTATGGTAATCACCATATAAGTAAAATAAATTCGTTTAATAATCGAACTTATGTGAATAGAATGATCCCTTTTACTTTGTGTTGCAACATTTTTTTCCCAAGCCTAAGGCTGAAACAAAATACTATGTAATTTTTCTACCAATAAATTCAGTAGAATTAAATGTATTTTATATTTCACAATTTTTGCTGAAATCCTAGCGAAGTCTTCTGTAAGGAACCCAAGCATCGGTCATTAAGAGGAAGGAAGGGGGACTGCTCGAAAGCAAAACTAGTTGACCTATGTTGTACGCAAACTGTTCATTTGTGGTATAAATGTGAAATGATTTGAATCCCATTTTTAGTGACCTTTTGATAGTTATGAAGTAGTAATAAATTAATTAAAATTTCAAGTATTGTATCAAGCTATTTTCGTTCTGTTCGATTTTTATATTATAAGTTCTTCTTAAAAAATTCATTTTTCCATCCTTAAAAGACATTCTATTGTGTAATTATCTTATTATGTCTTCTCAGTGCTGTTTAAATAACATAGAGCAGATTGTAAAAATATTAAAATTTCACTTTAAAGATCGCGAATCATTTTCTTTAAAAGAAGAAATTGATAAACTTTCTATTATTTATCATTGTTAGTCTCACAACCTTTTTTTAAAAAAAAAATTTCGTTTTCACATTTTCTTTTTTTTTGGGGTGAGGAGGGGTTTGAATCTTACGCATGCATGAGAACCTGTCAATTTTAATTAATAAATTTAATTGCAATGTTCGTTAAGTAGTTAAAAGTCTCTCTTAATTTTCAAAATCCTGCCTTTCCATTAAATGACACCATATTTGGTGTTCCATGAAGAATAAGGACACATTAGTCTGTCACAAACGGAAATTTTTTTCAAAAGCAATTAGGATTCGGTTTTATCTAATTTGAAATCTACTTGCTCATTTTCTAGATGTAGTACTGAATATAGTAACTTATTTAATCAGATATGTAAGTACTAAGTTTTTCAGACTTAAAAATCTGTTTTAAGCAAAAATTTTTATGTATTGCATAATTTTATGACTAATAAACACTCCTTCGCTATTTGCTGGTTGATAATATCTTCCTTTCAAAGTGTGTCATTGGCGAAATATTCATCGAAAGCGAAATGGGGCAGGACTGCCCGGAAAGAAGGAAAAAGAGAACACTTTCTCCTCTACATTGTCCCGTGGTCAAATAAATTGAGAACGATTCCTTCTCGCCGACAGTCCCAGTTAAACTTAATGATCCACTAACGATGAGGTTGGTACGTGATGAAAGTTAACGACTTCTCCCTCGCCTTTCACTTCTGGAAAATCGATGTGATTGATTTGCTATGGAAGTAAAATTTTCGCTTAGTACGAATGAAAAGTTTTTGAAAACGCACATATTAATAGTATACTCTTATGATAATTACCTCCCTTAAATTAGGCTGTCTTTTGATGAGTGAATAAAGCATGACATATGAGTCAATTAATTAGTTAAAAAATTGATACATTGCCAGCCAGATTCAACTGGTATGTGGTCTAAAGTGTTATGGATGCGAAAAGGATTAGGTAATTAGGAATTGGACAAAAATTAGCCATGCTCTTGCCTTTGATTGAATTAGGAAATTTCGAATCACTGGGTCAATGTACTGAGTGCTACGCTACCAGAACATATGAGAGAGATGTCTTTGATTTCTTCCCTTTCTTTAGTTCTTACTTCTTTCAGGGGAGAAGGGACCATCGCCAGTCAACCAGTCCAAAGTTTGGTGTTTGTGCGCTAGTTGTGTAGATCAGCGGTTCTCAACCTTTTGACTAACAAATACCATCTAAACAAAAATTGAAAACCTTTAGTACCACCACCACCACCACAATGTACTTCTACCACCACTCTTGAACAAACCTCAGATCGCATAAATTTACGAGTGTTAGAGAAAGAACTCAAGCAGGATGTTGGAGCTTTAATTTTTGAATTTAATAGTTAAAAATACTTTGCTTCTTTGCATACTACATTTTTCTCTTCCCTACCACCAGTGGTACGTGTACCACCGGTTGAAGACCCCTGGTGTATATAAAAGAATCTTGGAGGAAATAGTCGTTGAAAATATTTATCCTCGTTGTCTTCTTCCTAATGTCGAATTTGGGCATGTTCGGATTGTTGGATCGGCTTACTGATCATTATAGACCACAAGCAAAAATGGAATTCCTGTAATACCTTACAAAATGAATTACTTGACTATTGCATTAAACAAGCTCTGTTTTGTTTGCTTATAAGAAATCATGTACTATTAAAAGACTCGGAAATATGCCATTTATTGTGTATGTTATACTAATTAATGTTTCATTCGAAAGAAGCTAGGCAAACAACTGTGCAAGTGTCATTTCAACGTTAGAGTTGCAGCGGTTAGAAGTAGTAATAATCACTGATCACGAGCGAACTTCGAAATACAAGTTTTAGCATGGCGACAAAATTTTAGAGAATGACATAATGGACATTTGTACTATAGGTATGTTATACCCTGCAGCTTAAGGTATCGGTACATGCGGACATGTGGGCCTAATGGGAGATTACTGTGAGCTAAGATGTCTGTTTATTGGATGTATGGACGAAGAGGATGAATTTTTGTTTTTGGATATGAAAGGTGAGAAATGAGCCGTCATTCATCAGAAGATGAAGCGATAGTATGAAATGGCCGTATATCATTTCAGCAAGCTATGAGCTGATACATACCTCACTCCGGAAACAACATTTGCTGGGAAGAAGTTTAGGACAAGCAATGTGTTGAAAAGGTAATTACACATATGGGTACATTGTTTTTTTCGGAGCCATCGAAAGAGAGAGTTCTGTTTTCCGAATTTCATATCTTGGTGTAGTAGAAAATGTTGCCACTTCATTTGTTGGAAACATTTACGCGAAACTTTATGCCCATGTGTTCCAGTAAAAAATTGCACTGTTACGTCTTGAGTAATTTCGTTCTTTTTAAATTTATATGTGCTGATTTCCCGGCGTTTATTTGTGATGGAATAAAGATCATAGCGAGTCTTCTTCTCCACCATTTAGTATTTTAAGCAGCTAGTTTTCAGTGCATAATTATAGATCTTACGTCTAGTGTTTGCTGACTGAATTCGTAAACTAAGCCTATTAGGTTTTATTCTTTAGCTGAAAGTAAAACTGTATCTTGAGTGCAAAATCAGATTGTGTTTTTTTTCCAGTGAATTTTTGTACTTTTATTACAATTAAAAAAAATTTTAAAAAATAGTTGACTAATATTTTAAGGTTAAGCAAAAATTTTTTTTTTTAATCCTGCTGTGTTTGAAATATTGCTACGAAAATAAGGATTGCCTAATGGTCTATCTTCTCTCTCCCTTTCCCCTAACTTTTTTGAAATTAGACTGGACCCTTTTGAGGTCTGAACGTGAGCAATATTTCTCAGAAAATAAACAAACATTTGTATTAAACATCGTCATCTTAAGATGACTGCTTGCAGAACAGATCAGAGTTCTTTGGAGCGTTAATGGTCGTCTTAAAGAGACTTCATTCTGTCTCATGGACGGTGACATATATGATAATTTTGCATAGTTTCCGCTCTGTGAATAATTCTGTGAGGTTACTTCCTCAATTCATTACCTGAAGCCGCTGTCGTTCTCACTTTTCTAATTAATAACGATAAAATTTCTTCAGCTGACATTACTAATGTTTTATTTTTTTCTACTTGTAAAGCTATTAATGATTTCTATACAGTTGCTTGCTTTATTTTTTTGCTTGTAAAGCTGTTTATGATTTCTATACAATCGCTTGCTTTCAGAATTTAATATAAAGGGAAGGAGATTTCATTTATTTCCTTTATTAAAGCCTATTTTCCGGAGCCTATTTATGAAAGTGTTTCGAATTAGAAACACGCCTTTAGAGATGCATTAAACATTAACCACTGCATGCAGAAATCCTGCCGACTTCGTCTCTTGCTAATGTGGTCTTCCATAATAAATGTTTCCAGGAATAGGTCAGCATCGATCTGTTTTCTGCGACTGTATGATATGTTTTCCAGTTCTGCCTTCTATGGAAATGTTCAAAGTGGAGGATTAATTGTTTGAAGGCAATAAACGACGTCTTTGATGCTAAACTATAACCTTGATTCTTAACTCTAAACCAAGCGTCGGCAGCCTTTTTTGACTGCGAGTCGAAATCAACTAAAATTTGTGTACTAAGAAGATTTTCATTTTAGAGTAGTCTTTCTTCGTGAATAATAAGGTTGTAGAGACATTAGGATTTTTAATGCTGAGAGACGTGAAAAATGAGCAATGGCCTCGCCGGGTCTCGAACCTCAGACTTCTCGATACGCACCGAGTGTGCTGGCCATTACACTACGAAGGCATGCAGAAAGGGGGGGTGGAGAAATAATTACGATAAACTTTAACATAATGTAAATTAAAATTCTATTTATAATAAAAACAAACATAACTGAATGAACTTTATTTCTCTGTTCGACGTCGATGGCCTCCCTGATGCTGAACTTGTGACGTCAATTTAATCAAGTCTGGCTTATAATTAGCCATCTTAGACGAATGCAAGCATCTGAATTTTTGCAGGTTAAGCTGGTGTTGTTCTTACTTAAGGTATCTATCTCCTCTACGTTTAAAAGACGATTTCGCCAAAAAAATTCGTATTTTATTTTATTGCCCAACTCGAAGGAGCAGTTTTCTAGGATTCTAAAAATGGTTTATTTTTATGTTTATGATAATTAGAAGAAAAGATATAGCCAACTAACTGCAACGGAAGTGAAAACAGAAAGACCGGAAGTGCCATTTAAAAGGCTCAACTTAAATGTAAACAATGGTGTTATTCGTGTTTTTTTTTTATTATTATTATTATTTATTTGTGTGTAAATTGTGCTCAACTATTTCATTTTAATTTTAGGTTCTTTTTCTTGTTTCTAGGAATAATATTTTGGCTTAATTTTTCGAATTGGGACTAACAACGTTGCGATTTTTGTTCCTTTTTCTTCTATTCTTTTTCTTTGTTTTCTACACTCAAATTCACGCTTTATTTTTATATTTAGCTTTTTAATTCTTGTATTTGTTTTCCTTTAAGCATTTGTTGCATTATTTTAATTATTCTAAGCTGCAAAAAACAAGAGCTAAGGAAAGTAAAAAAGCGATCTTTTTATGGTAATCGCTACAATTGGAACTCGAACTGTTTTTGGTAGTGTGACATCTGCAAGCTCATCCAAATTAAAAACTTTTGAACTTACAGATGTTGTGACTGCAAACAATGTTCAAGACCTAAACGGAAATAGAATATTTGATGTTGCAACATTAGCTTCTATCTTTTCTATTCTCTCATGTCCAATGTGTTTCGAAACTGGCTTGCAATCAATAGTAGAAGATTCAAAATTTGGGCTTTTCTCAAACTTTAGCTTGAAATGTAAACGTGGATATATAGAAGTATTTTCTTCAACTTCCAGAAATGGAAATAAAAATATTTAAAATTCTTTCTTGGTGCTCGGATTAAGACTTATTGGAAAAGATTACACATCTGGTAAAAAGTTGTTCACTTCGAATTTGCCATTCATATCAAAAGCAATATTTAGGCAGCATGAAAGCAAATTGTTAGAAGCTGTACAATATGTATCTGATCAGAACATGAAAGAAGCTGCCAAAGAAATTACAACTTTAAAGAAACGTACAGCTTGTAGTGTTTCTGTGGATGGTACCTGACAGCGTCGTGGCCATACATCCAGGAATGGTTGTTCGTGGCCATACATCCCGGAATGGTTGTGGGTTTGTCATTTCTATTGACACAGGTAAAATGCTGGGTGTATATATAAGAGTTTTAATTTTTAATTCAGGATATCTTGGATTACTTGCTGTGTTTGAATACTTAGCTATATGAATTGAACAGGAAATGATAAAAAATTACTTTGGAATTGGTAACAAAAGTATAAAGAACTCAAAATATCATTCGTCATTCGTTTCGAAAGTAGCCAAAAAGTTATTAAAAGCAAATAGGAATACAAAATTACTTAAGTACGAAGATAAGGAGGGTTTGATTTAGAAATGTGGAGAACTTTAATTGTGTAAACACAAAAGAACAGTTTTTCTGCTAATGTGAAATCTTTAAACGCGTTTTCTGGAAAACTGATTTTTTTTTAGTGTTTTTACATACAAGAAATGTAGCTATTCAAAATGTTTTAGAGATATTTCGATGCAATTTTAGTACTGTTTTCTATATTGTTTACTAGGTTTTAAACTAAAATCTAAGTTCTATGTATTCATTTGGTTGATTTATAAGCATTTCTATATAAAATAATAAGAAATATTCTATAGAAAACGTTTTTTTTTGTGCAATTTTACATATATTAGTAAATTTTAGAAATATCGTAAAACGTTTAGCTGACAACACAGATTAATGTTGTAGTAATATGCAGTATAAGTGAAATTAAAATATATACAATAGGAAAAAATATATGATATCTAACGTAAGTATTAAATTTTCCTAAAAAATTTGCATAAAATTGCTCAAAAATTTCTGAAAATGTTATCAAAAATTTATTTATTTTCATGATTTGAAATCAGATTTCGACTAAATAAATATATATTTAATCAGTGTTCTGCGTTTTTTTAAAAAAGTGTTCCAAACGTAGGCAGATACCTTAAAATAAATTTCATTGTGAAAATATTTTCTCGTATTTATAAGTTAAATTTAATGCGGAGAAAATGGTGAAGCCAATTTTTGGAAATCAATGTTGCCAAACTTATCGATTTCTCCTTGAAATATTACAATTTTTATTTATCTTTTAATAAATATACACGTTCGTTGCTGCAACTGTGCAATCAGACAAAAGTATTGTGGTAATTATTTATTTACGGCAGAGAGTGCTGAAGAGTAGGAAACGACTTAAATATATCTCGGAACGAGATTGGGGTGCTGATGCAAGAACTTTAAGAGCTACCTACATGGCTATTATCCGCCATGTAGGTAGCTACATGGATATCTTGGAATACAGCCTTCCTATATACTGCTATGCGTCTACAACTAACCTCCAGAAATTGGAGAGAGTGTGCAGCTTATTGCTTCTCGTATTATAACTGGCTTACGTAACAGCTGCCCAAACGATATTGTCTTGTTTGAGGTGGACCTTCAGCCTCTGAGTCTGAGATGGAACTCTAGCCTAGTGAAGTATTACAACAAACTGCACATCTACGGTTCCCAAAATAATACCTCGGATTTATTGCGACAGTGGCATACTAACAAAAGACTTCAGAAATACAGTCCGTTTAGCCAAATTGAGCAGAACCACTTACTCTATCCTACCGTAGAACAATGCATCTTGAAGCAATGCATTGATGCCTCAGTGGGTATTCCAAGGGTCAGTTTCCATACTGAACTACTGTCAAAAGTCACAAAGAAAATGATGCGCCGATTTGCCTTCAACCATTTGCCCTTGAAATTGTAAATAACATCCCAAAAGGCACTACGCGTATGTACACTGATAGTAGCAAAAATGAGGATTCCCACGTTGGTAGTGGAGTACTTATCAGAGATCCCAATAGAATTTTCCAAATAAAGAAAAGAATTCCTGACTTTAGCTCAGTTTTTAAAAGCCAACTCTTTGCTATCGATGAGGGACTGAGCTGTCTTTTTCAGAACCTAAAGGCATCTGAATTATGACTGATAGTCGTAGTGCCATACAACACGTAATGTAACGTTGGGGACAAAATTGGAACTTCAGTTCTCACTAAATTAAAACAAGTTTCGTCCTCGTCCTCTTGTGATGTGCACATTCAGTGGATCCTCTCACATGTGGACATTTGGAGAAATGAAGAGGCGGATGCCCTAGCGAAGAAGATTGCCGAGGAGATTCTGGCTACTTATAATTGTTTGACGTATCTTGAATTGTATTCTGCTAAGAAACATACTGATAAAATGACTTGGATTGTCTCTCTGCCACATACTTGGTATCGTGTTCCATCTCCTGATGGATTCCTCGCTATGAACTGTGACAGATGCATCCAGGAGGTATTCTCACGATTTCGTTGTGTCCATTTAAGAAGCTTTGTATTCCAGGGTAGTCAAAAAACCCACTCGATTTGCCCAAAATGTAATAATGAACAGCCCACTGTGGCACATATTCTTATGTGTCTGGGCTTGTCCTACGATGACGTATTAAATCTTCCTATGCTGCTCTATGACTTTTTGAAGGTGAATAAACTCGTGGATCTCGTCTAGCAGAAGCTGGACCCGAAGATTAGCAACAACAACAACAACATTTATTTTCGGTTTGTTTTTTTAAGTATTCTTAAAATGCTGGTTTCATATTTATGTTTTATAATTTACTTTTATACTTTATTTTCGGAACTCAAGTCGGATACTTGAAATTATGAAATGAATCTCTCGGTGACCCGCAGCGTGCTCTAAACCGTATATATATAACCTTGAAACCTCCGCCTGCTTGCTGAGGCCTGCTCTAAACCGTATATGTATGCATGCCATCCATCAAAATATACCATTCTTAGGGGTGAAAAAGCGCACTTGAATTTATGTTCACAATTAAAAATCTCATTTTCCTCAAGCAAAAGTATGGTTTAACAAGCCGTAAATAGACATTATCGTTTTCGACATGTTCAGTACATAAAAAAATAATTTCCGAGAGTATAAGGCATGGACATCACATGATGTGTGTACACCAATAGCGGTGGACGGAAGTCCTGAGACCACGAACTAAGTTTTAACACAGCTTGCGATTAAAAATTACAAAGTCCTATATTTGTAATAGCAATAAATACGAAAAGTGTTGATTAAATGCTAAAATATAAGTTAATAAGTAAATGTGCGTAAAATATAAGTCCATAAGCTTTGTCAGATATCAAAGTTCTATCTTTGTAAGATTATAAGCGCAGGTGAGTAAAATAAATCTTGAATAAAAGATGAATAAATAAAATGAAAACTAAAATATGTAGACTAAACACTACCACCATAACGCGTAATGATGTTATAGTTCGTGGTCTTTTCACAACATGGTCTTCAGTGGGATCATAATTCATAAGTTCTTTTATGGCTCAATAAGGGGAATTTTTCAGTGTCGTTGCCATATTTAAGAATATTAGAATGGAAGGGACCTGGCATATCTTTGATAAATATATTGAAATACTTTGGTCCTAAGACAGATCCTTGTAGGACGTGTCGGAAGATGTTTTTTCTAGATGAGAGGAAGTCTCCGCATCGAACTTGAGAAGTGCGTTTGTAGAGGTAAGAATAGGTGAGTTTAAGAAAACTATGTGGGAGTAAGAAATTTGATAATTTATGAAGTAAGCGAGCATGTCAAACTCGGTCAAATGCTTTCTCGAAGTCGAGAAAGCATGCTGCTACCCCTTTCTTTTTCTGAATTCTTGCAGTATAAATTCCACTAAGTTAAGTATTTGATGGGTGGTAAAATGTCCCTGTGGGAACCCGAATTGATTTCTATTTATAACATCTAATTTTTAAAGGTGGTTCGTGAGGTGAGCACTAATGATTCACTCAAAAACCTTTCCAGGTGCTGGTAACAGACTTATAGGCCTATAGTTTTTTTTCAGTTTTCAGAATATTAATGATGACTATGTGCTTCCATTGGGAAGAGAAGTAGCATATATATATTAATATTAATATTCTGAAAACATTCCGAGCATTTCAGCATTCTGAGGTTACTCGCTTTTGAGTTATGCGAAATACATACATATATATATACGGACGTACGTACAGACGTGACGGAAAAAAAATCTCTTCTGAATCTATTTTAAATTAATTTTATAATGCATTTGGGAAGAAAGAGTCCTTGATTCTGCCCTTACGTTGACAGTGTCACACAGAAACATCGTTAAATTACAGTGGATAACAGTCAAAATGAATACAGTACGTCCTTTACTTTGCAGAAGGAAGTAAAAATGATACGTTGGCTATGTTTATGGAACTGAATTGAAGAAGAAGAATTTTAACGTATGTGAATAATTGTAGTTTTTGCCCCAAACGCAAAGAATTTTAACGTATGTGAATTATTTTAGTTTATGCCCAAAGCGCAAGTTATCTTTAATAAATTTGTTTTTATGTAAATATACGCACTGCATTATAAATAGTGATAAGTGGTAATTAAGTAAGCAAGATGGAAACAGTTTAATTATACATCAAAAGGTGTATTACAGTTTGAGAAAAATGGAGCATGTTTTTTGACCATCAGAAATGTTTCCAGACAGTAAAGTTTTAAATGACCCAAATTTGTTGTGAAGAATTAAAACTAATTTTGATCAAAAAAGGATTCAGCATTTAATTTTTCACTGGAATATTTTATAATGGCTAAAGCTGTATGGGATAGAATGCCTTCATGACAGACGTTTTGAAAAAATGGCCTTTATATCTAATAATTTTGAATGCTATAATTCTATAAGGTGCAGAATCAACGTTCCTTTCGAACCAGTGAAACATTTTGGTTTGAAAGACTTCCTAATTATTAGCCAGTCTTTCTTAGAAAGTCGTCTAGGAAGGCATCCCTCTACTTAGGTAGTTAGCTGCTGTATACTCAACTTTATTCGAATGAACTTGTAAGGTTTTAGTTAAACTAACCAAGTTTTATTTTAATTTAAATCTTTCTTCTTCTCTGTTTCAACTTCCCGTCAGAAGAAGCGCGCGTTTTCAGCTTATGCTAATTTTGAAGTACAGCCAAATACTATTTAAACCAGAGGTAGAAACCTCTCAGTGTGAGAGAGCTTTAGTCTCAGATCACGGTCATTCTGCTCGACGTTCGTCTGACCAGCTAGCAGCTAAAATTATATGCCATAGTGCTTACTACGTGATTGCATATTGAAATAAATTGAAGTGCGACGAATTGCTACGCACCAGTTAGTTAGAGGCCAAACTCCGCGAATTGCTCTGTGAGCAAAGTTTAGATTTCTATTTTAGTTTTAGTGTTAAATTTATTTGATTGTTAAGTTCGGCCCAAGTGTGGTCTTTTACTTTCTGTATCCCTCCCGAGTTGGGATGTGTGTAAATAATAGTGATTTAATAAAAGAGGATTTCAAATCCCTTTCAAGTGCAGTTATTCGCCAATACAGTATCTACACCAGAACATAGCGTATTTTCCGCTCCCTGTTCCAGTTCAGGACTTGAGAAGAAGAACCCTTGTAAGTACTTCACCATGTTTTCAAAGAACATACACAGAACACTCAGTCCTGATAAACTAACATACTTCTTTTGTAATGCATCCCTTTTGCATGCAACCTGCGTAATTAAGCACATATTTTTTTTGAATATTCAGTTCTGTATTTAACAAACTTTAGTAGTATAAGTACTGGGAAGTGTAACAATTAATGTTACACTGGATACTGGTGTAACAATTAATGTTATGCTGTATACTCTTTGTAGTTTCTGAATCGTTACACTGGTTGCTGTTACGGTCTGGATTCAGAAATATGACACTTGAAAAAGGATACATGGTTATCTTGATATTCCTTAAGCATAGTACTTGTAATTTAAGCACACGAGGGCTAGCTGCCTAGAGGCGGAGCTGCCTTCTTGGAGGACTTTCTAAGGGAAGCTAACTCATAGCTACGTTTACAAGTGGGGTAAAACCATGGAAACCAACTGTATAGCCAGCCGATTCTCCTGGGTTCGAATCCGGGACGAACTACCAGCGGTCATTAACCTCTCGGCTGCTGGTGGAGCGTGTATCGACGAAGCAATATGGAGGCAGCAGACATATTACAAGACTACTCATTCACCTCATCTAATTGAAATTAATGCATTATGGAATTAAAAAAATCTGATTTGTACACCATACTTCTTTGCACGGAATATTAAATTATACGCATTTTGCATTTCATTTAAATTTATTGGATTGAATTAAATCTACTTCGTCGATAGCGCATAAACCACAATAAAATAAATGCACTCCTTAAAATTCACTGTATTTGGTTACCATAGCAACACACTGGCGCTAGGTGTACTTAAAAGCGTTACATCTCATTCACTTTATAACTCAGAATGCACAGAAATTATATCACCTGAAGAATCAGCTAATCGTTACCACATGTTCTATTTAAATATTTTGATAAATCTAAAACGATGTATGAAAGAAATTAAGCAACAACAACAACAAAAAGAAACAGTTTTTCACAGACGATTCAGTATTTCTCATGCAATTAATTCAGTTCTCACTTCCCGACAAGGCAGAAATACATAAAAACTCAAAATATCTGTGTTAAAAATTACGGAGTAAATCTAAAACACTTATTTCCTCGAATAAATTCCAGAATGGATTAAGCATGATTTAATTCGCAACAGTAAAAGAAGGCGTTATCTTTGTTGTTGCGAAATTAGTTTCTCTAGATTGGCAACAAATCCACTATTCTGCTAAGTCTGAAATGTATACAAATATGTCCGCTATGGCCAAAATATTTATGCTTAGCCGCACTTAAACAACTTTTAAATTGTTGATAATTCTGCAGTTATAACATGCAGGTTAACTAAAGGCATAAAAACCTTTAGTGGAAGGTAAGAACAACAGAATTCAACCATTTTTAAAACAAAAAATGCACAATTTATACAAACACATAAGCATTGCAAACATATAACAATAAAGAAACTGAGCTAACTGAGCCGAGTAACAGAGTGGACATATATATGCATATATTTATAGACTTTTGGTACGGCCGATTGCAACCAAAATAGGAGGTATTTTAGCAGTCCTATACACATGTTATAGCAGTCCTATATACAGAATTTCAACGTTCTGAGGCTACCCGTTTTTGAGTTATGCGAAATAGATATATACACACGTACGTGCGCGCAGACGCTACGAAAAAATTCTCTTTAGGATCCATTGAAAATCAGTTTGTAATTTTTTGGGGGAAAAAGAGTCATTTATTCTATCCTTACTTTCAGATATCATAGCGGATCAAAATATAGATAGCGGTCAAAATGTATATTTTCGTTGAATGCCCGAAATTTTTCCCGACTTCTTTTGTACTTCGTACAAGGAAGTAAAAAGGGGAAAAGCAAAATAGTTTGATGTGTGTATCTGTAAGATTCTCTTATGCTGCTCAATATCGTGTAGTAGGTACGCTTAGGCGTTAGTTGAGTCTGTAACATTTCATCTTCACTACTTGAATCATAAAACTGATATTGCATTTATTTATTTTATTAAATGTACAAAGCGATTAGATTTTTTTAGGTTAAAAATTTGAATTTTGGGGTTGCAGCTGTACCATGCTTGTTTATTTATTTTGAAAGGTAAGAAATAATTATTTATTGATTGCAGTTGAAAATTAAGTAAACAAAACAATAGCTTAAAACATGAGATTATTTTATAAATTTTCATCAAACTGCATTTGAAAATACAGCAGCAGTTACCAATAGAAACAAGTTTGGTTCCATTGAAACATTTATTAAAGCTCTAAATCTCATTTCATAATTCTTATGAATCGGAATCTGTATATTTTTCGTTTCAAAAAAGGCATAAATTTTAAAATTTCATGAACATCTAAATTGCTTTGAACTTCACAGCTCTAAACTAAGGTAGAGCATTAAGACTTATATGAATTACAGCTATCTGTTAGTTTTCAAACTTTGGTCATAATTAAACAATCCAACCCTTGAAGCGCTCTCTCTGTCTTTTTTTCTCTCCCGCCCTTTTTTTAAATTTGCATCTTATTTTTTTAGGCACGAAATTATCTGAGAAGAGCTTCTAACATTTTTTTAAAAATCATCATTGTTGTTTTATCAGAAGTCGAAGAATTTTTTTAAAAATTTTTTATTTCACTTTACCTTTCCTTTAACTTATATTTAACTTCCATTAGTAAGTTTTTTAATAAGAATCATTCTGCCTTTTTACAAAAAAAGTCCATCGCTGGAAGCGTTCTCTTCCATCATCTTCAAACTATACGTACTGCTTTGTTCCTTATCCCTTTCGCCCTCTTCACTCCTCCTCATACTCATGAAACGAAGCTTATGTACGATTCGAAACTGCCCCGAAATCGCTGTTCCTCCTACAGTATCGTTGCCATGTAGCAGAAGCATTTTATAAGAGAAAGGGAGGAAAAAATTGTTTACAACATTCTTTAAAAAGAATATTTTTTACGTAAAAGGAAGAGGGATATTTTTAAGGAGGCTGGGAGGAAATTTAAGGGAGGGCACGAAGCGTATTTCTTCAGCCACATTTCTTCTCTTTCCCCTTTCATTCCATCTTTTAAGTTATGGAATGATAGAAAGTTACAAGGAAATACTTCTTTCTTGCGATTTGGAATCTATCCGCACGAGTGAAATTTTCAATCTGTCATCATCTTAAAGGTGATTGTCTTTTAGCTGAGATGGAAAAAGACTGACTATAGAGATGCCAGAGTTGGCGATTTTTTCCTACAGCGAATTTGCTCGTTTCTCTGAGATGAAGCTATTATCATCCTCTTCTTTTTTTTCTTTAAGCTTGAAAAATGATTTAGAGAAACCGAAGTGTAAAAGGAACATTTAAGGCTCAAAAAGGGATTCCTAGTTAGAATGAATGTTAGCTTTGAATTAAATGGGGTTGCATTCTTGTCTTTATCAAGACATTTATTCTTGTCTTTATCATTTCTTTAATGGAATTCTGAGTTCGAATACGATAACTATTTTCCTGAACGTAGGATTGTCAATCCAGATCATATTGGATTTCTGCACGTGCAACTTTCTTCTTATTTCATTTCTTG
>KK120480.1:169783-206217 GCA_000611955.2 Stegodyphus mimosarum
ATCGTTGTGGAAAACGAATGAGCAAACCTTTCTTCTAGACTAGTAGTTCTCAACTTTATTTTTCTGCTTCATGCACCACTTTTGCAATTCTTTGAGGATTGTATAGCGACATTAGGTTATTTCGAAGCAGAAGACATGAAAAATAAACAATGCCCTCGCCGGGACTCGAACCACGGACCTCTCGAATACGCCCAGAGTGTGCACCACGAAGGCATGCTAAGAAAATGGGAGAAATACATTATATAACCCCCTTTTAAAGGGCGACTGGGGATTAGGGGCCCCAATCGCCAAATCCTGGTGATGGAGAATCATCATCCACCACCTTTTAGTTCAGGCGCTACTGTAGACACATGAGGATTTTTGATGCTGAGAGACGGGAAAAATGAGCAATACCCCCGCCGGGACTAAGCGTTACACCACGAAGGCATGCTAAGAAGGCGGGAGAAGTACCTTATAATCATCCCCCAACCTTTCCCAAACTCAGAAAATACATGTACTATTATTTAGATTATTTTTAATGTGATTTACAATTTAAACATAAAAACATATATAGAAAATGTTGATAAATTACAAAACATGAATAAAAATATTTTTACGTGCATTAATTAAAACTAAATGGTTAACTTGTAAATAAAAGTCTCTGAAACTATGAATTCCCTCATTCGTTGAGAGCTCCTATCGCAGAGAAGTACAGAATCTAAATTAGAGGGGTTCAAGGGCACAGTTTAGTTTATTCTTATGAATTATACATATTCACTGACTGTCTGCGTGATAGTGATAGTTTTTAATGCTCTGGTCGAATTTTTTTAACTAAGGAAATTACCACTTTTAATTGCGGTTTGCTTTCCCAAAATCGATTTATTTTGAACGCGTTAACTATTTTTCTAAAACTGGGTGTCTAAAATCCGGACTATGAACACATAACCCTCTGTCCGATTTTGCTATTAGAATATACGTACAAAAATGACAAATACATTTGTTATGCATTTATAATTTAAGTATATCTAATTGTATTTCCTAAAAGAAAACATTTACTATTTTGAAGGTTTTCTTTCATGCCCCCCAATAATTTTGAATTTATACTATGCCCTTGTAGACAAAAAGGTTGCTGACCCTTGACATAGAAGAAAGAATTTTTCTTCTGAGCATTATAAAAGTAATTCGTTAAATTCAGGAAAATTCTTCATAAAGGAGTCTAATCGGTGTACTATTGCCTTATTTGTGTAGATTTATTATAACTTGAATAATGTGTTTGATAAGCTAAAATAAAATTTTGTTGTTTTATGTTATGTTTACTTTTGTGTTTCGATGAGATACACCTAGTTTTTTTCATATTTATTTATTTATTTATTGTTGTCGAGTTGATATTTATGCAACAATATAATGTGCTAAATACTAATTGTAATTTCCTTTTTCTAGGTGAAATAGGTTCTCTTTCTGTTATTTTATGTGGGTAAGTGTTATTTTGCTTTTATCGAGGTCTTTAAAATTGCAGTTATCCATGATGTAAATATCCATTGTAATAGAGATTGTAAGCTGCTCTTTGAGCGAGATGCGGGAGCACTTCGGTCCCTAATTTCCAGGACTTCGTATAGCTTACCGAAGGGATATTGAGTAACATGCAAGAAACTAGATCTGAAACTACTAGATTTTTACCTTCTAAGATCACTTAAAAGTCATGGTTTACGCTTAGATTCGTCCCACTTTTTTTTGACTGCTTGTCCGATTTATCATACTGCCATCGAATGTCTCTGTGCAAGTCGCCGATGAAATATCGAGTGTCATACAGGAAAGCCAGACTTAAAACACGTGACATAAAGATTATTAAAAGTCTTGGTTTATGTCAAGATCATACTGGATTGCAACAGTTAAGAGGATTGCGAGTCGCCTTGCCGTCAGATTTATCCTACAACAATGTAATGTCTGTATGGGGATGCAGAATCAACTGAATCTATGTGTCGGGGGAAAAAAAAATCTGAAAAAATTTCATTGACTTCCAATGATTGACTTTCATTGGGACGGCGGTGCATAGTGTTTCAGAATATGTATGTTCAGTTAGTTCGATTACCTATTTTAATATGGTATAAGTGCCCTCCAACCGGGATAGTGGTACTATGTGACTCTGATTGCCTTGCCGAAGGGCCAGGGTTCGAATCTCAGAGAAGGCGTGGATGTTTGTAAATGTATGATGGCATATACCTTGTAGGCACTGTAAATATGCGCGAGCCGTATGTCCCCTCGAGAAGTTTATGGTAGGGGAAGAGGGTTGGGAGAATCTCGGACTCGTTCCCCCGGGTGTGCTCTTCATTAAAATTGGGTGCAGAACTACGCAAAGTCGTACTGTCACCTGTATGGTGCTAACGGCTTTTGCCAACGACAGGCGCAATCTTGCACTCCTTTCCACGAAGAATTTCGTGCGCTTGTTCTGATGTTACTTGTCAGACACATGAGATAAGTCGCAACACAACACTAACAACATTTGGTGTAAGAACCGTGATTGGTCTTTTTAAGTGCTTAGAAATATTGTTGGTGGTATTACTTAAGTTAATCCAATCAGAAGCAAAGTGAGCTTTTAAAGCTCTGCTGTAAATTCTGCATAATAATTTCATAGGTATGATAAATAGATTATCACTTCCGTATTTGATTAAACATGCCGCTGTAATCCTGTGTGAAATCTGTCAACCTAATTCTCATGTATTTTTTCTTTTGCATAAGCTATCGCTTATTATCATCGACTTTCCTTTTGCAAAAAAAGTTTTAAAAGTATACATTATACTAAACATTTCCTTGTCAGTTGAGAGCGTAGAAAAGTGTTACTTAATTGAGCATGAAAAGGGTTTTCCATATATGTCGTTTTATTCATTCATTTATTTTATTTTTAACTTTCTTTTCTTTTATTATTATTATTTCTATTATTTTCAATGTTATTGTTGTCTTGGAAATGGTTTTTCCCCCTCCCTCTTTTTCTGGTAGAAAATTAATTTCCAAATTCCATAGAAAGCTATGTGTCTTGAGTTAATATGTCAGTTGTTTGATTCAAGATTTCCCAAACTTTTTTTGACTGTCGACTTCGTAATAACCTATCGATTGTTAACCTTTTTAAGTAACTTATTATAATTAGAATTACATGAGTATTTTTAATTAATAAAGGTCTGCAGAAAGTTATCGGTAAATTTGTTTATCTCATAAAACGCAAAATAATAGTATGTTATGATCATTTAATTAATCTTCGTACTGCTCATTGAAATCGTTAATTTCAGCCTTGCTATTTGATGATCTATAACAAGAGCGGTAATATTTAGTTGCCATACATATTCTCCATACAAGATCCTAATCTTTAAACATTGTGTTTATCAATGTCTAGTATATTATCATATTAATTCAGTCATAATGAAATTGAAACTGCATAAATGGAAAAGTGTCATCGTTTTATTTTTTTAATTATCCCCATTATGTGAATCAATGGACTAAAGTCACGGAACAGTGATAATTTATCTTGGATTCGATAATGCAATTAATGTGTGTGTGCATTCAAACCGCTGCAAGTTTGATGTTGAGCTCCCCAGACGCTAGTGAAACAGACATAGCGACCATTGAGAGAACCTCGTACTCACGTGAAGTGATCCGGAGTCTATTTTTTTTGGCGTGCCCATAAGTATATATCTTCGCAGACTTCCTGGGCTACGCTTACGCAGAGTTGGATGAACCATTAAGCAATGTAAGAAGCACATGCTTAGGGTATCAGAGAAAGGGGGCACCACAAAAAGGTCCTTAGGTATTCAAGAAAATTTCTCATTGTTGGTTTTACCATCAAAGCGTGGTGCAGCTGAACACACATACACACAAAATAAAAATAGAAATTTTTTGTATTAACTTTGGTATATTATTATATAATTAACATTTTTTTCTATTAACTATTTTTCTTCTACCTGCGATGGAATATTAAGCAGTACTTTCCAATCTCGAAAATGCGTCATCCATCATGTAAGATACCAAAAAATAATTCGAACTCAGAACTGAAGCTTTTGTAAAATTATAGTAGACTAAATTAAAAAAGAAAATTCACATTTCGTTCACTGTTGTCTATAGAATATATTGTATACGGTCTTGCCAAAATTTAATTAAAGGTATCTCGGATAATTTTTTAAAACTTATTTTAAATGTTTATTTCTTTATATTTATTTATTTATTCACCAAATGCTTGGCTTCTGCCGCTTAAACTATAAGCCGACTTGTCAGTACCTTTCTAAACAAAAAAAAATTTATTTCTTCATATGCACTTTACCCGTAGTCTAATGAGTCAAATAAACTATTAGTTCATCATATAGTTTCTTCAATTAATTCGACTATGTAAAATATTTGTCTTGTGAGCATATCCCCCAGAGCGCTATGAAAATTAAAGTTTCGTATATTTTTATTCAAACAGACATGTAAATAAAATTATAACAATCTGAAGGTACATTTAATTTGCTTCATTTCCAAAATTGCAAGCGTATGTCTCCGTTCATCTATTCAGAAGACTGGGCAATACTGCTGCGTATTTGCTCTTGCACTGCTTTCAGGTAGTTAATTATATTGGTTATCTTCATCGTTACCTGTTGTGCTATTTATTGTATGTCTATAATATTTCTTTCTTTGATAGAATCTATTTTGCAAATGTATTTAATTAATCTTGCCTGATAAAGTATGGCATAATTCCGTAGTTGTTCGTCTTACACGCAATTGGGTAAAATTTGTTGTAATTTTAAGTTGATGTTATTTGATACTTTTCATTATTTGTTTATACTTCCTGTCTAGTAGTTTATTAATAAAGTTTCAGTGGAGTTGCTTTTCGTCATAAAAATGTACCTCTTTAAGATAGAATATTTGCTATATATATCTTAGCAGGTCCATTTATGTATTAATCAAGAAGAAACAAAAAGGAAATTGACAGACATTGATTCTGAGTTCTCGAGATCCGAAGAGGGTTCCCTACGAGCCTTCCTTCCGTCTGTTCTTCAAGCAAACCTTATCTACTTCGGTATCTTGGGAAGAATTTGATCAGACTGCCCCAGCCTCCTGAGCGGTCCAAATTTTCCTGTTCCAGTCGTGGCTATCACTTCTCATCCTCGGACTTGATTAATACATACATGACTGACAGATCAGTGTCTGAAAGCTACCACTCTTGCCATTCTTATGTATCTATCCGCATCTCTGAATTTGTGGTCGCGATATCTTTTATTTAATTTATTGAATTTGGTCGATATCTTAAATTTACGTATTTGAGCATATCATAAGTTGCAATTCAATTTTGTTAAATATCTTTTGACAGTTCCTAGTCAACAACATAATTGTTGTGAGATCAAATATTAATAAATACAAGAATAAGGAAGATTTTAAATATGAGTATATATATATATATATTTCGATATTATTTCTTGGTACAAAATTAGATCACGATAGATAATTACTTCTTCTTCACGTTTCTTTAGTATGGACTTTTGACCTTATCCTTATAATGGGTTATACCAAGTAACATTTTTCTAAAGCATTGCTGTAAGGAAGTTTCTACGTATGTGCATGCTTTAATAAAAGCATGGCCGAATAGCATTGATAATGCTTCCTGCGACGATAACTGATAGACTACGATTATTTACCTGCAGAAATTGAGCACCATCTTGACGTGATAAGACCACTAAGGATAGAGTTCCATAAAGGAAGAATGAAACTATTTAAGTTGCGCATAAAGTGCATGATATCTTACAATCGCTTTGGAGAATAAAATTGAATTTCAGGGTATTGGTTTTGAATCGGACAATTGTTGCTGTAATTAATCCATCTGGATGAATTTCATAGGGATGAAATAGAAATAATTGCAGCATTATAGTGTTTATATCTCTGTTGCTCAGAAAAGTATGATTTATATTGCTCTGAGGCACTGAAAGATCAAAATTTGTTGCAAAAACTAAGCTCATCTAAAAAATGCGCATTCACTATGAGAATGAAGCTATACACTTTCTACATTAACATCAAATTTTACGAGTGTTTTGTCTGAAGAGCTTGTGTTAAATATTTTATTAACCAAACACTTTCTTTAAAATGTCAGTGTCTCAGGAAATATCCTTCCCTTTGTTGCATATTTTTCTGATGGAACAGACTAGATATTTTTTGAAAGAAGCATAATTTTAATTTGTTATATCTAGTTCTGGTTTACATATTGATAGCAAATATATTTATGTGATAACTCTTACTTAAATTATTTCGAAAGCACTTCACTAACCTTTTTGGAGCGTAACAGTGCTATGCTCAAGTATTTTAAAAGTTGAAGCAAAAATGGGAATAATAAACAAGCATTCGGATGGCGTGTAACCTAGTGGACGTATAAGGTATTGATGAGTATGATGTAATCAGCAAAATGATGTAATCAGACATCAGTATATGGACTTTATCAATGAACTTACGATCTCTAGATTATTATATAATGGAATGCCTCTTAACGAAACAGTATCATAATAAATTTCATGCAGCTAATGCCATTTCTTTGATAAAATTCTTTGTTAAACAAAGACATTTTGTTCTTAAAATTTGTAAAATTATGCTTTTGCGAACCTGCTTAAAAATGTGATAATTATAGCATATTTACTTTTTCTTTTAAAAATAAAGCCACAAAGGAAGTAACTGTTTTTGAGCGAACTAGAAGTCAGTGACGTCACATGAGTGAAAATCTTGTAGCCCTGCTATAAGCAGTGGAATTTTTTTTGGCGCCTAGGTTAAGGGAAAGTATTTTCCTTAGCGAATATAGGGTCGTTCGCAAAGTCAGAAGAGTAAAAGGAAGAAGGATTATTTTTTTGTTAATAAATAAATAACATTTGATTAATGTTGAATGCTCTTTTTGAGGTATGACATCAGTTCAGATGTAATTTGATCTCATTGTATTTGGCAGCCATTTCGCATAACATTTTCGTAAATCTTCCTCAGAAACCAGAAAAAGGGCTCCCTTCACATCAATTCTTCCATCGCATTCTGTCCCTGAGTATTCTTGCTTGCATTCTTCTAACAATTGCCAGCCCCCCTGGCTCGCAGATGACAAATGGTCTTATCCCCACCTTCAAAAATGGTTTTGCACGTATTTCTTGTCATTCTAAACGATGTTTTTTATGTATTGGAATCATTCCAGACAAGTTATAAATGTTTCATTATAGAGTTTCTAAATAGAATATTTGACACGGCATATTTAAATTCGGTGGAAATTGTAATCAAACGAATACCTAACATTTGAAGACTTATCTTCCTTTGTTTTCTTCCCTCTTCTTTTGTACCTTTTTTCTGTATTTAATGTTTAATGGAAATGTATAAATTTATTCGTTTTGGAGATTTTGTTTGGCTGTTCTACACTATAGACCAGGCGTGCCGAACACGTGGGCCACATGCGGCCCAAAACAAATGTAAATGCAGCCCAAGAAATGAGCACAAAGCTCAAAAGCAATAGTAAAGATACATTTTATATTGCGATCGGAGTTGAAGGCTGGCTTTCAGTATGGATGAACGAGTTATTTGACGCTCCGAATTGGAGCGAAATAAAATACGTTCTTGTGTGGCCAAATAAATGTAAACAATTATATACATTTCAACATGTTGGACAAACATAACCCCCAAAATAGAAAAAAATACGTAACGTTACTTTTCGATTTAATACAAAAGTTCATAATAGATTTCAAGATTTTCTGCAAAGTAATCAAAGTTTTTGCAATTTTGCGACGTCATTTACAGTCGATATAGGTATTGCCAAGCACTGAGTTGCTAACTTGCATTCAACTTCAAAATTGTTCGCGTACCTTTGTTGGAACTTTTATAAATCATAAGTCGTGCCTACACCTATTCAGATAAATATACCTCTCCGCAGAGTCATGCGTTATACATATTCATGTCATCGTTATTTGGCAGTACGAACATTTGGAAACTACTGTTTTGAAAAGTGAAGTACACCAAGAATAAAATTAGAGCTAAAATATCAGATGAACACCTTGAGAACTCCTGAGAATTTCAGTCACTTCAATTGAATCAGACACTGATGCATTATTTTCTCAAATTCTTAAGTCAGATATTGCATTAATTTTATGATTTCTTGTTAGCTTTGTAAATATAAGAAAATTTATAATGAAATTTTATGTATAAAATGTCTATGTCAATTTTTTTGGCCACATCAATCATCATTAGTATTAAGCAGGGGCGGCTTGCTGTATGAATCAAGTGAATCACTGATTCACTTAAAATTTTGTGCGCTTTCTTATATATAATGCACACTGAGTTAACACGACCAAATCCGCATATTTCTCTGTACTAGAGATGAAATTCAATAGTTTGTTTCAGCAGTGAAACCTGAGCAATTCCGAAAATTTTCAGTGAAACCTGCGCAATTATGTGATTCGCTTATTTGAAAGGTCATGAGTTGCCACTGGTACTAGAAATAGTTTATGTATCTCAGAATTTCTCATCTGCTTCCAGAGAAGCTAAAACGAAGTGTGCAACGTTTTTAGCTTAGGGAATCTAAAAGTTTGCACACCTCTGCTATAAACAATAGATGATATGTGTAAAGTGACCCTGCATCCTGAATTATGTGGCATACTATCGGGTTTTAGTGCAGTGTGCCGCTTCAGTGTATGTTCCGGATTTTGTAAATATTCTAGGATTTTATTGCTCTCTATAATTTAATAATATTTGCTGCTTTATAACAATCATAGAGATATTCCCTAAGATGAGAAGTATGATCAGTGATAAAAAAATCGTGCTTTCTAGGTATCGTTTTATATATTAGATATGCGTTTCAAGTTGACTATAAGCTATGCTATTCAGATTTATTGCATTCAAAAGGGGAAGGGGGAATGTAAGTTTCTTTCTTCATCCTTGTTTAAACCTAGTCTGAGGAGTTTGCATTCGATGCATATTTAATGCAATGAATGGACAATCCGTGCATTTATAATTGGGATTTGCGTTAACTGTGATCAGAAGATTTGGAAGAGCTTGTTTGTTGTAATAGTTACATATATTACGATTTTATCTGGAACATTTTTGCGAGAAAGAGAATGGTACTGTGCAGAAATTCTAAACCAGAATGATGCTGGTTACTGATTGCCTTTCTAGCCAGCTTTATATTAACAGTAATATATGGAAGCAGAATGTTGTTCCCTCAGAGTTATATGCAGATCCGATTTGTATTGTATCCGAGATATTCATAAACGACTAACTGCAAGCTACAATCGTTTGCTGTGAAGGAATCGATATTCAACGAAAGATTTATGTCGGAAACTAATGTTTTCGTTGTAGATAAAACTTTCATAGTAAGTGTCATCGTCGTTTTCCTTGAATTAATAACGAAGCATTTTATGAAGGTGATAGAATGTATTGTATTCATTGATTGTAAGCTAAATCCGCGAAAAAATCCACATTATTTTCATTCTCATCATTTTCTACAAGGGTATGTGTTATTTTGTTGCTTTTATTTGCGCATTCTTTGTTGCCACACGTGATGTAGCTATTCACGTGACCGATTGTCACGCTTTTCCGTGGTGCGTAGCCCTGATGGTTCGGCAAATAAAAGAGAGGCGAGTTTACTGCACCGTTTCCGACGACCTTCACCTTTCTCATTGTCGGAAATATTGAATTCATGCCATGCTTACGTTTCCATTTTAAACTCGCATCGTGACGTTGTGGTATACATGATATTTGGAGGGTTTTTCAGCTTATTTGTGAAGAATGCAGGAGGCAGTGGGAATATCTTTCAGCAATGAACTTGGTTCTTTTTTTTATTGACATTTTAAAAATTTTATAGCTGATGCTAAAGTACATCATCGGTGTTTTTAACAATATTACAAATTATAACTATGCAGTTTTTTCTCTGCTAATGCGAAGCTACGTTGTTATATTTTCATTGACCCTGAAATATATGCCACTGATATACCTTATCAGATTTTCTGACCTTGGTGGGAGTTGGGAAGACGCGTAAATTTTAAATACTGCTGTTTCGACCAGTTATTAAATGAAAGAATTTGAGAAACTTTATTTAAAGCGGGAGTTGAGAGAAATAATCTTTCTAGTGCTGTAAAAATCATATTCACGACAGTTCTTTATCAAAGTAAACAAGACGTCATTAAAATACTTTCTTTCCACCGACGGCGGGGCAGCGATCCTCTGGGGCAGTTAACATATCAAGCCAGGCGGCCCCGCTGACGGAATTTGCTACAAATGTTCCTGGATTGCAGGCTCACTAAGCCTATGTTTGGCTGAGGGTCAAGTAAAATGTTATGTTCCAGTCCTTTTCAAAAGTCCACAAAGCACTTTGGTGTTATTCTTGCAAGACGAGTGCGGGGTGTTCAAAAAAGAGTGCTAGACGAGTCAGTGGTTCAGGGATGGAAGAAGGGTGCAATGGGGTAAGGAAAACAATTTCAATGTTCACACGTACGGAGCTAGAGTGACTAGATACAACTTAAATACTGTTAATGGGCTTCCACAACGTAAACAGTTGATGAAATCTGTAGATAATTACAATACAGGTAGATATAGTTACAATAATAAGTTACATGGATATACTTGGTACAGTCAGCTGTCTATCCTTAATGTACTGTTTATCAATTTATTATTAGTCCAAGTGGGCGTTTTTCCTGAAGGACTATTGTTTTCGTTTTGCGATTTTGGGTCAAAAACATTAAAAGTCTGAATCACTTTTCAAACTGTTGCCACCAAATCTTGCAGCGCTGTATTATAGTTAAAGAAATTAAATAATGAAGAATCTGCATAAATTTAAATATGTTTCTCCAGGTGTGATAAAACAACGGTAGCTAGAGCCATCCAATTTTGAATAACGTACGTTTGCACCCGAATATGCGCATCTGGAAGTCCAAATTTGGAATTTGTTTTATCTCTTTCATATTTTGTAAAACTTTAACGAATTTTTGGTGAACAACTCAAACGATTTAAAGTCGAGCAATGGCAACTCTCTAGGGGGGGAACCTTTTTATCTAAAGCGCGCGGAACTGTGTATCGGAAATTCTAAAGATATACTCATTTTAAAATTATTTTGCGATATTGCTGTTGAACTGAATTTTATGGTTTAAGTGGGGAGAACATGATTTTTAATAAATAAAGGTAACACCCAAAACGTTAAAAAACGCCCTTTGGACGTAATTTAAAATATGAAAACTTTAAGATTTTTTATTAGATTTATTATTATTTTCTTTTATTAAAAACGCCCGTAAGAGTATCATTCCATAACTTTTGAACTTTTACCATTCTGGTGTTGAAAGACTTGAAAGCAGTTTTTTATAACCTGAATGACACATAAAAAATATTGTTTATTAGTTAATTTTATTTATTTACAGCATTTTTAGGTTAAAAACACCCTTATGAAGTCTTTATAAATTTTTAGATCATTATTATTCTAATTCTCAAAGCATCAAATGCAGTCAAATAGACATGTGAAAAATTTATATCTTATTTTATTTATTTACTCGCGGCAAACGCGCTAGATGAGCGGTCTGCAGCCAAACTAAAATTTATAAGTTCTATGTACATCTGAAAAGAAAATGAATAAAAATATTTCAAAATGAAATGCTTCAGCTTTATTTTGGCTTGATTAACTATTTTCGGCTGTACAAAATAGGGTTGTACCAATGTTGTCGTACAGCCACTCTGTGACTATAAAACTGCTACTCTGCATACTGTTGTCCATCTCTCAATCCTTGATCATCATAAGGAAAGAAAACTAATACGTCATCGGTTCAATGTTAGGATTTAAAGTACTGATGTTAATGCGACCAACACCTCTTGCATGTATTACAATATCTCTGTTTGATGGAGGGACACCATCTGCACTCATGGAAACAACTGCAACCTCATTTTCTTTTGGAACTCTATAACGTCTTTTGTGCTCACTTGTAACAAGACTTTTGCTCTTGATGTATATATGGAGAGCAGAAGCAGTTTCAGCATCTTACTCTCGTAGAATACCTTCTTCAAATTCTTTCAGCAATCTTGTAGGCTTCTGCGCATGGATTCGCATTCCTTAAAACTACATCCAGTTGTGTCAGTAGTTCAGCATTCAGAGCAACATTTTCAAGTACATTCATTCTTTGCCTGAGAGCTTGATCTGAATCTAAAATATACACCAGAGTATATTGTTCTTGATCAGGATGAGGTGTATGAGGTTGTTTGTTCGATGATATATGACGCCATGAATTCTAAAACAATAGAGACCTGAACCTGAACCTATATTGGCACCCAGAGAAGCAAAACTATGACAGTTAGCAAAAACATCATGAAAAAATTTGTGATTTCCATTCATTAAATTCCGCTATTCTTCTGGATATCTTCTTTCAGCTTCTACAACTTGCCCGTTGTGACAGCAGCGCACGTGCCTTCCGCGTTCCTTTCTCCTGGAAAGAAGAGTCCACTGCAAAGATCGCAGCCAGCTTCCATTGAACCGACACTGTGGTGCTCAACGTAAACTTCCAAGTCCATATTTTCCTGCATTGGGAAGAGCGCTACGTGAAAGTCGTGCTATATTCAAACGAAACCTGTCTTCTAATATATTTTGTTTCTTCAGATCGGATTTGTCTGTTATGTGAAGCCCCTTTCGTTCGTCGTTTAGTGGCATCCTGTTGTAGTTCTTCGCAAATCTGACGATGATGCTGAGAGACTTGCGTCCTTCGTCTATTTGCAACTCTTCTTTCTCTTCATCACGCGTATTCTGTTGACGTTCAACTTGTCTGAAGAGCCTCCTAATCGTTTTTGCTTTAGTTTCTTCAATACGCAAATTTTCTTGGCTTTTTGATTGTCTGCTTAGCCTCCTGCGGACTCTAAGAGATTAATAATAATATTCTAAAGTATTCATTTATTTGCTGGAAGGATGTTTGGAACTTGAATAAAATATCACTCATGTAAATAACAAGTTCTTTAATAAACCTAACTAACTACACCCACATATTTTGCTGATTCTATAAATTGTTTTGTTGCCACTTCCAAGAAACTGAAGTAACAATAATTGTTAGTGGCCAAACGACATTATGTAAAAAAAATTAAATTACAGCACGTATAAAATAAAATGTACAACTTTAATCCAACTTCAGTTGCTTGAGCGTGCAAGTTTTCTTGTCGATTACTTGCCTGTTGAGTCTTTTAGTGGTTTCTTCTTCATTTTCTGTAGCTCTTTGTAATCTTTGTGCTTCATCTCTTTGTCTTCTCACTGCATCTCCCAAAATGCCTCTTCTGCGTTTTTGCATTTTAATACCTTGAAAAACAAATAGCACTGTACTAAAATAATAATTCAACTAAAATACATTAAATATTTATAAAAATTTAAACTGTACTCAAAAATGAATATCTAGTAAAAGAAATTAATACTTGTAAATAAAATTATTAAAATGAACTATTATTTAATGTACTGTACACTAAGTTGCTATCTGTGGCCAAAGTAAAACTTATAAGTTATATGTATACTTAAAAGTAAAACTCATAATACTGTCGAGTATGATTGAAATCAGTTCATTCTTTTCAAGCAACAACCAATTCGTAAATAATTTTTTGTTGCTAAAGCAGGAAACAAAATCATTTGAGATCACGTATGACTTCATGATTTAAATTTAATGTAATGTAACAGTTTTATCTTAATATGAATAAAAGAATTAACGTGGCAATATCATATCGTGTAAATTATCGTAACCTGAAACATAACAGTTGCCAACAGCAGCTAGTTATTTAAAATGGTGACATTAACGAAAAATGTTCGACGTACAGGGACGTCACATGCAATCGCATGCTTTCTTTAACTTCAGACTATGACTTTATTAATATATTTAACGTTTATCAATGGTATTTTTATTTCTTATATTTTAAAATTACACATTTTATATTAACAAACTCTACGACTTGAAAGCGATGAGTGGCAACACTTCGAAATAAAGCAGATTTTTATCTCCAGCGTGCGCGACTGTTGCCAATCGAAAAAAATGAGTTCAAAATTTAGCGTTTTCCGAATTTTTAATTAATATCTCGGCTGATCAAAGTCGTACGAAGGTGAGAATGGTCGAAATGACTTCCACAAATTTTTGGAATCCGATGGTACCTGTCGAACCTCAACTCTCCGCCGTTCCGGAGATAATACCACAAACAGACAGACGCGCACTGATTTTAACAGTATAGACTAGTATGCAAGCCGCATATTCACAAAGCCTACAGACCGTTTCTTCTATTGTTTCCTCTGATTGGTTGAAACTGGAAAAGTGCTCGAAAAAAATTCTCGGACTTCTAGATCGTGGTTTCTATCACCGTTCAAACCGTTTACAAACTCTCACTGCGTGGACTTATTTTTATCCTCACTTTACTGAATGACTTTGTCATTATTTGTCTTTTCGTCTTCGGGTGCGGAGTTAAAAATTTAACACTTTTATTTTCTCTATTTTCTTTAAGGCTAATTTTTGTTACCTATATTTATTGGAATGCATTCTTTGTAGTAGATATCAATTGCAAGATTACGATCCAAGATCCCGAAAAGCGTTACAATAGAAA
Organism: Stegodyphus mimosarum; assembly: GCA_000611955.2. NCBI lineage: Eukaryota > Metazoa > Arthropoda > Arachnida > Araneae > Eresidae > Stegodyphus > Stegodyphus mimosarum. The sequence continues at coordinate 184,322 of KK120480.1, forward strand.
TAGCGCATAATGGAATAAAATATAATTTTAGTTATACTTATTCATAATTTAAGTGAAAAGAATAGGTAGCCGACGCCCTTAAATGTTTATTGACTGTTTTCATTTGATTTATTTTTTAATATTCTTTTATTTGTATAATTAATGCGTTATGGAAATTTACACAACAGACCCTTTCTAACAGAAATGACGAAAAAAATACATATCCCATTTCCATGTATGTACTTTTTCCTGCAAAACAATTATCATACTTTTAACAGTTTAAATTCATTCTTTAAACAAATACAAATAACTATTAATAAGATCAGTAGGTTATTTAAAATATATTCCACACAATTCCTCTTAGCTTTCATTCATAAAATAAAAAATTATCGAATGAAATAAACTCTGTTTCTCCTCGCTTTACAGAAAAGCCCACAAGGTGTTGTTACGTGCGTACGGGTTCGTTATATATTGAATGCACAAGTCGTTAAAAAGTTAACAAAAATTTATTCTTTCCACAAGAAATGAATTAAAATACTGAAATATTTCTTCACAGATCTTCGCACAATATCACAATATCTCAAACGTTTAGCAAAAACTCAGTTCAAAACAGATAAAATAGTTCTATGTCACAGCGAAATCGCTACAATCAATACAGCATTAAGTAAACAAACAGCAGTTCGCTTTTTACAGCTACAAGTATAACAGCAACAACAACAACTAACTAACTAACTGAGATGAGGTGTTTCACCTCGGCTTTTATAAGCTTTTTAATTATCAGTAGAACAATCACGATTTTTCTAGATTTTTCTGGATGGCAACAGTAATTACGAGATATTTATTTATTAAGCATTAAATGCACGCGCTCTTTTATTTTTATTGTTTTTTTTTTTTCGACGTAGCTTTCTCTTCAAAAATCGTCTGCGTTGCTAAGGCAACATGAAGCAAATCTAATTACAATTCTAAATAAATAGCCAAATAAATGTGAAATTCGTAACATTGCCCCCTTCCCAAGGACTGCACGTCCCGGGCAGTACAATCCCTGGACAGGAAGCCAAACTTACAACTAAAGCCTCAGTGCTCTAATAAACATTACTTTATAATAACAAAATAAACAATAATTCCAATAAGTTACTTTCAGCAAATTAAATTCTATCCAACGCTAAATACAATTCAAATACTATCAAATACTAAGTACAAATACTATCAAATACAAATGCTATTAAATACAAATACTTATCAAATACTAATACTTAACAAATACAAATCAAATACTAAATACAAATAGGACCATGGTCTTATACTATGTACATTATTATTTACAACTATATACACTACGTACTATGGCCATAGTAATGAACTAACCTGTCGTAATGAACGACTTTAGGTTTAGAGTTCGATGACTTACGGATCCGAACCACGACGTCGTTCAGCCTGTTTAGGACTGTGTAAGGACCATCCCAAGGTGATTGTAGTTTCGGAGAAAGTCCTTTTCGACGAGTCGGATTCCATAACCACACCTTGTCTCCTTCGTTGAAACGATGTCCAGTAGCTCTCGTGTCGTAGCGGGTCTTCATCTTCTCCGTCGCCAAGTTGACTCGCTCTCGTGCAAAGTTGTGCATCACTTCAAACCGGGCCTGGAGGTCTTGAATGTATTCCTCAGGCGATGAAGGCGCATCTGGAGGGCGACCAAACAAAAGATCACATGGCAGACGAAGGTCACGACCGAAGAGCATCTGAGATGGGGAATAGCCGGTAGTCTCGTGGACAGCACTGCGGTAAGCCAGTAAAAATAGTGGCAACTTCTTGTCCCAGTCCTGTTGGTTTCTGGAAACCACTAATGAGAGGTTATTGAGGATGGTTCGATTAAACCTCTCTACCATACCGTCCGACTGGGGATGTAAAGGCGTCGTTTGGGTTTTGTCAATGCCGAGTAGCTTGCAGAGTTCCTTGACTACAGCCGAGGTAAAATTCCTTCCCTGATCGGAATGTAACTGAAGAGGCACTCCGAATCTGGAAATCCAGTGCTGTATCATCATCTCTGCTACTGTGACAGCCTCTTGATCAGGAATAGGATACGCTTCAGGCCACTTGGTGAAGTAATCAATGGCAACGAGGATGTATTTGTTGCCATCAGCAGTTCGTGGCAGAGGTCCTAAGATGTCAAAGGCGATACGTTCAAAAGGTGCTCCTACATTGTAACGTTGCAGCTTCCCCCGGCTGCGTTTCTTCGGTCCTTTCCGACTTACACAGGCATCGCAAGTTCGGCACCACTTTTGCACGTCATCCTTTGCATTATTCCAGTAGAAACGCTCCCGAACTCTCTGCAAGGTCTTCATTATTCCGAAGTGACCTCCTGCAGGGCTGCTATGTAGTTCTTTAAGGACGTCCGGGATTCGGGATCTTGGGAGTACCAGCTGCCATCGGAATGTTTTTCCATCATCCGATTCGAATTTTCGGTACAAGACGCCGTTTCGAATATGGAGTGAGTCCCAGAGAGCCCAATATTGTTTTGTAGTGGGACTATAGCTCGAAATATCCTGCCAAGTAGGTTTTCTGTTTGAGGTCTCCATTAACTCAATTATGGGTTTAATATCACGGTCTTGTAGCTGGTCTTTCCTGATTTCCTTGTCAGTCCATGGATCTGGATCAGCCAATGTTGATGCTGTAATTTGCCGTGCGACTGGATTAACCAGTTGGTATTTAGCTTCGACCCTGGAACAATATCGGCAGTTTTCTGGGCAAGGTCTTCTAGACAAGGCGTCAGCGTTTCCGTGCGACTGTCCCTTGCGATGACGGATAGTGATGTCATATTCCTGGAGTCTCTGTATCCACCTGGCTATCTGACCCTCAGGATTCTTGAAATTTAAAAGCCAGGCCAATGATGCATGATCTGTGCGGAGCAGGAATTTTCTGCCGTATAGATAATGATGGAAATGTTCTACGGCTTTGACTATGGCGAGCAACTCTTTCCTGGTGACACAGTAATTCCTCTCCGGTTTAGATAGGCACTTGCTCCAGTAAGCTACTACACGTTCTTGGCCCTCTATTTCTTGGGACAGAACAGCGCCGACACTTTCATTACTCGCATCCGTGTCGAGAATAAATGGTCTGTCGAGCTGAGGATACGTCAGGATTGGAGCAGATGTTAAGGCTTCCTTCAGGTTCTTAAATGCATTCTCACATTCTTTTGTCCACACGAACTTTTGCTTGCTCTCTGTCAGCTTGTGAAGGGGTCTTGCGATGGAAGAAAAATCCTTCACGAATCTCCTATAGTAGGTGCAAAGTCCTAGAAAGCTTCTCAGCTGGTGGACATTTTCGGGACGTCTCCAGTCTTTAACTGCTGACACTTTTTCAGAATCCGTGCGCACACCTTCAGCAGAGATGACATGTCCGAGATAAGTGACTTCCTGTCTGAATAATTTGCATTTAGCGGGACTCAACTTCAGATTGGCTTCTTTCAGTTTCTGAAGCACCTTTCTAAGATTTTCCAAATGTTCTTCGAAACTATTCCCGACGATGATGATGTCATCCAGGTATATCAGACAGGCTTCGTATGAAAGACCTTTTAAAACAGTCTCCATTAGACGTTCGAATGTAGCCGGCGCATTACATAGCCCAAACGGCATCACCTTGAACTGCCAAAGTCCTTGTCCTGTAGTAAATGCCGTCTTTTCTCGGTCATCAGGATGTATTTCTACCTGCCAATATCCACTCTTTAAATCAAGTGTCGAGAACCACTTGCTTCCAGAAAGAGTATCCAGAATGTCGTCAATTCTAGGAAGAGGGTAACTGTCTTTCTTCGTAACCTCGTTCAACCGGCGATAATCAACGCAAAATCTGGTTGATCCGTCTTTCTTCCTCACCAGGACGATGGGAGATGCCCAGGGACTTGCTGAAGGCTCGATGACATTGCTTTCTTGCATGTCCTTTAAAAGTGCTCGTACCTCTTCCTGTTTCGCAATCGGCAGACGTCTTGGATGTTGCTTGATTGGTGGATGGTCACCAGTATCGATTCTATGTTGAGTCAAACTGGTTCGACCAACGTCAGAAGACGAACGGGAGAAAACATCTTGAAGATCTTTAATAACACGCTCGGCAGCATTCTTTTCTTCATCGTTTAATTGCGCATTCTGCAGTAACTCCGATATAATGTTGTCGGAAGACACGGGTTTTGAGATGTTACTTTTTCTTTCAAGGCTGGTTACTGGAGTACATTCTGCAACCACTTCACCTTTCTTAATAACTCTCGCCTTATCAGTTACATTGGCAACTCTCACCGGGATAACGGTCCCCGATAGGTCGACGAGTGCTGAGGCTATTAATACTCCTTTAGGGCTATTACAATTCTTGAGATATTCCATCACGCCGTAGCGGAACTTTCTGTTTTCGGCTATGGATCCAGGAAGTAACATTTCTGTTCTTGCCGGTATTGTGATATCGTCTTGAGCTACGATTTTGTGGATAGATTTCACTCCTTCATCATTAATCCCGAATAAAGTTATGTCCTCAGAGGCAGAATGCAGTTCGTTATTTTTAAAGTCCAAGGAAAAATTGTATTTTCTTAAAAAGTCCAATCCGAGTATGCAAGGGTCTGTAATTTCTGCTACATAGGCCGTGTGATGGTAAGCGGCACTTCCAAAGGTGATGTTAACGTTTAATTTCCCTTCTATATTGATCTTCTCGCCGGACACAGTCTGGAGGGTAACGCAGGGCGGCGTCCAGATAAGTTTACCTTCGAGTTGTTGAGCCAAATCTTTTCGAATGATGGTAACATTGGCTCCCGTGTCGATCGTCATGTTACAAGGAATTCCATTGATTTGTCCCATGATGAAAATTCCGTTATTGCCGCCACTCACTGCAGAAATCTGAAGCGCTTTAAACTGGGGCTTTTCATTATCTGGCAACCTCCGCCCCGCGAGATGGCCACGAATTAGTTTCCCTCCTTCTTGAGAGGCGCGGTCTTAACATCCGTGCCCTGGGGTGTTCTGCAGTTTCTTCGAATGTGCCCTTCAGCTCCGCAGTTCCAGCACTTTACGAACGGTTTCTTGTCACCAGTATTCCGTGTCAAAGCATTCACCTTTCTGGTTAAATCGTCTAGGCGAGCAGTCATTGGATCCACTGGTTCTTGTATGTGAGCAGCTCTGATTGGGTGGCGGTCTCTACGAGTGGCTTGCTGTGCTGCCTCGAATTTCATGGCATACACCAGAGCACTTTTTAAGTCCTTCACATCAGCCATTCGCAGTGCTTTCTGTATTTCAGGATCCCGGATGCCGTCGATGAAGTATTGCAGGGACAGGATTTCTCTTGTTTCTGTCGGGCACTCCGAAAAGGCGAGGTGGGACAGCCTTTCAACATCCGTGGCGAGCTCCTGGAGTGTTTCCGTAGGCTTCTGTTGACGGGATTTTAACTGCAGCCTGCTGTAATCTTTTAAACACTTCTCTCCAAAACGCAGCTCTAAAGCACCGGACAGAGCTTCGAAATCTAGCCTTTTGTTTTCGGGAAGAGTTTGAAGGATGTCCGCTGCGTCTGCTCTCAAAGAAGCCGCAAGGTGACAGGCCTTAGCTTGGGAATCCCATCCATTTGCTTCCGCAACTATAGAAAATTGTGTCTTATACACTTGCCAGGAGGTCTTCCCATCATATGTCGATAGCTTCAGAGAAGGGCGAGCACTCATGGGTAGAAATTTGAAACTATCCGAATTGCTTCCTGCCGTCGCTACGAATTTCTTTAAAGTATCAACTTCTTTCGCAACCGCAGAAATCTTGTCATCAATTTGTTGCTCCACAGCAGAAACTCTTCCTTCTATTTGTTCTTTTACAGCAGAAACTCTTTCTTCAATGTGTTCAACTTTATTTTCAACAGCGTCGATTCTGCCTTCCATGGCCTCGAATTTATTTTCTATTACGCTGGTAATTTCTCTTTTCATTTCCTCTTGACCTGCTTCAATCTTTTCTTGAACAGCCTTCATTTCATCTTTTACAGATTCTTGAACAGCCTTCATTTCATCTTTTACAGATTCTTGAACAGCCTTCATTTCATCTTTTACAGATTCTTGAACAGCCTTCATTTCATCTTTTACAGATTCTTGAACAGCCTTCATTTCATCTTTTACAGATTCTTGAACAGCCTTCATTTCATCTTTTACAGATTCTTGAACAGCCTTCATTTCATCTTTTACAGATTCTTGAACAGCCTTCATTTCATCTTTTACAGATTCTTGAACAGCCTTCATTTCATCTTTTACAGATTCTTGAACAGCCTTCATTTCATCTTTTACAGATTCTTGAACAGCCTTCATTTCATCTTTTACAGATTCTTGAACAGCCTTCATTTCATCTTTTACAGATTCTTGAACAGCCTTCATTTCATCTTTTACAGATTCTTGAACAGCCTTCATTTCATCTTTTACAGATTCTTGAACAGCCTTCATTTCATCTTTTACAGATTCTTGAACAGCCTTCATTTCATCTTTTACAGATTCTTGAACAGCCTTCATTTCCTCTTTTACTGATTCTTGACCAGCTTTCATCTCCTCTTTAACTGATTCTTGACCAACTTTCATGTCCTCTTTAATGGATTTTATCTCCTCTTTCACGGAATCTTGGCCAGCTTTAATTTCTTCTTTAAATGCAGCAAAGGCTGCCATGAATTGCCTTAATTGTTCTTCCATTGCTCTAGTTAATGGCATTCAAAAAATCCCACTTCTGACACCAAAAATTGTTACGTGCGTACGGGTTCGTTATATATTGAATGCACAAGTCGTTAAAAAGTTAACAAAAATTTATTCTTTCCACAAGAAATGAATTAAAATACTGAAATATTTCTTCACAGATCTTCGCACAATATCACAATATCTCAAACGTTTAGCAAAAACTCAGTTCAAAACAGATAAAATAGTTCTATGTCACAGCGAAATCGCTACAATCAATACAGCATTAAGTAAACAAACAGCAGTTCGCTTTTTACAGCTACAAGTATAACAGCAACAACAACAACTAACTCAGATGAGCTGTTTCACCTCGGCTTTTATAGCTTTTTAATTATCAGTAGAACAAGCTCGATTTTTCTAGATTTTTCTGGATGGCAACAGTAATTACGAGATATTTATTTATTAAGCATTAAATGCACGCGCTCTTTTATTTTTATTGTTATTTTTTTTTTGACGTAGCTTTCTCTTCAAAAATCGTCTGCGTTGCTAAGGCAACATGAAGCAAATCTAATTACAATTCTAAATAAATAGCCAAATAAATTTGAAATTCGTAACAGTATGTTTGGCGTTAATTACCAAGCTTACAAGGCGATAACTCAATATTCCAAATATGACCGCCAAGCAGTTGTTTCAGCCAAGCAGACCGTAGAAAAAAGGTCTGTAGGCTTTGTGAATATGCATGTAAGCCCGCCAGACGAGCGGGCTGCTGCGAAAGCAAAATTTAAAAGTTCTGTGTACCTCACCAAAGCAAATGTATAAAAACATTTCATTATTAATGAAATCAGTTCATTCTTTATTATTTACAACCAACTCTTAAATATTTTTTTTATTCTCAAACCAGGAAGCAAAAACTTTTGACACTTCAGGTTAATACGTATGACGTCATGATTTAAATTTAATGTATTATAACAACATTTTCTCAATATCAATAAAAGAATTAACGTGCCATTAATATATTGTGTCAGTTACACTACTTGAAACAAAAAAAGTTGGTAACAGAAACTGTTTGTTTAAAATGCTGACATTAATGAAACATTTTTGACATACTATGACGTCACATGCAGTCGTGTGCTTTCTTCAATGTCAGAATATAACCTTATCCTATAATAATATGTTTAAAGTTTTGCAATGCTGTTTTTGGTCCAAAGGGGCTTTGTCCCTGAAGGACTATTGTTTCGTTTTGCGATTTTGCGTCGGAAACCTTAAATGTCGGTTCACTTTTCAAACTGTTGCCACCAAATATTGCAGCCCTGTATTATATTTAAAGAAATTAAATAATGAAGAATGTGCATAAATGTATGTATGTTTCTCGCATTGGGATAAAACGACTGTACCTAGAGCCATCGAATTTTGAATGAAGTAATCCTGTTGCGAATATGGGCACCTGGAACCCCAAATTTGAAATTTGGAATGTGTTTTATTATCGATTTCATATTTTGTAAAACTTTAACGAATTTTTGATTAACAAACTTAACGATTTCAAAGCGAGCAATGGCAACAATCTACGGGAGGAGGAAAAAAAAAACATTTTTATCTCCAGTTCGTGAGACTGTGTATCGGAAATTCTAAAGATATGCTGTCAGTTAAAAACTATTTTGCGATATTGTTCTTTAATTGAATTTTATGGTTTAAGTGCGAAGAACGTGATATTTAATAAATAAATGTAACACATAAAATGTGAAAAAAAAACGCCCCTTTGGACGTAATTTAAAATCTGAAACATTTCATATTTTCTTTATTTCATATTTTGTAAAATTTACAAATTTTTATTAAGATACTCTACGATTTGAGAACGAGTAGTGTCAACACTTTTCGAAATAAAGCAGATTTTTATCTTCAGTGTGCAAGACTGTTGCCACTGGGAAAAATGAATGCGAAAATTAGCGTTTTCAGCGTTTCAGTTTCGTTCAAAATTATTATTTCATTTTTTTAAGAACCTCTACGATTTGAAAGATAGCAGTGGCAACATGTTTCCAAATGCAATAAGCATTTAAAATATGCTTTTACCTATGTTTGAAATCTTTGCCCGAGGGCGATGGCGTTATTTAAATGTAAGAGCACAGAAGTTCTCACGCCGAAAAGGCGAATCGTTTCGGAATAAAGTAGATTTTTATCTCATCATGCGAGAATGTTGTCACTCGAAAAAATGAGGGCGAAAATTAATGTTTTCAGAGTTTTTAATTAACATCTCGGATAATTAAAGTCGTACGAGGATGAGAATGGTCGAAATGGCTTCCTACGAATTTTTGGAATCCGGAGGTATCTCTCTCGAAGCTCAATTCACGTTTCGGAAGGTATAATGCCACAAACAAACAGACAGAAGTACGTAGATTTTAATAGTATAGATTTTTTTAATAATGTATCTAATGCGGGTTATTTAAAATGCGTTTGGTTGTGTAATATAAATTAAGTTGATAGCAGTTTTCTGTAATTAGTAAGATCAATTATATATTATATAATATTATAATTATGTTATCTATTATATATTATATAATATGTTTTTAACAACTTTATATTATTTATTTTATCTAATTTATAGTATATGCATTTAAAAATCGTGATCTTTTGCAGCAATATTTATGTTAAAAGAGTTGTATATTTACAACGCTATATGCTACAATCGTTTGGTCTTCCTTTACCCTATCTAATGCGTCTATCGACGAGCCAATTTTTTATTTATTTTTTTAAAATTATACTGCGGTTAAGAGGAAACAGGTGGTTATATTCCCGTTAAAATACCGGAATGCGTGGATACAGTAGTTACCTTTACCTCCCCCTTTTAAACTTTTTTTTATCCTTCCACATTCTTGCTCTTTATCAGTGCACGTGAGCACGCACTCTTTAAGAACTTCTTTCAGTGTAAGTCTTTTATATCTCTTTGTACTGGATTTAAAAAGGTTTTCCATTCGAGTTTTATCGTGTGTGTGTGTGTGTATTGCTACCCACTTTTTGTTGTGTTATCGATTATCGGTTTTAAAGATTTTCTAGGTTGAGCGTGATCGTCGTATAGTTTATTGAGTTTTTTTCTTTGAGATGCTTCTGGCGATATTCAGCAACATTTCATAAAAAGCAAATTTTTTTAAATCTTAGTACTATCTTAATCATACCCGTTACATAATTTTCCAACAAGTAAAACATTAAGTCACTGTTTTAAACGTTCTTCCTGGGTAAATGAGTTGTATTAATTAATAAAATAGGGGAGTAAATTTTTTAATTGCTCTATGTCCATCCATATCTATTCCTGTATATAATTGAACTATGGTAGATTGCATGTATATATTTAGGTAGCAATTCCGAGGGCATATATTATAAAAAACACAAAGATTGATAATATGCTAAAGACACTGATAGGAAGAAGGAGGAGGAGAACTGTTGTGTATTTCTCTTTCTAGTTGTCAAAATTTAAATTACATCATTCATATTTAGAAGGAATGGCTTAGGATATATATTAGATTCATATATAAAATTGCGCTAGCCGTGAATATTCAAGATTCCTTACTACTGCTGTTTGTAAGCTCTTATTGCAACTAGCACGGGAAATGGGCAATTGCCATGTGTAGAGGTAGTGGATATCTGACTTTTTACTGGTGGATTGCCTTGCTTTCTCTGTCTCCAGCACCTGTGTAACATTATTGGCATCTTGGATTGATTCCGCAGTTTTTCCTAATTTTGAGTCTATTACATTATAGATATGAATTGTGACGTTAATATGCACTTGTAAGTCATGCGATTAAGTGTTGCCACTTCCCTAAAAAGGTATAGGTTTGTTAAATTATGGCAAAACACATAGGTCCACCTCTCTAAGAGAGGAGTGTCGTACTGGAGGGTACTAGTTGGGAAATTTGCTCATGTTCATGTTACGTATAGAAAAACACGCATGCAACCATTCCGTTGGCCAAAACTGAACCCGCATCAAATTTTTCTTTCGAAATCAGTTCTGGGAGCTTTGCGACAAAAGAAATCATAATTTATTTTTCAAACGTAATTAATTTGTAGATTCTTAATAAATAAAGCAAAGACTTATTTCTTGAACGTTTACCACGCCATGACCGTTAATTCATAGGCCACTAGGAACCAACAGCATTGACGGTCACATGTAACTTTAAGTTTAGTTTTAGGTTAATAAACAGAATTTATTACATCACCCCACACTAATGACCACACTTGCCATGGTAAACTTAATTTTATTTTAAAATTTATGTAAAATAATGTTCCACCTCAATGCCCGACTGCTTTTAAGTTACTGTGATGACAATCTTCAGTTTAATTTTATTTTAATAATCTATTTAATTATTATAATTTTTAATTAGTTTAAAACTAATGATTTTGTATGAACCTTTGTTTCATTATTTGATAGAAAATAAATTTCTGAAACCATGTATTACATGCTTGGTGCAGAGTGATTTATATATTTTTTTCTTTCTGAAAATTTATGGCTACCTTTCCAATATATGAATTTGACAGTGATCGATGAAAACGTAATTGTGAATAGTAAAATTTTATCTAGAACGCCAAGTGTGTTATCTAACATATCCATTTCGATTCACTTCGTATATTTAATAATTTTAAAATGTACTTTGGGACTGACAAACAAAAATTGATACGACTTAAAAATTTCATAAAGATGAAAATTATTAAACTCTCTCAAAATGGAGAGTACGTTAACATTTGTACCCAAATGAAATAATAAAAACATTATATGAATAGTAAAGGCATTTCGGATTTCTAGAAACATTATACAGCGTTTTTTAAATTGAGAATGGAATATTTCTGTTTATCTAGACGTCCGGAATATATGGGAAACATTCAATTAACTTAACAGTTGAAACTGTGTAATCGAATTCCTTATTTTATCTGTTGTATTAAATTCCCTGCTGCTACTTTAAGCATGGATTTTCCTTTTTACTTTTGCGGTGTGCCTGGCAGATATTAATAAAGTGACTTATATATTGATAATAATTTAGTGTATGCTTGAATTTCAAATGAATGTTGGTTGAGCATTTATTTATTAGAAATGAAATTCCTGTTATTCTTGTTCCCCCCCCCGCTTGGTAAGCAATTTATGTTGAATGTTCTTTTTACTTGATATGTTTTGTTTATTTTCCTTCCTCTTCCGTTCCCTTTTTTTTGGGGGGGGGGGAGGGTTGGATCGAAATTTGTTCTGTGGGTGACTTTTACAGTTGAACAATCTATACCGTATATATAGACATTTTCAATATAAAAAAATCTCACTGTTCGTATGACGATTTTTCTAATATGAATTCTTTTTCATCATTCATGAATTTATTTGAGTACCTGGAATCATTAACCCTGCGATAGGTGCGTACGTTTGTGTTGCACAATTAGGCGCATAGGTGACAGGTGTCACTTGACTATTAAAAATGTATCTAGAGCAAGGAAAATCATTTTTGTGTTACTGCCGCCATAACAAGCACCAACAACTTAACGTTCAACTACTCAAAGGTGTGACTCCGAAAGTCAATACATAGTGTTGTAAACTTTTGACAATTATCACTGAAGAACACTTGTCACTCACGCGTTTAAACTAGAGTTAAAATCATTATACTCTTGCGTGCGTATGGGATCGTAATAGATTGAATGCACACAGATCCGATGATAGTCCCACAAAATTTATTTTATCAAAGAAAACACTTCATAGTTCTGCAACTTTCCACAAAAAAATAATCGTACAGTCTTCACAGACATACAAGCAATTAGTTACATTTCAGACTACTAGGAATGTTAAGCACAAGGCAAAGCAAAGCGCATCTAAGGAAGGGAGCTAACCCGAAGATATCTCAGTATTCCGAATTTACGCTTAGCTTAAACAGCTAACAGCAACTCAAGAATTGATGCTGTCGTCGGTCTTATACGGTTTTCTCCCGGCTTGTACTGACAGACAGACTACTGGAAAGCATCGGAGAGCCGAATTGCGGTTACCGTTACATAGAGCATCGATTATAGTTATTCAATTAGGCACCGGACGGCCAAAATGTCGCCAAATCGTCGCCAAGATTGGTGACTTTTGAAAAAATAAATTTACCAAATTTGGTGACAAGATTGGTCTCCAAAGCCGTTGCCAGCTTGGAGATATCTCGCCAAATTAGTGAGATAGCTATTTACTCATTATTAAATAGACTTACCCGTGTATTTTTACGTTTCCAGCATAGCGTCGTCTCTATTCACATTATATTTCACAGACAAATACAACAATTTCATATGTAATTGCACCACCATCTATGTGAAAAATTCGTAACAATATATATTTTTCCTTTTTGATAAATATTTTAGTCGGTTGGCCCACTTAGCGGCTTAGGAGGGTGGGAGATATATAATGGTTTTAATGAGTACAGCTAGTATAATTTCCCGGACCCAGCTGGTAATTAGTGATAAAACAGATGAAGATATTGATAAAGTGTATATTTTCCTCTTTTTACCACTGATTACAATATTATAATAATTTATGGCTACTAAATCGCTTGGCTTGCTAGTGGATTAGATTTGGCGTGCTAGTTACGGATTAGATTTGAAAGAAAAATTAAATATTTTACCCTTTGCTGAATGGCAACACACTGGCACCTGGGAGATAAAAATATTTGATTTTGGACAGTGACAAAACATTCCTTTCCAATCACTAAGTTTGTTAATTGAATTTGAAAGAGAGTCTTACGCTTTGCCAAGTGGCAATACACTTCTTTTAATTCGCCGAGTTTTCTGATTAAATTTGAAACATAAAATGTCTAACGATTTGACAAGTGGCAGTGCATTTATTTATTTTATATGCTTGAGTTTGATAATAAAAAATTCGTGTGGACAAAATGTGAAATAAATAAAAATCAAATTCGAAATTCAGAATTTGGGGTTCGAGATGCGCATGTTGAGGTGGAGGATTTTGTGTGTTGAAAATCTTCTGATTCTGGGGCCGCTGTTTACTTACACATATACAATGTGTTCTCGATTATTCGGGTGCGGATTATCCGTACTTGTCGGTGTACCGTACACATGCTCAACGTTATGCACGAGAGTGTTCAGAAAAAAACATGCGCAAGTCCGAGCATGAATTGCGTCTTTAGTTTCGACGATTAGCTCATTCAGTTCGTTCCGCATGTGCAGATTTATCTAATTGTGAAGACGTCGAGGCAGTAACTAAAGCTGTAAGTCAAAATGTTGAAAATGTAGACTGGGAAAACATCGAGTAATGCCTCGAGAGAGTTTCAGCTGAGTCGGGGTATGTGGTTATCGTTTCAAATATCGCAAAGGAGATGCAGAGCGATCCTGAAAATGCAAGCGAAGAAGATACTGACAGCTACATTTGTCTCTAGACAGCAATGACTTCTGTTTAAATTGTTTGACTTCGTCGAATTCAAATACAATAATAAAACAGCACTTCGAAAAATACACAACAGAATTCGAGAAATATTTAAACATTCCCCAAACCTTAGTAAGATTACTTATTTTTTTAAGAAATAAACACATCCAATATGCCCGAAAATTGATAGTTTGGATTATACGTGTTTTTTAATTATCCGTGACCTGCTTCTTCGGCACTAGCCCGGATAATCGAGAATACGTTGTACATATATACAAACATATTTTGTATTATTTAGTTAAAGAGATAAACGTGATAAAGCTGTAACTGGTAATTTTGGAACGTAGATGCACTTGACAGAAAAGTTATACTTTCAGAACCTTCAAGTTTTGCTATGACGTCAAGGAAATCCGAAGTATATGTGCATATTTGATTACTTGTCAATTTCTTTAGATTATCAAATATTAGTGGACAAGTGCTGGTAAAAGTTCATAGTTATACATTCATTCAAAAACACTGGAGTATATATTAGTACTAACCGGTCTACTATTACCGATACTTTACACATGACGTTCTATTATTGCTTCATAAGGGCTTTGCACTAATTTAGTATTTTGCTTATCTGTTTCATATTTATTTCATAAGTAAAAGAGTTTAATTTTTAGAAAAAGACATTTTAAACTCTGTTCGATATCTTTCAGAATATTGTTGTTCATAAAAAAGAAATAAAAGTTCTTAAAGTTACCTGCGGGAAGCTTATAATAGCAAAGGTTCTCAACCAGGGGAGATTGCTCTCTAGGGAAACATTTCATAGTTTCGGAGGAAGTATGGTCAATCTCGACTCCATCTACTTTCTGCTCTCTCGTTAAAAATTAGTCAAGTCTAAAAAAATGTGCATGTTAAAGTAAAAATATTGTTACAAGAGTTCAAGCTATAACAATCAATGTTATAAAAATGAAAGCTGATTGCTATTGTTTGAACTTCTAATAAACGTTTCGAATTTTGGAAAAGGGTAGAGGAATGATCTTTTAGCATTAAAAGTGATGCATGGAGAAAAAAAGGTGGAGAACCCCTGTTACGTAGAAAGAATAATTGTGAAAAACCCACCACAGATTTACTTTTTTATTTTATTTTATAAAGAGTCCATTTCTTATGTACACGGCTGGCCACCCAAATTGCAACACCAAGAAAGCCAAGAGATATCACAACAAAATTTATTTAGTAGATAACATGTTGACCAAGTATCAAATGTTTAAATTTATAGACTTCTGTGAAGTGTGGTTCCTTCCAGAATCAGTAGCCAGAGTAGCCGCCATTGTTGGAGATCACCGCTGCCACACACCTCGACATTGATTCAAAGAGACTTTGACAGCAGACAAAGCAGCTTCCACACGTTGCCAAAGTTGATCTGGTGTGGCAGCTTGGGATGTAATCTGGGTCAATCGTTCAGCAACTATGGACCACACGTTTTCTATCGGCGAAAGATCCGGAGAGCGAGCAGGCCAGGGAAGTAATTCAATCTGGCGATTGACGAAGAACCCTTGTACAATGCGTGACACATGTGGTCGCGCATTTTCCTGTTGAAATATGGCTGTAGGCAAGCCCTGAAGGTAAGGAAGGACAACTGGCTCCAACACCTCGGAGATGTAGCGCTGGCTGTTTAAAGTACTGGCAATCCGTACTAGAGGAGTGCGAGACTGATATCCAATACCCTCCATACCATAATACCCGGTGCAGGACCAGTGTGGCGATGCATAACGCAGCTGTTCAGCATCCTCTCTCCACGGTGTCTCCAGACTCGAATCCGACCATCGTGGTGTTGCAGACAGAAGCGTGACTCGTTATTAAAGACAGTTTCATTCCATTCTGCCGTCCACATCCTTTCATCGCACCATTGGCGGTGGAGACGTTTGTGGTTCTGTGTCAAGGGTAGACGAAGCAATGGACGTCTTGCTGGCAGACCACTCTGCTGTAAACGGAGTCGAATGGTGCGCGCAGACACTGGATGATGCGTTACAGACTGAATGTGATGTGCTATGGTTCGTGATGTGACTGAGCCATCCGTCACTGCCATGCCCACAATGTTCCTGTCATCACGTGAAGTGGTGCACGGAAGTGGATGCGATCGAACACGTCGGTCCGTCGTACCCTCCTGTATGCAACGGTCACACATCTGCATTACAGTTGTTTGGTTTCGTCCAACACGACTACCAATTTTCCTGAAAGCTAATCCACACTCTCGGTTGGCCACTATCCTTCCTCTGCGAACTCGGATACTTGATGAAACGACGATCTCTGCTTACTACGAGGCATAATTGATCGCTTTTTTTTTTGAAAAAAACCACACAAAAAACACAATTGTCGAACTTGAAATCGTCGAAAACTTCCAGCCTTAAATAGCGCTTTGAAGAGGCGCCGCAGGCGCGCGTGATATGCGTCTGCGCTGAAATTGTAATCATTTGCATATCTCACCTCCGCTACTGTATGTTGTAAATTTCGTGTTATTTGCATGCTTCCTTCAGGGTGTTGCATTTACGGTGGCCAGCAGTGTAATTGTCATCGAACTCATTGCATATGTGTGAAAACCCAAGCACCTAATAGTTAAATAATTATGTGTGGGTGAAAGAAGCATCAAAATTGCCATGTAGTCATAGATTTTAAAAATGTAAAAAAAAATCATGACTCACAGATTAGATAACATGAAACCGACCGTGGAATCGTAGGTCAGAAGATGTTAAAAAAAACCGTGCATCATAGTTTTGAAAGCACAAAAAAATTCCTTGCAGTCATAGGTTTGCATTTTTTGGGCAATTCCGAGATTAAATATCTGGTAAATTTTAGTTGGAGATTGTTAGTGATAAGAATGAAACATGATAAGATCGTAATTTTTTAAAATTATATTTCAACAGAAGGAATTTTAAATTGTATTTACACTGTTTTGCTTCAACATATGTATTTTCAACTTATACTTGCGGTCATTGTAGGTGTAAAAAAGCCACTAAATATATTAATGGATACTGCCACATATTTTATAATTAAAATCTTAGCTGAGGTAATGAAATTTCATTATTGTCGCAAATCTCTCCTTTTTATTCTCGGAAAAATAAATATTTCGCTAACATTTTTATTCAAATTGTTAAGAAGCCAGGTTATGTAACTGAAAATAAAAGTTTATTCTCTGTACTCATTGCCTGTCTTTTCCACCAGTAAATATTACCAGAACATTTTTATTTTATCATACGTAATCTGGAAGTCAACGAACAGCAAGTCGAAATTAAATTCATTTATTGTTATCTGAAAATTCGATTCTTATGGTAATCAGGATTCTTTTGCTTCGGTTTTATTTAGAATCATCGTTCTTTTATTTGCTGTATACTCTTCCATAATTTAGTTTTAAATTTGCTTAGTTTAACGCAACACAATAAATAAATAAATGAAGGCGATCTAGACTCCCCCCCCCCTTTAAAGTTCCTTTCAAATGAAGGTCTGAATTGGAACATTTATCGCAATAACTTTATTTAGTTCAAAATCATTTAAATCGATGAATTAAATTTTCACCCCTTCCATGCTTTTTTTTTTTCATCCTGCGGAGAATTACCTCTTTTCATATGATAAATTGGCATGAATCACTTTCACCTCGTTTTGTAATAAATTATTTTTACCCTTTTTCCTTTTGTGGTCTTTTCAAGTTTTTGCATTACATGTAACGGTTTTAAGCATGCACTATCTATTCAACCTTCTTCTCTCAATACCAAATAGTGTATAGTAATGCTACAGTATATGTATATATACAGTTACTCAACCGTGGATTCAAGGAATCTTTGCGAATGAGATGTAGATTTTATTCATAGGATGCGATGCATATTTCATTGCTGTCACGTGTCGGGGGACGCAGTGATAGAGTTCTCGCCCTGTTATATATATACTGAGAACAACCTCTGCATAAGCAGCTTTAACGGTTCAGTAGTTTTTCAGTGGGAAAGAAATATTTTTTCGAGTTTTGTAGAAAAAATCGCATCAATGAATCTATGAGATTTGTTACTCTGTCTGGTTAATTGGATTGAATACTTTAAAACTATCAGAATTAGAAGAGATACTAAGTGATGAAAGTGAACTGCTTGGCTTTTTAGCCAAATAAGCTGCCTGATAGTTATTTTCGGGGGAAGTTGTGCAGCATATGTTAAATGCAGTCACCTAAATTATCAGCTTATGTCTATTAATTAATAAACATTCGAGGGCTATCTGCCAAAGGGGAGGTATGCCTTCGTGGAGGACATTTTAAAGTAAACTGGCTCGCATACAGGTTACATATAGGGAAAACTATGAAAACGGCGATGCAGCTAGCCTGTTCATCGAGATTCGAAACCCGGACTAAACTGCCAGTGTGCCGCGACGTCTTACATCTGTACCTGATTATATAGCATTTCCTTAATATAACTGCATGCCTATAAGTACCATAATAGTGTATGCCTAACATGTGCAATGTATTTGTTCATCTTTGCATCTGTACCTGATTATATGGCATATCTTTAATATAACTTTATGCCTAACATGTACCATAATAGTATATGCCCAACATGTACCGTAACTGTATAACTGTCTGCCTAACATGCACCATAATAAGTGTTCCCCTTAGTCTCAGCAGTCCCCATCATGCACCTTCTTCCCATGTTCAGGTCCTTATTTCAATGTTCCCCGTTTAGCGTGGTCAATTGCAGGAGGACACACTACTAAGCTCTCTCTCTCTCTCTATATATATATATATTTTAAATTCCATCGACGGGATCCAACAGGCTGAAAAGCACATAACCCAGTGGGCCAGCTGTTCCGTCGATGGCGAAAAGAAAACAAAATGTGTGCCGCGACGTTACCGCTCGGCCACTAGTAAGCTTGTTAATGAATGCATAGGTAAATGAAAGGTATTCCATTACAGTAAGTGAAATTAATGTAGAACGATGGAATTTCATATAAACAAAAATTCGTGTAACTCGTGAAGTCATACTGGATAGATTCTTATTTTATTTTATTTATTTTATTTCATATTACAAAATTACGAATTTAAAACATTTAAAGATTTAAAACATTTAATACTAATTTTAGAGAAACGTTTTGCGCATTTTTGCAGACACTATGATGCGGGTCATTCTTCTAGAAGCGTATAATTTGCTTCTTAAAGATATAAGGCTTGTGTTAAGTTCTGTCGAACTACGCAAACTACTTTTTTAATAAATGCATGTTGAAGCTTTGTAGAATAATAAAATTTTCATTTTTCTGTTACTTCTGTTAGCTGAATTTTTGTAGGCTTTTTTGCTTTACAAAGGGCAAAAATTAATATCTGTTGGAGCATTTTAACTTAGCCTTTTATCTTTTACAAGCTGGGTGAGATTTGAATCCGAAATTAATGCAGTTGTCTGGAATGCGTCTTGAGTTCCATATGTTCGAATAAAAGTTGATTTGAAACGCTTGAGAAAAAAAACGATCAAAGAAGTTTTCTGTTGCGTATGTAATGTGAAGCAGTGTTTTGAATGATATTTTAAAAACGAATTCTTTTACATTTAGCATCATTTTGCTGTAGTCATTGATAATTAAACCATGTAGTCTTAATAACTTGTTTTCTTTGTGCTTTTGTTATCTCTGTCGTATTCAAACGAAAATATTACTTTACAAATCTCATGCTGATATTGAAAGATAGCAGTGTTGATTATTTTCGTTTGGAAATTCTTCTTTGTCGAAACTTTAATGCTGTTATTATTAATTTTTTATTAAAACTTGTGAGTTATTTATTTTATTCGTTTATTGTTCTCTCTTCTGAAGTTTTTGAAGAATCCTGAACTGGAATTTTCCTCAAAAAGTTTGCCTGCAGCGCGCGCTTAAAGTTGCGCTGGAGATAGCAGGTAAAAATTTTTGAATTCATTTTAACGGGATCTCTTACTTTGCGCTCGATAGATTTTTATTTTATTTTATTTTTTGAGTTCCGAGGGAAGTTCGCAATGCGTCTAGTAAAATGGGTTTTTTTTTCTCACTAAATTTCGTAATAGGTAGTCTAAAATGGGATAACATGGGGGGGGGACATACGCACTGCTGCCTCTTCTCTGTATCCATCTGCTGCATAGGGTGCGCTTTAAAAAATAAATGTCTCTCTGCTCCCTTTCATATGCTGATGCTTTGCTGAATCATAATCATCTGTCTTCGTAGTGCAGAGTTTCACAACCTTTTTTTTTCACTATTGCTAGGTGATCAGTTATTTCTTCTCTTCTTCTATACAAAACTCGAAAAATTCATATACATATCTATTTAGAGTATTTTTAATGTGTTTTGTAAATTAAACAAGAAAAAGCATAGGAAATGTTCATAAAAAACAAACTTTGAATAAAAGTACTCTCTTATATTCCTAAACTAAAACTTAACATACTTCACACTTAAGTAAAAGGCTAAGCGCGTTCCCTCTCCTGAAAGTATAAAATTCTCCTCGGTTGAGAAACCCTGGTGTAGTGCTTCTAATAATTTTGTTTGGGACAAGGGCACCTTCGTTTATTGCATTAAAAAAGTATTTGAGTTAAACTATTATTGCAATCTTATAAAATATTTGCAACAACAAAATTTGTAACTGTATCATTTTGTTGGATGCACACTTTTCCGTTCTTTCCTTTTACAGTGTATCAATGTAAAATATTTTTTTAATCTTTTAAAAAGAATTGAACCCTTTATAAGAAATTTTTGATAGCAGTTGCACTTGCCATTTCCTTTTTTTCTTCTCCTTTCCCGTCTTTCTCTGTCTCTTTTAAATTCCTTTTTTTTAATGAGAAGTAGATGACGTTTTAATTCTTAAGTGAAACATTCTTTATATCATGTGTTTCAGCAATAAACAGAAATTACTACCTAACAGCAGTTGCTGTCATGAGGGGGAAATATACTCATGCTGTTCTCACCATTGTATATAATACATATATATACGAAATATGATACGAGTATGTAGTCCTTACAACAAATTCTTTTGATATTTTTACGTAGTTTCCTTTTTTGCGCACCTTTCAAGAAACAAAAATGTATTAGTCATATACCTTTTTTTCAGTATCGACACCGCTTAAGTTTTCTACTATACTTCAGCTTTTGTAGCCATTAAATACATCTGAGCTGGTGTTTTACAATTTGAGAGGGGAGGAAACAAAAATCTGAAAGGTTTCAGATTTGAAATTACGTCCAAAGGGACTTTTTGTAACGTTTTGGGTATTACCTTTATTTATTAATTATCATGTTCTACGTACTCAAACCATAAAAAGTTCAACAGCAATATCGCAAAATAATTTTAAAATGAGCATATCTTTAGAATTTCCGATACAGAGTCTCGTGATAGTCTTTGAAATCGTTTAGTTGGTTAATCAAAAATTCGTTAAAGTGTTACAAAATATGAAATCGATAATAAAACAGATTTCAAAGTCCAAATTAAGGTTTCCACATGCCCATATTCTATGGAAGATTACGTTATTCAAATTTTGATGGCTCTAGGGACCGTCGTTTTATCACAGTGCTTTAAATATAATACAGGACTCTAATATTTGGTGGCAGCAATTTGAAAAGTGATTCGCCGTTTATAGTTTTCAACGCAAAATGCCAAAACGAAATTAATAGTCCTTTAGGACAAATTGCCCCTCTGGACTAAAAAGGCCTGAAAGGCTTCAGTCATTAACGGTCGCCCAAAGGGGTTTGTTAAGGTCTTTTTACGCTGTCGTTGAGCTCGCAATCTACCAGTCTGCTCTTGAACTCTCTCCTGCTAACCCTTCCCCCTTTTCATTGTTTTCTTCTCACTTAACGCCACAGGCATATCAAGAATAAAGTCACAAAATTTTTAAGCGATGCTTTGCAGCATATACTTAGAATTCTAGGTGCCGTATTCGG
>KK120480.1:206257-245242 GCA_000611955.2 Stegodyphus mimosarum
CATTTTTATATCTTTTTCAGTCTTTTCTTAGTTTATCATATCATTATTCAGTTTTCTTAGTGAGATGTAGGTAAAAAACAATTTCTCTTGATCTTTTTATTATTAACGTATTATTACTAACTTTTTGTGATAACTTTATTAAGTACCGCGTTCCTCGCACTTACGCCATATAAAATTCAGTTCAACAACAAAATCACAAGATATTTAAACACAACATATCTATAGAATTCCCGATAAATCGAAATTCAAAATTCGAGCTTTCAGGTGCACATACTCCGGTGGAGGACGACGTAATTCAAAATTTAATGCCTCTAGGTATTGTGGTTTTTTTCACATTGCGAGGAACATACATACATACGTGCATGGAGATTCTTCCTCATTTAATTTGTTTAAAAAGAATACAGGGCGATGATATTTGGTGGCAATAATTTGGAAAGGGATTACAGCATTTTATAGTGGCTCAACTCAAAATCCCGTTTCGAGACTAAGCTCCCTTCGGGCTGAAAAACTGAAAGCATCTTATTTGTAATTTATGTTATCATTAATATTGTAAAGGCCAAATCGGTATTAAATTTCTGCTCAAAATGTAAATTATTTTCGCCCTCATTACTGCTTGCTCCGTAGTCCAATTGGAAAGCACATTCGGCTAACAGTCGGGAAGGTCCGGGTTTAGAATCTCCGGAAAGGCATGACTGATTTTTCATCTTTCTTATTTCGAAAAATTCTCTAGAACTCGACAGTGGGGCTCGAACTAAAATGTCAATTGAAATGTGATGGAAAATTATCTGTTATCACGAGGATCTGACTACCGGTTCCCTGTTGCCCAGTCGCCTTTTAAATGGGGGAGAATGTCCTTTTAAATGGAGGAGAATGTAAGGTACTTTCACTCTCTTACTACGTCTTCGGGGTGTAATTGGAAGAACGTACGGCTGGCAGTCGGGAGGTGTGGAGTCCGGCAAAGCATTGCACATTTTTTCTCTTCGAAAAATCTAACGAGTTTACAAACTCACCAGCTATAGGCTAGACTGCGGCCATATTTGTTCCCGTGCCGACAATGTAAAAGCTAAAACAATAAATCATGAAATCAAAGTATCATTTTTACTCCACAACTGATAAGAAATACAGAACTGAAGTGCAGTTTCCATGGCCCAAATGGAAATTATAGTATTTGTGACAGAAACATCGTATGTTTTAATATTAGTACTTATGGAACTTGCTAAAAGGAATGTTAATAAAACCTCTCACCGGAACTATTTTTTATAATTAGTGGAACTCAAAGCTCGCTCATGATTTACAGGCGGCGTATCCGATTACTTGGCTATCATCCTCATTCTTCTCTTAGACAGTTTGTTACGAGAAAATTCACTTAGAGAAATGAAATGTGATGTCAGTTTTATTTCGTCACGTACAGTTTCTTAATGTTATATATTTGCACTATTCTTGGTAGAATTGAAAAAAGACGAGTGAAGACCGCCCAGACGGTATAGTGGTTAGGAGAGCCTACAGCGATACCGATGGGCTCAGTATCGAATCCCGGAGAAGGCATCGATGTTTGTAAATAGTATGCATAGTGTCCATAAATAATATATATAATGTATAGTGTCCGTGCTGCATGCGGGCACTGTAAATATGCGGCGCGCTGAAAGTCCTCTCGAGAGGTTGTGCAAGGGGAAGAGGGGGTTGGATACCGATTTCAAAACTCAGCAATAAATCGATAATCCTAGAACTCAAAACTCAAATGATGTACAAAGTATTAACACAACACTAATTTTATTCTTTGTAACGTTAATAATTAGACGTTTATACATTCATGTCCATAAATTAAGGATAATGCAAAATCAGGCAAAGGAAGAGTTAGAAGCAAACCAAATTTGACTTATTTGTAAAGCTTATTTATTAAACAAAAGGTAAAGAGCAAAAAAAGATGCTATGTGTTTGATATTATTAAAAAAAGTAGCGATTTTTTCTCCCTGGAGCAAATTACAAAAAAAACATTTACAAAAAACCAATATTACATGGTTGGTATGATTGTTAATACATTGTATGTCTCCCAGACGATGCAATACAGTCCGTACAACGCCTAGGCATGCTAAGTATCAAATTATCAATTTGATCTTGGGGGATATTACACCACTCAAAAAGCAATGCTCTCCGAAGTTTCGGTACACATGGAGGAGGAGGTTGACGGGCTGCAACTCGTCGGCCAAGCATGTCCCACACGTGCTCTACTGGATTCAAGTGCGATGAGAATGCTGGCCAGTCCATACGGGTGATATTCTTCGATTGAAGGCTTTCGCTTGCGATGTTTGCACGGTGAGGACAGGCGTTGTCATCCGTAAACACACATTTTGCGCCCATGGCTCCCCGAAACAAACGTACATGTTGTTCCAGAATGACGTTCCGATAGATTTGGCTTGTCATGGTTCCAATTTGAACATGCAGGTCAATTCTGGAACCCAGAATAATTCCACCCCAAACGAGCACTCCTGCACCACCGTAACGGTGTTGTTCAATGATGTTTTCTTGGTGGTAACGGGTGCCTGGAGTTCTCCATATGAAGGTCCGGAGAGAATCAGACTGTAAGCTAAACCCGGACTCGCCCATCACGCAAGCCCACTGTTGCGGTTTCCACAATGCATGCTCTCTACTCCAGGCTAACCGCAGGCGACAGTGACTTGCAGTAAGTGGAACGCATCTGACAGGTCTACGAGCATATAGACCAATCTGCCCTAAGCGTCTGTACACGTCTGCCTTAAAATTGTCGTACCAGTGGCTGAAGAGAGCTGACGAGACAGGAATGAGGCTGTGCTTCCCCTGTTTCTTTTGGCAGTAACTGCCAAATACCGGTCCTCATTCGGCGTTGTAACTCTGGGGCGACCTGTGCTGTAACGTCTACTCACTCACATTACGATCATCTTGGAATCGTTGCCAAAGCCTGGAGATGACACTCTGGGAATTCCAAGTTCCTCTGATACTTTCAGTTGGGTACGCCCACATTCCAGACGGCCGATAATTCTACCACGTAAAAAATCATCCAAATGCGTCCTTTGTGTCATAACTATTCGGTTATTGCACTGAAATGCTTATGAAGCGCCTGCGAACAATTTTACTTCTTTGCCTATTCCTTATATATCACTCTGTTACACTCTCGTCATTGTGACGTACCGTCGGCGTCATCTGGTTACTTCCTAAAATTTGCATATGATTCTTGTGAAGATGTGTGTAGTGATTTTACAGGTGATATATTTATTTTAGAGTTCGATTTCTGCGTGACTTCGAATTATCCTTAATTTATGGACATGAGTGTATATTAAGCATCTAACTGCGAATATGAAGACAATTCTCTTTATATTCAAAACATTAGAATACTCTTTTCAGTGGTCAGACTCAGAATTACAAACCATAAACACGTAAAGTTATACTGACAACAATGCGCGCATAAATTTAACACTCAGTTTTCTACATCGGGTGTGAGACCCTCGTACTCGTCCTCCCCGGGGGTAGTCTTCTTCGAAATTAAGGGCGGAATTGAGCGAAGTTCTTCTGTGTGATGCTCAAAGCTCTTACCAACGGCAGGCGCAATCTTGCACTCCTTGCCATGTGAGTTTCGTGGACTTGTTCTGATGTTTCTTTCAGACAAGTAGGTAAGTCACAACAACAGACAAGTGAAGGAAAGCAAAACTTAAAAAGTAGGTGATTAATCTAAAAACTCTCAATCTGTAATGCAGGAAGTTGAAATACCATATTTTTCTGAATTTGAGTGGCGTCACATGTTAAGACCATCCTGCAGTTTTAAGCGATGTCATTTGAACAGCACACTGTGCCTAAGCAATCGCTATGGCACAGTGTACCTGTGGCTTAATTACTAATGTTCATAAACGAGAAAACTTCCCATTGGTGTTTCAGGGTGAACTTGCTAACAACTTTATGAAGATCTGTTTTTAACTTCGAGGAGAAGGGCGGAAGCTGCCTGTGTAATGGGAATGTTGCCGCTATGTAAATATGATTACAGATCCAGGTGATCTAAATTTCGCCGAAACAAGCGCCTAGACTTAAATTCTTATCCTGAGTCAGTATTTCTACGAAGGACACAAGCTCTGTGCTATAGGTCTTCGAGTGTATTCCTCATATTGTAATTCTCAAAAGTTGTTGAGTCAAAATATTGTATTGGAAGCGGAAATTTTTGGAAATGGAGAATTGGGTTGCTTGTTTCTAAGACTGCTAATAGGCGGAAATACTACATAAAATACGTCGCTGAGTTTAATTCTCTGCCATTGCGGTACCTTTATTAACTTTGGTTCAGCATTGATCTTAAAGATTGTGACGTCGTGAATGTTCCAGTAGTAAGGAAGGTAGCACCAGTGATGCATCATTCACTTTATTCACAGCACAAGAAGACACAGATACAAAATTCAATCTGAGACCCACGTCGAAGCTACTCCTGTTATACTCGCTCAGGCACAGTGCTCTGTGAAGTCGTTGCCATCTAAAGTTCATTATAAGATGTTAATGCATAGTGTGAGCGTTGCCAGAACTGCATAAATATGCTCATACCTTTATGAATGAGTACCGTTTAGCAGCTGTCCCCAAAAGTTAAGGGAAAAGAAAGTTTGCTTGTATAGTGATATATAGTAATATGTGCAAACTATTAAACCAAGGAGAAAATTAAATTGTGTATTAAATGGAGATAAATAAAAAATGATGTTAATTTGTCTAGGTTGGTTGTGCATTTTGAAAAAGTCACCACTCTTACACAAATCAAAAAATATGTGAAAAATGGAAAAAGGGGAGAGCTAGTAATTTAGGGTCCTATACAGGGAGCAGTAAATTGCGTCCTCAGCTTGGTAGAGAGGGATTTCGTTATCAATCAAATAATCAAATCCATGAGTTTGAACCCCCCTCCTCCGGTGTGGGGGGGGGGTCGGGGCGTGGGAAAAAAATATATTACTCAAGTTGACACATTGTGAGCTGTGCTTACCTATGGAATAAAAGTAAATTCTTATTTTATTTTGTACTTTTCGTAAGATTTTTAATGGAAGCCCTAAAAATAGGATTTTTAGAAGCTGACGACAGAAGAAATAAAAGAATTCTGTCTTGTTCTTGTGTAAACAGAGGGAATTCTCAAAGCGCGAAGCAGAAGTGCTGAAGACTCCGACGTGCGATGCATAATAATCAGGTTCTAAGTATTCCTGGAAGCAGTTTTAGATAAAAGCGAGGGGAAAATCTGTGTGGCTAACACGAAATATGGCTCAACTCAATTCGTTTTATTTGAAAGGGTAAAATTTGTAAAAAGAACAAATATTGTGGTGCAAATTCTTTGCGTGTTGAAACATGAGGTCCCCTTTGTCAGTATACTGTTTTGCAAAATGCAACTTTGAGCGATATTAATCTGAGAGGAACGTTTTATGTATATTGCCAGAGTATTACTCTGTACTATATTCTCTAAAGAGCAGAAATACTGTGAATTAGTGCGCAGAATATTTTCCAATCTTAGAAAGAATCTGTATGAAAATGTGTGGAAACTCATAGAACAATTTTTCTAAAATGAAAATCATATTGAGTTTTACTTAACTTTAAAGTTGAGATTGGCAGCTTTTTTTTACATCGCTCAATGCGTGTTACTCTCAAAACGCATAAAATTTCATTCAAATTTTTCAAATTCTAAATTAAAATATTATGAAAACTTTTAACTGTAAAAAAAGTTGATCAAATGTTTTTGCAAAAAGTTTATTTTATTTTTATTTATTTTACTTCCGATTAAAAAAGAATACGATTATTGTATTTTGCGCTCACTAATATCTTCTTATAGCTCGCATGAGCTCCACACTCTGAATTTTCTGGAAAGAACTTAGCATTCAGGTTCTTTTGCGATAACCCTTGCATTAATTCTCTACTTTGCACACTCTCTTAGATTTTAAAAGATTCTAGAAAGACGTAAAATATTAGATTTTTTACTGAATTTTTTTAAGGGAATAAACTTTAACGTTAAAAACCTTTCATCGTATACTTCATAGGTTAAATTTCATTTGTGTACTTTCATTAAGTTTAGGTGTATTTTTAGAGATTGTTGGTAAATTTGTTTTTCAGTGACGCATATTTAAAATATTACTGTCTTAGAAGCTTTTGATGTTCGTTGAAATATTTTTTTTCTCTTACTATTCTTTTATTAAAGATTCGAAATTCCAAATATTCTAGAGATTGGAGAATCCTAAAAAAATCGTAATAAAAAAATTTGGAATTTGTTTATTACAGAATTTTTCTATGAAGTTAAGATCAAGTTTTGTCGAATTTTAAATTTAAAATTAGCATTCTTACGGTTATCAAAATGTAGTTCTATAAAAATTCAGAATTGTTAATTTAAAATATTTGTATTGCATAGATTATGAATTTGAGTTATTACGGTGTTTAATTTTGAAATATGCCAACATATATCTTTCACTGAACATGAAATATTTGCTAAATAATACCAAATGATTAGAAAAATGCCGAATTTCTTTAAAAGTTTTGAGGAGTTCAAACGTAAATGTGAACACCTAGAAGAGGAGAAAAATAGAAATAGAAAACTTGAAGGAAAAAAAAAAACTTTTTTTTTCTTTTTTGGTGAGTTGGAAATACTTTGTTGAGATTGCCTCATGAGGTTCTATGTTTAAATAGATTTAATAAATCCAAAGTCCCTTTTCAAGTTTTGATTTTTCAGGTTCGGAAAAAAGAAGTAATTTCAACAAATTTTGCAGTAATAGTTGATTCCGTAAACGATCCCATGAAAAGAATTGAAGGGATTATTAAATATCGTTAGGTTAAAAAAATATTTCGTTAACGTTTTATAGATTTTAAGAAATGGTTTTGCAACGGGAGTCGATATTCTCGAATTTAATCTGATACGGAGTTTGAGTTGAAACTGAATGCTTTGCTGAGTAGTTTACATGTAAATTTGATTAAACTTTTTTTTTACTGTCAAAAGCTGTATTGCTTACTTATCTCATAATTTCACTGCTGTGTAACTAAAATATAAAATACTCTGTCGAATTGTTTTTATAATCGAATTCTTTAGTTGTTTATTTAAAAATAAACGAAGTAAAATTTTTTGTCACATTATTTCGCCGCTGTGATTAGTTAAAAAAGGAAAACAGTAGTGTATATTTTACGTTTCTATTAGTAAAAATTTCGTGAATCAAAATTCTATAAATGAAAACGCAAATAAATAAATCATTTGTTCATAATGAGAAGTGTATGTATATTTGATGTAAATATTTCATGGTTATTAACTCGGTAAATATTTTTTGGTTTGCAGGACTACTTAGCCCAGAAGTGCTATTGCTCTCGAAAAGGCATTTTGCATTGAATCGCTAAAGCATTCTATCACTTTTCAAATTTTTGCCACCAAATATTGTCGCCCTGTATTATATTTAAAGAAATTAAATAATGAAGAATCTGCTTGAATATAAGTATTTTGCTCGCGTTGTGAAAAATCAACGGTACCTAAAGCCATCAAATCTTGATTAATGTAGTCCTCTATCCGAATATGAGCACTGGAAGCCCGAATTTCGAATTTGTTTTATTGTCTGTTCATATTTTGTAAGATTTAAAGAATTTTTGGTTAACAAACTCAACGATCTGAAAGCGAGCAGTGGTAACACAAAAAACTATTTTTATCTCCAGCTCGCGAGATGTGTCTATTTGAAATTCTAAAGATATGTAGTTTTTAAATATTTTTAGCCCAAAGGGACATTAGCTTAAATGCTCTCGAAACGTATATCTGTGTTTAAATGAAAAAATCGCCTATTTGGGAGTAATTTTATATTTTTTAATTTAATTTAATTTAGTTTATTTATTTTTTACTGCAAAATAAATATCTACATATGGGACTTGAAGGAGATACTTTCATGGAAAATTGTATTTGCCCTCCCTTGTGAACGGTTGGAAGAGACAGAAACTTAGCCATCACTTCATTTTTTAGCGATTTGGGAAGGAGGAAGGGGGCATATGTTTCTCTAAATTACATTAAGTATTTTTTTATTGAACAAAAAATTTGCCTAACCAACGAATGACGTATCAAGAACTATTAGCTTTGAAAAGCGCAATGAGTCGTAATGCCACAGGATAAAGAACGAACAAATGAAAAGTAAAAACAATAACCGTAATAAAATTAATAAAAAAAAATCTGACCACAGAGAGTTATTCAGATGTTCTAAACTTTTGTCTGTGTCAAGCAAAATTTTTAGAATTATTTAACGTGCTTATTTTTTTCTTAAAGTGACATAAACGGGTAGTATAGATAATGCGCTTATTAAGAAGCTGTCGAATTTTGGTTTTGACAAGTAGATTAGTCTGAAACTTTCGCCGAATATGCAGCCTACGAACGTTAATGGAAAACCAGTTATATGCTATATATCTTTTTTAGTTTTTGTTTAGGGCATGATTTATTGACGTAACCGTAGACAGACTCCTTTTTTAAGAAATTCTAAAAATAGGTTATGAGTTTTTTCTATGCAAATAAAAGAAATTTTGTTTAATTACAGTGCAATAAAAGCAATACTTTGTGTTTAGCTTTCGGTAATACTTAAATAAAAGAAATAACTCCATGGTTTTTATTCCATTTGAAATCGAAATAAGTTCTGCGTATAGCAAATAAAAAATAATTTCATTAATTAGTCAACATGTAATTCATGTGGATATAAAATATGGTATTTAATAGATTTAAGAAATTCTTTTTTTCACTGGATAACAGTTTTTGAACT
The DNA here is from genome assembly GCA_000611955.2 of Stegodyphus mimosarum. NCBI lineage: Eukaryota > Metazoa > Arthropoda > Arachnida > Araneae > Eresidae > Stegodyphus > Stegodyphus mimosarum. Next base: position 214,996 of record KK120480.1, read on the forward strand.
AGAATGCGATAAAAGAAGAGGAAAACAAGTTTCTAGACTTGCATTATGGTAGTCTCGTATACATAACGCTCCCCCCCCCAAAAAAAAGGGCGGGCACAGAGAGGAACTTTATCCATATTTTTCCAATATCTTGTTACTTAACGTTCCGCTATATTTTAATAAAATTCATTTTAGGTTGTACAGGTTATAATAAGGGATGCATTGTCGTTTAAAGAAAAATATCGAAGTTATATTCATTCCTAATCAGTTAATTTTGTTGCTTTGATTTTTATAAATTTACTTATGATGTCTAATTTGCACCCAAAATATGCAATATATTAATTACTTTGTAAAGATGCCGTAAGCATGAGTTAATAATTTCGTAATCTATTAAAATGAAAACATCTTCGAATAGCGGATCGGAAATCAGTGGCTCTCAATCTTTTTTATACGCTGACCCCTTTCACCGTTGCTGGACCACCATTCCGTCCCTTTCTTTCCAAAACTAAAAAAATACATATACGTGCATTTAAATGTAAATTATTTTTAATGCGTTTCATAAATTAAACAACAAAAGTATAAGTGTTGATAAATACTAAAACTTGAACAAAAGTAGATTTTTATACTCGTAAACTAAAACTAACTAGTACTTAACATATAAATAAAAGGTTCACCACATTCCCCTCCCTGAAACTATGAATCGCTCCGTTAAGAATCCCTGTGATAGATGATAAAAAAATAACTCCTGCGATAAATAAATAACCACCATATGTATATTAATTATTTGTTTATTTATTTAAACTAGTAAAATACTATCATCGGAAAAATTAGAAAAAACTGCAAACTTAATGTTATGTATTGCAAGTTCTACGTTTAATAAAGAAAGTTAAAATTGTAAATTTACCATTGCATTCTTTCGAACCGAATCAGACATGATATAAATTTTATTAACTGTTCTTAATGTTTATTTCAGTCTGAAATTTCTCCGCGAGCGAAGAATTTAGCACAGTTGATCTTATTATCTTTTTACAGTTACCATTTAGTTATTTAAAAGATTTCTTGTGCATAGTCTTTACTAGCAAAACTCATAATTAAGATATTTTATGCATGCATTATATATAGACATTTTCACATGATTGCATATAGATTTAAAGATCAGATTTACAGAAGGAATGTGTTGTGTTTTTGATGGCCTTAATGATTAAATAAACGTTAGTTCTTCTAATTAGAAACAACTGGAGTTGAAATATCTTATCATTGCTTTTATTCAAATGGTCAAAAATATGGTATTAGATGGGAAAATCTTGGAAAAACTTCAAGAGTTTATCCCCCCCAAAAATGAGGAATTTAAAAAAAATTATTTAGAAGACTTTTTAAAAAAAATTTTCTTTTTCTTGTGAATTAATTGATTTCTTCAGTTTTAGTTTAATTAAATAATAAGATTATTTTGTAAACTTTTCCTCTTCTTTTCCATTAAACATTTTTAAATCTGCCTCTTAAAAATTATTCATTGCATTTTTAACTGCCTCTTAAAAATTATTCATTGCATTTTTAAGTAAGTAATTGCAGTGTATCATATCTGCTGTAAATTTGTTTTTTACTACTTCACGTAATTAATAACTTTTGGGCATAATTTTTAATGGCATGAAAATATACTTTATTTATTTATTGTGATAGTCTTAACCTTTTTCGTTTCTTATATTCTCTGACAATAATGAATTTTTAGATAAATCTTTAAACCTTTTTGTGGAATTTAATAAAATGGAAGATAATACTTTGTTATATATTCCTTCTCTTGTAACTTTTGATTCATTTCCCCCCCTTTTTCGTGTCTAATTGAAAGAGAAACATGCCACTGTAGGCCTTATAACTGGAGGGAGGGAGGTAATATTAAATCATCGTAGATTTTTTATAAAATTATATCTCTTCGAAGTCGATCAGACGAGGTCTGTGCTTTTATTCCTGAAGAAGTGAAATCTATATTTGGTCATCCTCAAAATCGAGGAGATTTGTTTTGCTCAAAATTTGCACTAGTCTGGGGTACCTCTTTTGCCTAATTTTACTTTTCTTTTCCGAGTTTCTAATGCAGCGCTCGCGCTTTTCGGATGTGAATATTTGTTGCGGAATTAATCGTTGAGCAATTGTGGAACTTTCGGAAGTGAGAATTGTGGCGGTAGGGGAATGTAATTTAAAACAAATACCTTCATTTGACCTTAATTTTCCCGGCTTCGTCCTCCGACGTCCGCCCATGGTAATAGCAGTTCGTGGAATGAGTAGAGTTAATGAATCCGATTAAATTGTCGCCCTGGCTACGAATGAGGATTGCAGCAATTGATCGAACTGGAGTTTGTTTGCAGCTGATCTCGAGATGAATTGGATCATCGCTCTTTAAGCGGTGTCTCTGTTGAATTATTTAATTGAAGAATTTAGACCTTGCAGAATTTAGTTTCAGTGTCGGATGTATTTTTCTGCATTTGTTTCCTGTAATTTTCTGTGCAGATTTGAATGTAGGTCCTTCATAAGTGGCTATGCCATTGCTTTTGAGGAAGTACAGAATGCTGCAGTTTCGCTACCAGTCTCGAGGAAGGCTTTGCTATTTTGAATCTAGGTATACAATATATTCTAATATTTGATTACTCACAATAGTAAATCTTATTTTTGACACTATCTTTGCAGAGCGTCCTAAAGTATTCTGGTTTCTTCTTTCTCGTTCTTCTCCAAAGGTATATCCGGGAGTGTTTTTATCCGGGAATTAATTGAACACATCAAAGGCACTACTCATAAGAGAGGCTTCTAAGATAATAAGATACGTTTAATTTACATTACTAACTAATTACATACAAGATACAGAGAGAAAATACTGGTTACATCCTTAAATCAAACGTCCATTACGAGTTCTAAAGTTCAGTTGTAGTTCTGTTTCACTTTGGCTGCGCGCATGCGCAAATCACGTGGTGTTTGGTAACAGTGTTAACCGCGAGAGTTTCAACTGAAACTTTTGGACAGACTTTACCTTCATTAAGGGTTTCATAGACATTTTCTGTACATATCAGCTATTTAGATGGATATAAAAATATTTGTTCTAACATATTAGCAATGTTTACATATGCGGAATCTTTCACAAAAGCTGTACGAGAATGCAGGTACCGAAAACAATTATATTTTTACTTCCTTGTACGAAGTAAAAATGAAGTTTTGCAATCGCAACAAATTTCGGGTATCGTATTTCAACGAAAATATCCATTTTGATTGCTATCGAATGCAATTTAACGATGTTTTTGCGTGATATCTGAACGTAAGAACTGAATAAACTCAAAAACGAGTAGCCTCCGAACGTTGAAATTTTGTGTATAGGACTGCTGTAACAACATGTAGATGTGCACTTCCTATTATGGTTGCAATCGGCCGCACCAAAAGTATATAAATATATATCCACGCTGTTGCTCGGCTCAGTGAGCTCAGTTTCTTTATTCTTATATGTTTGTAAATTATGCATTTTTTGCTTTAAAAATGATTGAATTATGTTGTTCTTATCCTCCGGTTAAGGTTTTTATGCCTTTAGTTAACTTGCATGTTAGAATTGTAGAATTATCAACAATTAAAAAGTTGTATAAGTGCGGCTAAGCCTAATTATTTGGACATATTTGTATAGCGGCCGTATTTGTTTACATTTGAAACTTAGGAGAATAGTGGATTTGTTGCCAATCTAGAGAAACTAAGGTTCGCAACAACAAAGATAACGCCTTCCTATTATTGCCTTAATTATTATTGCGAATTAAATCATGCTTAATCAATTCTGCAATTTATTGGAGGAAATAAGTGTTTAAGATTTACTTCGTAAGTTTTAATATAGGTATTTGAGTTTTCGTGTATTTTTGCCTTGTCGTGAAGTGGGATCTGAATTAATTGAATGAGAAATAATGAGTTGTCTATGAAAAACTGTTTCTTTTTTGTTTAATTTCTTTTATACATCGTTTTAGATTTATCATAGTATTTGAATAGAACATGTGGCAACGATTAGATAATTCTTCAAATGATGTACATAATTTTTGTCCATTCTCAGTTATAAAATGAATGAGATGAGTAAACCTAGCGCCAGAGTGTCGCTGTGATAAACAAATATAGTGAATTTTTAAGAGTGCATTTATTTTATTGTGGTTTATGCGCGGTCGACGAAATAGATTTATATGCGCGGTCGACGAAATAAATTTAATTCAGTTCCATAAGTTTAAATGAAATACAAAACGCGTATAATTTAATATTCCGTACAAAGACGTCATGGTCAAAAATCTGATATATATATCAGATTTTTAGCATTATAGACCGACATTTTAATGTAATATTTCATTGTTCATATTCAATAAGAGTAGCATTTCAAAATAAATCTTAGGAATTTAGGTAACCTAGTGTACTTCGGTGAAACTTTACTAATATGACATCCACGGTTCCTGACGATTATGATTTTCTTTCTATGGATGTAGTTACTGTAGAGAGGTAATATTCAATAGCGATGTGTCTTTGCATTCTGTGTTCTAGACATTTTTAGAGATGGCCGCTGACCGTGGAATTCCAGTGCCGTATTTCAGTTTCACCGTGTTTTGTGTCAACTTGTGTCATGTTTTTGTATCAATAAGCAGTGCAACTCTAATTATCTGATTCCCGAGGTTTCGAATTATTCAAGGTGACATTTGTAAATGCAGTACAAAATTTTTCTTGCAGTTCGTTAAAACTGTGTACTGAGTAATTTGCCAGGCGTACCAATACATCTGCTCGCAATTTCTTTGCACAACAGGAAAACAATATCTGGCAGATTCTATGTTGTGGTGACTGTGGAACGTTGTGGTTTAGGAACGAGTACTGTTGTTATAAAATCTAGCGGCTATTTTTTGAAAATTTCAAAGTAATACACGGATGTAATGAAATTAACATTTGAGCTTTAAATTTTTATTGATTTTAAGCTCCCATCTTTTCTCTTCTTCTTTTTTAATATTTTGTTTTATGGAAGTTACGATATTTATATATTTTTTTTAGATAACACTCTTGCAATGTTTAAAAATCTCTTGTAATATCTGGATTGCTATTAAAGAATACCATGTTTTTAAATAATTACAGGCAGTCTTCTGCAGAAACTCGGCCGAAATGCATTGTTGCCTTTAACTGAAATTAAACTTACTAGATATTCAATTTATTAGTCCAAAGGGGCTTTGGTCCTGAAGGACTATTGTTTTCGTTTTCTGATTTTGCAATGGAAACATTAAAACTTTTCAAACTGTTGGCACCAAATCGTGCAGCGCTTCATTATATATAAAGAAATTAAATAATGAAGAATCTGCATAAATGTAAGTATATTTCTCCAAATGTGATAAAACAGCGGTAGCTAGAGCCATCCAATTTTGAATAACGTACGTTTGCACCCGAATATGCGCATCTGAAAGCCCAAATTTGGAATTTGTTTTGTTATTTCTTTCATATTTTGTAAAACTATAACGAATTTTTGATTAACAAACTCAAACGATTTAAAAGCGAGCAATGGCAACACTCTACGGGGGAAAAAAACTTTTTATCTAAAGCGTGCAGAACTGTGTATCGGAAATTCTATAGGTAGACTCATTTTAAAATTATTTTGCGATATTGCTGTTGAACTGAATTTTATGGTTTAGGTGCGAAGAATATGATATTTAATAAATAAAGGTAACACACAAAACGTTAAAAAACGCTCCTTTAGACGTAATTTAAAATCTGAAACCTTTCAGCTTTTTTTCAGATATTTTAATGAAACATAACCCCTTTCTTATAAATTCATATACTGAGGTCGTAGATTTTAAATATGACGAATTTAAATAGTACGGTGATAAATATTTTTAAATAAATGCATTTATTTGCTACCGATCTTTTTTCGAACTAAAATAATACGCCATAAAAGAAGAGAGAAAATGCGAATTTTGTGTTTTTCTTTCAAGTTGGCAAGATTCGAAGTTATTTTCCTTGAACGGCCTAATAAGCAATGTGTATTACGTTTGCATTATCTAAGTCACGATTTGTGCCTATAAAGTTTTTCACGTCTTCTGGGATTTTGTAGAACATAACTTCAGATCAAAACTGTTGTTTTGATGCTATCGCACTCGGAAGTATAAATTTGCTTTTTTCGGAGTTTTCATATGCATCTGTTCTATTAACTATGTAACTGTACAAAATAAATATCTCTTTATCGGAGATTCTGTATTGCTTAAAATCTGTTAAATTTACTCAATGTTAGACAGACTTGCCTCTGTATTATATTACTTTTCCGGCATAACTTGCCTTTCTCGAATTTTCATGTTAGATTACACAGAAAAATGCAACAATTTAAGATATAATTCCACTAAAATTGTAAGGTTTTAGTTTAAACTAACAAAGTTTTATGTTAATTTTCTCTTTCTTGTAAGTTCTTATTTCAACTTCCCGTTAGAATGAGCGCGCGTTTCAGCTTATGCTAATTTGAAGTGGAACCAAGTTTTGTATTTAAAAGGTTATTAGCAAGGAACTTCTCGGTGTGAGAGAGCTTTTAGTCTCAGATCACTCCGGCTCTGTTCAACGTCCACCTGACCAGCTAGTATTTAAATTCTAAGCGTTAGCGCTGTTACTCTAATACCTATTGAAGTAGTCTAAGTGCGTTAGTGTTAGCTAAATCTTGCTACACACCAGTAATAGCTTAGCATAGAGGCCAACCTCGCGTTTATAGCTCTGAGAGCAACGACTTCTTAATTTTCTACTTAACTTTATTTTAAATTATTTGATTGTTCAGTTTAGACCCAAGTTATTTTCTAGTATCCCTTCCGAGTTGGAAAGTGGCTGTAAATAGTCGTTTAATAAAAGGGTCATTTTAAAACCCTCCTTGCGTGCAGTTATTCTACCACAGAACATAGCTGCATTCAGCTCCCTGTTCAAGATTAGGACTTTACACGGTTAAGACCATGTTCGCCAAAAGTATGCACAGAACATTCAGTCCTGACAAAATCATCTATCTATGTACAAAATTCGTAACTGTATGTTATATTAAACGTTTATAATGTGCTTTTCATGCAGAACTGTTACTTTTCAACTGATAGAATTGGTGAAGAAAAATTTAGTATCACGCTTAAAGTTATTATTTTGCGAATCTCTGTACAACTTGTTACCCGTACAACTTAATCGCCTGTACAACAACCTGTAGATGGGCATTTAAAAGTTTCAACTATTTTTTAAGATTCTGCGATCTATTTTGCATGGCTTGGACGTATTATCGACACAAAAAAATTAATGAAAAGAAATATTAGTTTAAAATAAATTTCTGAACACTATGAATACTAGGAGCCAATTTTAATTTGGCAGCAAATAAAATAGTGATCAACATGAACTAACAGTAGAGTTTACGCATCAGTCTAAAGCGAGGCTGCGTGCGTGGTTTTTTATGACCACTAAAATTAATTCTTGTTTTAGAGAACAAGGGAAAAAAGAGGGTTGAAAACGCATTTATTTCGAAGAAAGGGTAATAGAATGAAATAGGTATATAAATTAGGCATTAAAAATTTATTTTGAGGTCGATTTTTTTTTAAGAATTTGACTTAGCTTTTAGAGTCCCCACATATCGTGGCTGATTACGATTGTTAAATCTTTCGAAGCAGAGAATGTGTAAAGACTTCTCCGGGAATCGAACGACGTATCTCTGAGTCATTAACTGGATGTTCACTATACAACAGTACATCACAAGGGCATGCATGGAAGGCCTGCAGTAATATTTTATGTTGTAGACTGGAGTGTTATTTATTTATTTATTCGCGAGCTTTGTTTAAACATGAAAAATGAACTTTACCTTTGCGAATAATCGAGCAGTGGATCTTCCATTTGCTGGCTGGATATGGTAACTACTGCAACAAGAGATATGACCGTGGGAGGAATGCCATAAAACTGTAATGTTGAATTGCTAGCTGTATGCGACAATTTTTGCCATTATAAGCCATAATCCGATTGCAACTTTTCCGCGTAATTTTATTTTTGCCCAATTTGGGCCCAATGCCCAGAAAGCGCATGAGGTACTAATATGTGCGTAGATTATGAAGACTTCAAACCATCTTTTACAACAATATTTATTCCATAAGATAACTACTAGCTATCATTTTTGGAATCTAAAACATTACCGCTTTCTATATAGAATGTCTACTCGTGGAAAAGTCGACTTATATTTGGAAGGATGCGGTATATTTGCATTCCTCATGTAATAAGAATCATAATGGACATATCTCAACAAAGCATTTTTTTAATACCACTAACGCTCACTTAGTTCGGATTAAACATTTGTAATGTGTGTCATTATAAATGTTTAATCCGAACAATAATCCATTTATTGTTTGTGAAGAAAGGAATTGAGGGAGGGTGACCAAGTGACGTATGGTAGTCAACTTGGAGTCTGCTCGCCAGTGACTTGTTGTGTACGAAATATGTTATATTGATTACAGCAAAGCACGCGATATTAGCTACCATCATAATATTTGGGGGGTGGGCGGGGATTGTAGTGCATATTTACCTGGGAAAACACCAGATACACCTCCTGTTGTAGAGACTTTTACACCGAGAGAAGGATTAAGAATTAGTTATTTTAGTGGGCAATACAGATATATTCCGTAGATAATGTATTAACATGATTAGAAATTTATAGAATTGTCTTTTCCTTTTGAGAAAATAAACTAAAGCTAGGTAATAACGTGTAAAAACACTATGCAATTTAAAAATGGATTTATGATATAAAAATCTGAAAGGTTTCAGATTTTATATTACGCCTAAAGGGTTCTCCTCCCATTTACACAAATACACGTTTCGAGAGCATTTGGGCTAATCTAATGTCCCTTTAGGCTAAAATTATTTCAAACAGCGTTTATTTAGAATTTCCAATAGACAGCTTCCCGCGCTAGAGATAAAATTTCTTTATTCTGTACTGCGTATAGAGTTGACCTAACTCGCTTTGAAATAAGTTTGTTAGTAAGAAATTCATGCGTCTACTTTTATAGTGTCTTCAGAATTTGCGCTTTGTCGATACATATAATAATTTTGTCTAATGAAAATTTTAAATATTGTTAAAATGCCACTTCAAATTTGATATTAATTTTTTAATATACATATAACGAGTAAATTGCCCTAATTTTCTACGTACTGATAATTATCACCGGTGTATAGCATGTAGGGGTAGTCGTCTTCTCTATCAGCACCGCGGTTAAAAAAAAAAGCGCTGTGAGTGCCGAAAATTATGTCATTAATAAGAAGAGTATACGGCAGCCGTCCATCTAATGATGCACGTGAATCATCCAGGAATAACTTCGTGTTCCATGCGTCATTCATCTGTTTAAACATCTGACGCTTTCCCTGTTTAAAGGGCTGGAGCATGTCTAGTTCAGCAACCTATTTTATTTTCCTGCCATGCATCGCAGAAGTTTAATTAGTTATGACAAACTCATACTTAACGGTTGGCGGATAGGCCATGAAAACAGAACATATTTTGAAGATCTTGAAATAAATTATTTTTGAGCGTATCATCTGCTTTGTATCTAAGTTTGACGTTATGTATGCATGTCTGATGTTTGGCCATTTGTACGGCTCTGCTGCAGAGATACGGAGTCCGATTTTCTGCTGCGTTTTTATCAGTCGTCTCAACGGGTTTCTGTGTTGTATAGTGGATTGTGAACATATTAAAAAATGTAGAAACTTAGTTTTGAGTTTCACTAGAACAATAAAATTTTTAGCCTCCATTGGATGATATTTGGTGTCGATGAAATAATATGTGCTTTTAAAAGCTTATGTTTATATAATATTTCTAATCAGTATTTACAAAAGAAGCGATTTATTTGTATTTTAGGTACCTTCATCCATTGTGGTGTTTCTGTTTTTCAGGAAATCATGAACCTGTGAGAATCGAGAAAGCTCGTCAGGTTTTTAATATTGATCATTAGGTCCATTTCTGTGTTTCAGCTTTCCATATTTTAGTTCGTTTTACCTATATCTCGCAGAGACAAATAGGGATTTGTTTCACAGAAATTTTTATTGAAAAGTCTGTTAACAGACTTGTAAAATGTTTTGTAAAAGACTTGTCAGATGTATCCCATTTCATTAAGGAAGGTGGTGATCTTCAAAGTTATTAAAAGGGAAATTCATTTCATTTCTATATTAAAATATATTTTTTACTGAGAAAAGCATTTTTACACGAAATTTATTATAATTCGTAAATCGGTAAAATATAGAGATGAGAAGACGAATCCTGAGTTTTCTCGAATTCGTATCCTAAATGGTTCTCGAAAGTCGTGTAAGAATAATAAGTAGAAGGGAGGACTTTTATTTAATATTAAAATGTTTTGAATAAAACAGAATTTGGAATCTGCTGCTGCACATATAAAAGTAAGAGTTTTTAAAAATATTTGTTTACAAACTTATGGCGTGAAACATAAAGTAGCATTCATGATCGATAGAATATATTTTATTCCTGACAAAACAGTTCTTGAGGAATATTGTATGTTCTTGCCTCAAATTATGCAGCGCCGAAGGCGCAATCTGCGCCACGGTACCTGATCACATTTTATGTCTCTTTACGTCATTGTCACAGAACAACTTATGAAACAGGTGTAAGAGGTGATATGTTCGCAGGGCAGCAAACAGGAAAAGGATTGCGACGTGTCTAAAGTTATTTGAGTATCCCAAAGCACACGAGTACTCTCTGTGTAAAGGGAGGGATGCTTTCGTGGAGGATTTTTTAACAGAACTGAACATCAAATTCAAAATAATTTAGTCTCAGTTTAACTTTTTTTAAATTGGTTAATATTAAGTGTTGGATTCTAAATTTGACATCAGTTTTAGTTGAACAGTTATGTAAATATGTACATTGTTAATATTATGCAAGAATCATGTCTTATGGATTAAATTTGTGATGACGCAGTTTAGACCAATTTATTATAAGCAGTTACTATTTTTATGCTAGAAAGGTGAAATTATCAAATTTAAATAGAGAAATAAGGGGCTACTGCAAATTGAATTTTAAGTTACATATTTTTAAAATACGTCGGCTGCTCTATGAAATGATTGGCAGCCTTAAAATTGACTATTCTAAATTTGGTGTTCTTTTCTCTAAATTCATCTGTTCTCCCAAATTCGAGATCTTTCCATATTACGTAACGCTTAATGCAGATACCTCTCGTCCAATCAGAATAATTGTAAACCAAAACTTTTTTAACTCGAACTGAAACTTTATAACTCCCTCCCTTCTTTCTTTAAATTGCAGTGTCCTTTTTTCGCTTACACTTTCCTCTTGGCAAGACGCACCTCTTCCACGCTGCTGCTTGCCTAAGATGACGCATGGAAATTATTGTATTCAACTATGATTAAAAAATATTTTGTGTGAAAAAAGATGATTCTTGATATGTGCGAAAGTAAAGATAGGTGATTTTTCGAAATTCAGTTTTGTTCACTTCGTCTGTATGCCGTAACCATCAACCATGATGGATATCGAAAGCTGTTAAAACTTCTACCCATTAGATTACACACACGCATACAAAAATCTGTCTATCTATCTCGGAGAACTTGCTCATTTGGCGGTGTCCGAGGGATAAACACACAATTAAAAACAAAATAAGTATGTATATGATGAAAAAATATTACATTAAAGGAGATTAGTTATAGTATTCCGTTTTACATACGACTTCTTACAACGTCATCTGCTGTCTTCAGCTTTATTTCGTTTGGTCACCGCCATCTCATGCTATAGAAGATGCCACATAACTATGGTATGTAATAATCCATACGCATACACAAATATGTATATGTGTATATATATATGTGTGTGTAATGAAGCAATCTTGGATGTAATAATTTTGTAGAAACAGTTTCTAGCGTAGATGTAGAAATACTGCATTTCATAGATGTTGATCCGTAATGAATAGCAAGTTGGTAGCAGAGGCAAATTAAATATTCATTTTTATTTCACTAAACAATTTGCGGCCGCAAACAATTCGGCACACTCCACTGTATAGCTTTCTAGTAAAAGAAGAAGCAGCAGTCTAGGCCGAGGTGCAGAAAGTGTCTTACGTTCAGGATAAAATCTCGATTTAGATGAGTTAGTTTCGGTTTCCAATGCATTTTATTGCATAATTAACAATGCTGAAAATTATTATTGTCTGTTTTAGTTCCATCTACGTCACCAGCGTTATGTAAGAGTCATATGACATGGATTAGTCTTGAAATGTCCCAGCGCAGAGAAAGGAATTACTGTTAAGAGAGGAAACAAGAAAATTAAAATTAAGCATGAAGGAATTATTGCTAATTTAAATTGTAATTTATATTTACATATTTTTTAAATCTTACGTATACACATTTGTAATAATGTAAATACGTTGAAGATAGTTGATGCGTTGAAGAACTTCGAATTTCAGTTGAGAATCAACACATTTCTTTTAAACCTGGAGAGAAACTTTGCATTGGTGTTATGTATATGCGTTGCAGATGCATGATAAAATGATGTTTGCGTTGCAGATGCAGGATAAAATGATGTAACTTGCTGACTTGGCTTAATTAATATTTCCTTTTTATTTACGGTTGACACATATTTTAAGGCAATGTATATAAACTGGTGTCACAACCGCACTTGTTCTAGAACTTTTTACATTTTTGAAGAAAGCAGACTACATCAAGTTGACAGCAAAGAGGAAAAGGAAATGCGTCATATGCCAAAATGGAAGCCAAAAGGAAAAAAGGTTTTGGTTTGTAATTTTGATTTTCATAACCCAACATTAACTGCATCACCATCATTATGTAAAGAATAGGAAGGGGAAATAACCAAATGAAATGACTATTGCAAATTAAAGTTAGTATTTTTTAACATATTTTTTTATCTTAGACACATTTACATATTTTATATTTATGTTAAAAAATTATATAGGTTAAGAAGATGCAAATAAAATTCAGTGAAGGTACTGAATCTTGAGATTTATTTTCTCGGTGTAATCTGGCAAAAGTTATTTGAATAAAGATTCAAGTTTTTTCTGGAAAAATTCAACTTTTCCAGAATTTTTATAAATTTGAGGTAAGGGTTCATTTTTTATGGTTCATAGTTTCAAGAGTTAATGCAGATAAATATGAGAGAAAGGACATTTCACCTAAGGAAAGTCTGATATTCAGAGCAACTATGGCGCAGTATTATTGATCCAAATCCTCTTAAATTGCAACAGTTGCTTTATTTCTTTAATGAAGTTTTAACTGGACGGCTATGAAATTAATCATTCGAAGTCTTTGAATAAAACGTTTATTTGCTTTTTAAAATAAGATTCGAAGGAAAAAGTGCGATGGTTCGAGTTTTAAATCTCGATCTTTTTCCAGGATTCGTGGGGTATGAAAATTTCGGAATTCGAATGTCTCATTCCTAATTATGACTTTTGATGCTTGAAATTAAATTTTTTAATCGAATTTTATAAATAATACTTGAGTAGCAATAGTAATTTCAGGATATTTGAGTTCAGTTCAGGTTTTTTGGGGCGTGGAGTTTAAAATTCAAAACAAGCGTAGATGGGAAACAATTATTTCAGTTCAGAAACAATTATTTCAATTATTTCATTATTTCAGGATTTGCTCTCTAAGCATAAATTCATCTCCAGGAAAATTGTCTCTGAGAGCCACTACGAAGTGATATTTGTGACTTAAGTTCATTGAAAGTCCAAGTCGCTTTGTATTTTCAATAAATGCATTACTGGGCATCAGTAAAACTAATCGATGAGTCAAAATGTCAAACAGTTGTTTAGGATAAAATTGGAAAGTTTCGAACGAAGAAAAATTTCCGAAGATTTTTATATTTCAAATCTTGATTTCTTTCAAGAAATCGCTAGATTCAAGTATCCCATCTCTCATAAAATGTATCGCAAATTGAGCAAGAGCTCAGTAGCTAACCATCGGAATTTCTTTAACCATCATTTATATTAACCAGTGAGTGAGTAATTTGTAAACAGTCCCTATTGCGTTCTACGAGGGCGCCGTCGTTCTGTCTACTCTGTATGTCGGTCAGACAGTCTCCTCATCGTTCGTCCCTTACGGGAGCAGATCGATTTAAGTTCGTGTCCCTTGCTTTCTTTCTCTGTTGGTGTGATTCCCGCGAGGGCAGAAAATACCCTTGACTCAACGGTCCATGAATTTTACTCGCATTAAAGACCCGCTTTTTTTATGGGTATTATTTTTCTTTTATTTCTTTCCCACTTTTAATTTTAGTTCTCCCTCCTGTAAACGTGTGCTTGGTCACGTGTCAACAGCTTTTTGTTCGCCTCGCCACTCTTTTGGGAACTGCATGCAAATTAAGTAAAACTCGTCAGTTCCTCTTTAAAGTTTTTCTGGGGGGAAAAAGAGTGTTTTCGCTTATCTTCCTCTCTTTTAAGGCTTCCTAAGCGTTAAAAGATTAAGTATTTCGGTGCAGTACAATTGGTGGTAAGTATGCTGGTCCAGTGCGTTGTATCATAACTTGCATGTTTTTTTTTTCTTTCCTGAATGCAAAATAAATTTGTGATGGGAGAAGACAAGATTGCTTTCAGAGTATGTTCAGTAAGCTTAAGTTGTAATTTGTCTCAGTCATATGCTCGCATCGAGCATGAAGATTTTTGATACTAGTGTTTGATTATTCATGAAATGTGTAAAATTAAATTAACAGCCTTGGGAAAAGGGAAAAATTGACTCATCGAATAAATTTTTGGTTTTGAGATATCAAGTAACAAGCAACGCCATTTCGCTATTGCGAAGAAGCTGCTTTGTACACCGAGAAATCTGAAAAAGATTTTACTTTTACTTTTTAGAGCAAAAATATAGGTTATTGTTTATTTTATGCAGTGACTGTAGAAAAGTATGATTTTAATCTTGAAGGGCATACTGTTTTTAGGCTGATCTTTACAACGCTTTGCTTTCCTGCGAAGAATTGTCTGATAAATTAAGCAGCCAAGCGTATTTGTCATATTCTAAGCCTCTCACGTCAGCCAGAATAGAGGAATACCTTCGACGACTGGAGGACAGATAGACAGAAATTATATGCACACATGCCGATGAGAAATTGCTGATGTTATCTTCATTCTATCTTTGTCCTATATCTTAGTTTTCATTATTCCTATAACCGAATCTCCTGCGGCGACTGTCTGCTTTTCGGATGCAATAACGGCTGGCGTGGGATTAAATGGAAAAACTTTTGAGCTGTTTCCTTAAAATTCGGGTGCACTTTTCACGATCAAGACAAAATAACTCTGCTCGTATAACTTTATATTCTTTGAATTATTAAAGCAGGGAATTTGAGAAAATGGCATTTGCATAGGTGGAATTTTCCGTATTTTACCAGGGGCTCTCGGTTTTTGATCACATTTCCCGGTAGATTACCCAATTTCCCATATTATAATTTTTATGCTTTTCTAAAGAAAACTACTTCAGAAATATTTCCTAGCAATAGAAGAAATTAATTGAATTAAAGGAACTTAAAGTGTGTAAATTGCATTCCCCATTCCTTGTGGTTTTTAACATTATTTTTCTTGTTGTTTTATGTGCGTTTATTTTTCTTGTTGTTTTATTTGTGCGTTTTTCTTTCTTGTTGTTTTATTTGTGCGTATATGAATTGTCTTAATCTATTTTTAGTAGTAGTAGTTTTTTTAAAATTTTTTGTTTATTTATTTTATAACTGTGCTAATTCCCAACACGCCTACTGATTTACAAAATAACTTCACCTATTAAATTTTTGGTAGATCTAAATTATCTTAATCTACTGTAAAATTTTCTGTAATGATTCAACCAGTGTTTTAGTCAGTTTATATTTGTATTTAACTCAGTTTTACATCAAGAAATCGTACATTACTAATTTTATGCACACAATAACATGTACATCAACAATTAATTTATTTTCATCATCTTTAAAAGTACTTTGATAAGTAAATGATTTTATTAGAACTTACAAAAGGAAATTAGCCAAATGACATAAAATTTTGAATAGCTACGTTAATATTAATATATTTTAAATCAGAATCATATTATAAATAGTTCACTATCACGAGTCATGCATTATAAAGTGCATTTGGAGTTCTTTTAAAATGGCTTTGGTGCGCAGCGCGAATTTTTTTGGGAGAACCTCCCCGGTTTCTCATATTTTAATGTTGAAATCATGGAGGATGGTAGCTATGCGTTTGTTTATATCGTGAAATTTACCCAGAAAATGTTTTGCTGAGAGATGAATCCGATGGCTGGGCTTAATGCATTGAAATAAATTTATTTATTTCAATTTTAATTTTTATTTATTTTATTTTAATTTTAATTTTATTTGAGTGACCCAAACGTATACCTTTCCGGATAGAGGTTCAGAAAATTTTTAATTTAGCTGTTTCATGAATCCTAAATCCTGCTCGTAGTGCATTTACTTATAAAGCCTATAAAGCATCACAAAATGTAACGCCTTTGGGTGAAGCAGTGACTCATTCGAATTTCTTTTTCCCTTTCTTAAAAGCGGCTAAAAAGTGAATAATTTTCTTTGCTTCGATGAATACTACAGCGAGAGTGGTTAAAATTTTCCGAATCTATTTATCAACTAATCTGAGAAAAATATTTCTCTTTTGTTTTATGAGACTTACCATTGGATGAGTAATTTTATCGTAGATTTGATGACTGGTTTAGTCTTGGTTTTGATCTGAAATTTTCTCTTTGGAGGCTCTTGTAGTTTTCACTATTGAAATGTCATGGCACAGATCTTTATTGCTGAGAAAATCATCAATGAAAGGGTGGCCTTTTAAGAGGAATAATGCGTGCGTGATGAATCGTAATCGATTAATATTATCAGATTTGCGATAGATCTTACACAATAAGATTCTTTAATAAATAAGAAAGACATTTTATTATTCTGGGAATTTCATTAATGTGGCTTAAGAAGATTTCATTAATGTGGCTCATTTGTAGCATATTATAGAATATTATATAAGATTTACAACTCAGTCTGCCGAAATATTTCAGGTAAAATTATATGGGTTTAGAATTAAACATTTTTTATATCTCGCAAGACATTATTCTTTAACATACTATATATATTAGAGAAGTACAATATATATAACCTTAAATTAGTATAGTTGTTTTGTTTATTTATTTAAATTTAATATTACTTTTAAGAAACATTTTCTGTCTGAATAAACATTTCGTACGTTTTTCAGGTTAGAGCTGTACTTAAAAAAACATACATTTTAACGTCTGTAAAGTACACTTTGAAAAGTTCTCAACCGATTTGCTACTCTTTAGTCATATTTTGCGAGTGTAATATTTATATTAATTTTCTATGGATAACTGCACTTTTTAACGTTTATTCGAATCTTTCTTTCATTTTTAGGGAAGTTAGTACAAGACAGGAATATTGACGATTTTCTCAGCTGATAAAGCAAAACTTGTGTGATATGGCATTCATACTGAGCAAAATAAAAGAGGATGCTTTATAAATTAACTGTTCCGGGTAAACCATTTATTAATAGTTATTTCATGCCGGAAACTACATTTAGTGATGCGAACAAGCTGAATAGTTCTTCCCCTTTCTTTTCTTCTCTTTTCCTTTTTCTTTCCTTTTTTTTTTTTTTTTTTTTTTTTTTTTTTCCCACTCCTCATTTCAGTATAGTAACCTGCTGTCTTTCCCAGGAAGTCTTCGACAAATATAATTTCCCCTTCCCAAACTAAATGCTTTCTTATAATAAACCAAGTATCCCGCAGTTTTTATCATTGATGTCAAATAAGTTCTGATCTACTTATTAAATTTTTTACAAATTCATTTAACATCAAGGAAGTGTAAATGTTTCACTTACAAAGAGGGCAATTAGTCTGTGTTTCGAATTTTTGTTCGAAGCGATTCTTTTCTACATTTTTTTTAAAAATTTCGTTATATGCTTAATTTTAATGGACCTATAATATTTAGTTAAAGCGTAATTTAGGCATCTAATGCATCAAACTATATAATCCTTTCTTATGAGTTATTGTTGAGGAGATTAAAAGTGTGCTCTTCCCTTTCCAAATCGAAATTTTTCATGGTTACTATTCCACATTTTACTTAAAGTTTATAGGAAGTGAAAAGGCGGTCTATCTTTTCGTCATTTTTGTTTTCACTTTGCCGCCGATCCTTCTCTTTCCCCTTGTTTTCTTAAGCCCACTAGTCGAAAAATGAGGTTCCGCAAATCGTTAAAATGCTATCCCAATTCCGGCGAGATCTAACCTCAATAAATTTTCATTTGGCTTTTGAGAAAATGGGATCTTTGGGGCAGGGTGTGGAAAGGACGAAAAGTCGTATTTGATTGCTTTTAGATTTCGCTTATGCGAAGAGATGATAAATTGCATGTAAATAATTTACCCTCTTTCGTTCTTATCGTAAAAGGAGAACATAAAATTGATGACAAAGAGAGAACTGAAGTTTCTTGGCCCTTTTCACTCAAGCCTGGGCTGGCTTGTTAGGTCTGGAATCGAAATTTATTTAAGTAAAGGCTTTGCGGTGAAGCTCCAGAAATTCACGGCATTCTTGGGAATTTGAAAGTTAAGAAAATTTTCCGCAATTCTTGTCAACAGATTACAATGCCTAAATAGTTAGAAACTTTTGTCGACTAAAAGTAAATGTGGTGAAGAAACTGACTGCATTTTCGAAATAAAACTTAAAAATAAAAATGAATAAATAAATCTGAAAGGTTTTAGATTTTAGCGGTTGCCCAAAAGGATTTGCTAAGGTTTTTTTAGGTACCATCGTTTTTTTTCACAGCGCGAGGCAACATACATACATGCAGATTTTTCAATATTTAATTTTCTTTAAAAATAATACAAGGGGATAATACTTGGTAGTAATAATTTGAAAAGTGATACGCCATTTATAGTGAATCAACGCAAAATCCCATTTCGAGACTAATAGTCCCTTTTGGTCTAAAAAATAAAAGTTATTCTGCATCGGGGCATTCCACTTTTAATTTAGGATGAGGTGGAATTAATTATAGGGTTATAGGATTTAAGATGAAGCAAAAATATTTTGTTGAATTGGCTGATGCTCGCTTCTGTGAGACTGGGATAGAAATCTGGAGTCTGATAACTACTCGAAAATTGTTTGTACAGTGATGTATGGAGAGTAAATGATTTCGAGAATGCGAACAGGTTGTATTTCTGGACATTGCGTGTAAGATATTGTTTTATTCAGATAATAAACAACTGACTTCATCTAAGAATATATGAAATTTACGAAACAACAGCTTGCTTGACAGTCGCATTCTGTAGTGTAAACACATATGCGCTCTTCGGACCAGTGTTAGGTGTTTTAAGGATCAAATGATTATTAGGTCATTATACATAATTCTTGCCGCGTAATACGTATTGCCCATTTGACTGCTCAGCTCATTATGTATTGTGTCCGGGCATTATGTGAAATGACCCCACTGTCCATTAGTTATGAAACTTTTACTTATTTAGGTGAATAGAAATATGTGGTCCCTGCGGCAGGATATTTTTATGTTTTTATTTTCCTCCTCCCCCTTTTTTTCATAATTTTCAACTAGTATAAAATAAGGAATAAGCAAAAAATGATTAGAAAAAAAATTTTTTTTTTCAGTCTCATATTTTTCTATCTGGGTACACCTAATCGATGGGTCTGAGTGTTTTCGCGCCATGCCAATGACAGTCGTGATTCTCAGCGTTGTGCAATATCTGCTTAGGTTAGGTTAAGCTATTTGAATGTGCCAAAGTAGAGTATGTCTATTTTAGAAGACTGATGCCTTCGTGGATGACTTCGTAAGGCAAACTTACCCTCATTCACATTACACACGAGAGAAACAAACAAACCAAAAAAAAAATCCGTACAGCCAGCCCGTTTCCTAGGTTTTGAAGCGGTTTTAACTATTCGGGCCACTGTTGAGGTTACAACGTCTGGATTACATAGGTTTTATGTGATAATGGTAAAGTATCCAGAAGGAATCATTTATGATAGCACAAAAAGTTTTTACTTTTGACTTTCGTATTATTCAACTAATCAGCGAAACCAAAGCTATAGCACTTTTTTTTCTTTTCTTATTTATTTATGTAATGTATTCTATACATTTTGTGGAGAAGTTTAAAATAGAAACTTTCAAATGTAAGAATAATCTTATAATTGTTTGAACTGCAATTACAATTAAAACAGAAAGCAACGACATTCTTCGTTTTAAGCCATATATATTTCATGTACGTGCATTCCATTCATAATTTAATACGTGCTATTCACTTTTCTTCTTTGTATATCTGTATGTGTGTATATATGTAAAGTTTACGGAATGCACATAATAATTTAACTGAGGAAAAAAGCTTGAAGCTGGCATGATACATTTCGCTGACGTAGTGGAAAACTTCAACTCTTTCCTCCAGAGTTTTTTTGTGTCGAAATGAATCCGTACATGTGCTGCTACGTGGGATGTGTCACAATGTATATACGTGTGCATAGTTGGGGATTTAGGCTTTTTCCATCTGAGGAAAAAATTGTCGTTAAGACGTATTGCTTGTAACGGTATTTTAAAGGTATTGAATGACGGATGAAGTGCTGAGAGTATTCGTTGAATAACTAAACATTTGATATTTTGCCACATATACTGTTTTCTTAATTTTTTTATTCTCGAAAGTAAGAATTGTCACATTTGATCGTTCCACTTTTTCCCATTTTCAAGCCACATACTAATTCATATTAGAATTATGGACACTTTATTTTAGTTTTACATTTCCAGTCAGTTGATCTTTAAGATTTAGTGTAAAACTGTACAAATGGCTTTTATGAAATATCGAGTAGGCTAGTTGTTTAGATTGTGTGAAGAAAAATTTAAGTAAGCAGCCTAAGTGTGAAAGTATGAAAGTAGACAACTGGATATTGTACTGTAAATTGATTTGTTCCATGTTCGATACGAAGTGGAATTTGTTAAGAAATGGCGACAAATCTTAAATTTTCCGAAACTGAATCCGAATTAAAAAAGGTTTTCGAATCCCTTAATTCCTACCTATCATAATCAGAAATAAGGAAAACGAACTTTAAGTTCATGTTGTTAATTAAAGCAGAATTTTAGAGCTGCGTTTAATGCACGATGAATTTAAGAATACGGATTTTAAAAATATACGTATAAAAAAATTGAATGAATTTTCATGGCGTGTAATGGTGGTTCTAAAATAAACAATCGAACAAACTTCTCGGCAATAGTTCATATATTGCAGTTAATTTATTTACAATTATTTACACATAATGAAATTATTCTTCAGTTTTCTCATTTCTGGAAATTCACCATAGATTGCTTAGGCTGCTATCACACATCCGTTTGTTTCAGAACAACTGTTTTAAACAATTTTTCTGCTTTGTCACAACAGCCAATCACCACAGATCACTTTGGGGTTAACATGTAAAGGGGAGAGTAATTCCCCATTACAAGCAAGCTGATATCTGATTGTTTGGAAACGAACAACTTGCAATTTTTTTCGAAAGGAAGGAAAAAACCGCGTATCTTTCTTTCAATAAGTAAACCAGACAGACCAATTGTCCGAAACAGTTGTTTGAATGAAACTAATGCATGTGTGATATGGGCCTTAGTGTATCTCAATCCGGAACTTTTGTTAGAGCCTTCAAAATACGATGTTCGCTTTCGTGCAGCGAAACGGGTGCTCATTTCCTTTCTCTTCTCGTTCTATCTGTTGTTGCATACGTAAACTTATTAATAGTGTAGAAGTGCCTGTTGGTTGACAGAAGTACGTAATAAATCCCTTGAATCTTGAGATTCGTTTTCTCGGTATAATTTGACAAAAAAATATTTAAGTAATAGGCCACATTTTTTTGTATTTTCCGAGAATCTTTTTAATTTTAAAAGCTGTTCATGACACAGGTGACGGAAGACGGGGACGCCTGGTGTTTAACAGTGGTAAACAGGCATATGTCCCACGCCTTCCCCTGTGTAGAAGCAGCAACTTTATTTAAATTAATAAAGTTATTTATAGTGCAACAAAGGCAGATGAGCTGTTGTGTTACATTGCAGTTCAGGATACATTAGCATGTCATAAATAGTCAAGTGCAAGACATAAAGAAAAATTGTCTTAAATTATTAAAACAAAAAACAAAAAAAAAAACGAAAACAACACATTAATCACATAAACATAAGGCGTAATTAGATACCAACCCTTCACTCAATACATAAACTTGAGCATATTGCAAATGCGTGATAGTATTGTATACTGGGAATACTGAGGTATCTAGAGATTCTATACTTACTACAGGGTGTACAGGCAGTGAACAAAAGCTTAGTAAAAGCATGATACTTGATAAAATACAGGGCAAAATACATGCAATGCATTGATACAATACATGAGACACGGAATACATTGATAAAATACAAGAGACATGAAATACATTGATAAAATATGAAACATGATGCAACATTAGAAGTAGTACACAACACTAAAAATGTGATATACAGAGCGGAATACGTATACAAAGGTATTAACAGAGTACAAAACAGAAGATAGTGCATTAAAGATTTAAGTACAATGGATATATACATAATGCGCAGATGCTATTGCAAAGATAATTTGAGTATTATAGAATTTGCGCAGTTCGTATAAATTACAGGAACAAATGTTATAATGAATGCAGATACATTGTTACATGTGCAAGTGCTAATACTTGAAGGAAGAATGCGCTGAGACACTGATGGATGCTGATATAACTGAGACACTGAGGGATTGGTGCACTACTGGATACTGATGGTAAAATACATTTATTGGTGTATTAATGACGAACTGAGAGGCAATTGGCGGATTTAGTGAGGAGAGCAGATGTCCTGACCCATCGTCCTAGTAATGCTGACAA
Organism: Stegodyphus mimosarum; assembly: GCA_000611955.2. Taxonomy (NCBI): domain Eukaryota; kingdom Metazoa; phylum Arthropoda; class Arachnida; order Araneae; family Eresidae; genus Stegodyphus; species Stegodyphus mimosarum. The sequence goes on from KK120480.1 coordinate 237,836, forward strand.
TTTGACAAATTTTGGATATTGCAGGCTTATGTGTAATAATAAATCTATTAAAAGCTTCTCTATTGGAGGTTTGGCTGGGGAGATGATGAGCAGTTGTCAATTAACATTAATAGAGGTAGTGATCCGGGGTGCCGCGACTTCCGCAGACGCATTGGTCAGTTAGAGATATGCTGCGTTGGAAGAAGTAGCTGGGAAATGGGCCATGACCTGTTATGAATTGTGTAAGGGGTGCAATGGCGAAGTGCCTTTCTGTGCTGACTTTGGGTATAAAGTCAAAGGTGCGTCTTCCTGTGGGGCTGAGGTTCCACTCTCTCTGCCATAGCTGAAGACACTGTTTTCTTAGAATACTTTTCAGATGTGAGGGTGGTGCTGGAAGGCTGTTGAATTGGGCGTCTGAGTCTGTGACCGCTTGCTTGGCTAAGCGATCCGCAGCCTCATTGCCCTCGTTGTCCGCGTGGGCCTTTATCCATTTCAGTAGCAAGTTAATGTGTGCTTGCCGTTGTAGAAGATGCTGTAGTGAGATAATTAGAGGCGAAGTGTTCTGACGGTTTAGTAGTGCCTGCAGTGTTGAGAAGCTGTCCGTGTGGAGGGTTGCATGCGTGATGTCCTGGCGGATGATGTGTTGGGTTGCTCCCGTGATGGTTTAGTAGTGCCTGCAGTGTTGAGAAGCTGTGCGTGTGGAGGGTTGCATGCGTGATGTCTTGGCGGATGATGTGTTGGGTTGCTGCCGTGATAGCAAGAACCTCAGCCTGGAAAACGCTGTTCTGTAGTTGTAGGCGACCCTTCCATTCTTGTCGACGTTGTCCGTCCTGGTAGTAGACATAGGCACAACCTACGCCGTCCTCCTGCTTGGACCCATCCGAGTAGAAGTGAGAACCTTGCGTGGGAACTTGGGTTTCATTGGCATTCGAATGACGTGAAAGGTCTATCTTGACACCTTTACCTTTGACTGCCGGATGAGTGTGTAGGGGATGGCCAAGAGTTTCATACTGTATGGGGCAATATGATGTGTTGGAAAGTGAGGCGTCCTTTCGCAAGTATATTACTTTTGTGTAGACTGCCTCCATTTCCACTACGATGTGAAGTGGTATCAGTCCTGCAAGTTCATGACACAGATAAACACTAAACATGGGACTCTAAATTTTATCTAGAAGATTAAGAGCATCATAGAGCCGCAGTTCCACTAAAATTTTAAAGTCGCGTTCCTTTTTTTATTGACATTGGACATAAATAAAACTAATGTATCCGATGTACAACCAGTCCCACTCATGTTACGTTTTATTGTTATATTACAAACATGGCCAAACTGCGGTTCGCGAGCCTCATGCGGCTTTCCGACATCTTAACTGCGGCTCACGAGCTACTTGCGATCCTTTGCCATCTGAAATGCGACTTTGTTTTGAATAAATATAATTTCGTTTTTTAGTACAAACGGAATTTGAAATAGAAATACGCAGTGCCACGTTTCCTTATTAATCGAATTTAATTTCTGATATTATGTATGTAAAAATTTGGTAGATTTCAAACTGCCCACTTCTGCTCATCGTCCGAGAAAAGAAATATGTAATATTACAAATAATTCCAATTTCTGGTAATTACGGTTCCCGTTATGTTACTTTTTGAACAGGGAATGGTCATCGGAATACAGTAATACGAAGTTAATCTAAAACGCAATGCTATTTTTATTTTATTATTCTCCCTAATATTTGTTTGTCTCAAGTTAATTTTTCCTTCAGGTAGTATCTGCTTGCATTTCTGTGTGATCCTATTGTTCACAACAGTTGTGATCCACCTGGAAGATTTGTTATTCTTTGCAGGTTCCTACTTTTATTCAGTCCTTGAATGGTATGAGTAATTGCTGAAGAAACCCGTTTCGCCTTGCAATCTATATAGAGCTCTTTTAATCTGTGGAAGGAATTTTACGAGGATTTTATTTTTGGTGGAGTGAACCTTCAGCTTCTTACTTGATTAGGAGACTTGTCTCAATTTTTTGCAGGCCGCCTTCAAAATTAATTTCCTATCCCTAAGTAAGTCAGGCATTTTTATGCAATTGCTTAACAGATTTAGCAATCATTCATAATAATATGCTTAATGAACACTTTTCCCACATGAAACTCTGTCTTTACTAATAATTCATTTGTAATTCTAGGCAGAGCTAAAAATTTATTTCACCAATGGTTGTGAATGCTGAAATATTTGGAGCCGTGAGAAGAATCACTGCTTGAAAACGATTTAAATTTTAGTCAAAATGTTTAATACCCAATTTATCAAATACTGATATTCTAGATAGAGATCTTCACCTTAACCTTCAAATCTTCATACCAATAACGTTGCATCAAGCAATGAGGGATCAACAGAACACAAACATCTCTCTTCTCCACAGTTTCTGTCAAAATCGGCATACTGATATTGGTCAAATCTCTTTCGTTTGTGATATTTTCTCGTATTATTTTCGATTTCTTGTTTGATAACCTTCTTTCTTTCTACCTTATGTTAGGCATTTTGCTGCACCAGGTTAGAGTCGCCGGTCAATATCGCACTAGGTTAGCGGCATTTTGCTGCTCGGCATATCTAAAATTTTTCAACCCTTAGTACTGCCGTTCTGCAGCTGCACCGGTTGTACCGCCTCTGATGTCAGCATTACACTTCTTTTCATCTGTTGATATTTTTTGTCTTCCTAATTTTCGACATGTACGTCTGACACGGCCTTCATGAAAGTTTAGTAGTCAAACGGAAAGTTCTACAATGATCCACTGCTTGTTCACTACAAATTTGCGGCAATAATGTGAAATTTTTAAAGTCTCATCTTTTATTTTTTAAAGTATCTTCTGCCTACAGACTCCATTTCAAACTCCGTTTGAGATTTATTTTCTGAACACAGGTGAGGTAACCCAATGTACTATGTAACCGTTAGGCTGACAATAATTTATTTTAAACTTTCTTCTGAGTCATTTTATTTAGAAATTCAAGACGAGACGGTAAATCCTTTGACCGCTTTTATGGGCCCAACAGTTAGAATAGGGTGGATCCATACATCTACTTCGCAAGAGCTTAGGAACTTATTGTGCAGACGTCTGCCGTATTACAAAAGACCTCCACTTCGAACATCTGTGCATGTCCATAGAAATATAAAGAGTTACGCTTTCATGTTATATCTGCATATGCGAAATAAATTCATTATATTAGTGACAAGTATGTTTTCTTTCTGTACATTAGTTTTGATTTGCCATGTATTTGAAAAGCAGCTCAAAATTGTACAGGTTGAAGAGTTCGGCTGGTAGACAGATGGAATATGTGCTCGACGAAGTTTTTGTATAGTCCGGTATGAAGTTCTAGATTTATTAGCAATAACTTATGTATTTCCAGAATTATCGTATCGATTCAAGAGATGGTTTCGAGAATTTTCAATGATGCGCATGAACTTCGTTATCTATGTCCAAAATTATCAGAACAATTCGAGAGAAATTCAAGAATTTTCAATGATGAGCATAAACTTCGTTATCTACGTCCAAAATTATCGAGATGATGCGAGAGATAGTTTCGAGAATTACTGAGTACTGATTACTAAAAAAATCTGGAAGATTCCGTTGGATGCCACGGTGAAGTACTGTATCAGTCAGGGCCGTTATGAGAGATACTGGTTATTCAAATACCACTGAAATTGCAATCGTAATTTTTTTTTGGTAATACTGGGCGTCAGTAAAAGTAGTTATTCCAAAGTTTTGGGAAAAAATATTAAACGATTTCTTAAGGTATGAAAACAAAAGATTCGGATGATCTCGGTATATTTGTCCATATGTTGATTGTGCGGAGAAACAAAATTACTTTTTAAGTAAAAGGTCTGAAAAAGTTAATATTTTATTTTTAAATAAATATTCTTCCTCGAATAACAGTTTCTATGCAGTGCGCGTTGACGTATATCATTTAATTTATCCTTTTTAAAAGACTGTTTATGAGTTTTAAAAAAAACCGCAATTTATTTTACATAATAATTTGTAATTTACTTAAATAATACTTTTTTATGCAATTGTGGACCAATGAATATGCTTCCGAATCATTTTAATTCTACTAAAATAAAACAACAATAATTATAAACGGAGAGGTATAGAGAGAATCAGAAGGAAATATTTGGTTTCTCTAATCTGAAGAAAAAGCACTCAATTGCCAGTATAAGAGTTACATACACTGCTCGACATTGAAAATGAAACACCAAGAAGGAGTGGTCAGAAATTTATGCAAGTTTTAGAGTAGACGCACGTCACTGAGTTATGCGAATAATGTGAAATACACAGCTCTCCGACGCACGTGAAGTAAGATATAATGGAAGGAACGTGCAGAATGGGTCGTTATTTCTGCTAGACAAATTGTCGAAGGAAGTTGGTTTTTGTCTCGGAGGATACGTGTAATAGGAGAGAATGCCAGGCCGCCGTCAACGAAGGCACTTCCAGCAGATTGACGATTTTACGAGGGGTATAGTGATCGGACTGAGAAGTGCGGGTTGATCCTTACGTCAAATCGCAGCTGATACCCACATGGATGCGAGCACGGTGCATCGGCTATGGCGAATATAGTTGGAACAAGAGAATGTGGGAAGAAGGAGGGGTGCAGGGGCAGCCAGTGTGACGTCAGCACGCGTGGATCGACGCATCCGCCGACAAGCTGTGGCGGTCCCGAAAGTCACTTGTACCGCGATTCTGCAGCATATGCAAGATACCCTGGATGTTCCCGTGCCGACGAGAACGATTTCCCGTCGATTGATTGAACGTGGCCTGCACTCACGGCGTCCGTTAAGAAGACTGCCATTGACCCCACAGCATAGACGCCAACGTTTAAAATGGTGCCGTACTGGAGCAATGTGGATAACAGAATGGCGAAACGTCGTGTTCTCAGATGAGTCACGCTTCTGTTTATCCAGTGACAGTCGCTGCATACGTGTGTGGCGTCGACGCGGAGACAGATCTAATCCGGCAGTAACTGTGGAACGCCCCACCGCGCGACAACGTAGCATAATGGTTTGGGGCGCTATTGCCTACAATTCCAGGTCACCTCTAGTTCGTATTCAGGGCACTATGACGGCCCAACGATACTTGGATAATGTACTGCGGCCGGTGGCAATGCCCTACCTTCAGGGGCTGCCTAATGCAATTTTTCAGCAGGTTAACGCCTGACCACACAGTGCTCGCATCTGCCAACATGCTCTGCAAGGTATACAGATGCTTCCCTGGCCACCGTACTCTCCTGACCTGTCACCAATCGAACATGTGTGGGATGTGATTGGACGCCGTTTTCAGACTCTGCCCCTGCTTCGTTCAGAAGACGAACTGTGGCAAGTAATTGAAAAGGAATGGAGAGCCATCCGTCAGGATGTGTATTCTGACTATCATTTTGAAATAAAGATCACTTATTGCTGCTTGCTGTCTATGCCCTTTTTCCAAATTTCATCACTTTCTGACCACTCCATCTTGGTGCTGCATTTTCATTGTCGAGCAGTATATTTTTATTTTCTTGGGACTTAACAACTTTTCTGAACGCGAAACACTATATATAAGATGTATTTATTCATATTTATATGTTATGATGATAATCACGTATTCATTAAGTTACTTCAGAAGATTTTTTATATTCGAAAACTGTATAATTATTTTTGAAATGATATAAATTTGGACTTGTGGCTCTCGAACGTTCATAAAACGTACCAGGCGATTCCCATCGTCTTGAAGTTTGATCATCCCTAATATGTTATATTTATCAGCCAATCCCACTCTTGTTATATTTTAGATGTGTCTGCTTCATTCGCGTCTTTCTGTAATCGTTCGATTTTATGATATGATAAAAAAGTAATTGAAATAGATTATAAAGTTTCTCTAAATATGTAGTGATCAATTAAAGTGAGCGAAATGTTTAAATAAATTTTAAGATGTATTTCGGAAAAAAAAAAGGCAGTGATCGAAATTAAGAGAGCAGAAGTTTTCTTCGGGGACATGTGCGTATTCTCCCAGTTGATGAACAACATTCTTCGTTTGACCTTCTAGTTTACATTTTTAATCAGCAGAGCATATAAATGTCGAGTGTTATCCATTCTTACGAAGAATATTGGTCATTTGTGTCTATTGTTGTATGAAAAAGAGCCCGCAGAGCGGAAAAGTTCTTGGCTGTAAGGTATGAATGGTTGCTTTATCACACGTACTGATGGACAAAGAATTTGCAGACGGAAGAATCTGCAGTCGGATTCGTAATAGTAATTGCGAGGTGGCTCGGCAGTTTAAGGCTTAAAATTAAACAAAATGAATATCAAACTTTTCAAGATTAAAATGGCCGATTACTATGGGTCGTTCATTTGCTACGATGCAGAATATTATGTCAAGTTTATATAAATTTGAGATTTAAAATGTGTTAATTATATCTAGAATAATTTACGGAACAAACTGTAGGAACTTTTATCAAAATTAATTATTTCTTTGATTATATCATAATTGATGTTAAACTGTGTCTTAATTTAAAAAACAAATGTACAAAATACGGTGGTGCGATGTTTAACCAATGAGATGTTTGCAAGCAGCGTTTCTTTTCCGTGTGTTAATACAGAAATAATTTTAATTCGCTCTCGAGTTCGGTCCATAGTCATGAAATATTAAAATATTTCGGAGAGTATTAAAAAAGCCAGCAACGTTGGGCATGCTGTGAATTTCCTAAATTAGTAGTTATGAAAGCATTTGCGAAGAGTAAGCCTTATAATTTGTTAGCTCAGTTTAATGTGAATATTTCCATGTATTCAATAGAGTAGATACCTCAACTGCCCTTGATTTTGTTGCATCCTTGGTTTTTTTGGTGCAGTAAGCGTTTTGAGTTAGCTTTTGAGTTAGCGTTTTGAGTTAGCTGAAACTCCTTTTTTCGTGATGGTCCTGAAGAATGTCATAGCATTGTCATTGAAGAGATCTCCACTCTTCAGTCGGCGATTGGGATGCCACTGCTTAGTTGAGGCTTGGATCTTGTTCTGTTTCTTCAGAAGGTCATTAATGGATACAGTAGATATAATCATCCTTTCTCTTGCCATTCTTGTCATCAGATAAAACTTCCTCTGAGCTTCTGCATGCTTTTGTTTTTAGCGGTTGGGATACCACTCGTTCTGTTTCTTCTCCAGGTCTTTAATGAAAGCAGTAGAAGGCATAGTTCTTGTTGTCACCAAATGAAACTTTCCTCTGATCTTCCCCATGTTTCTGTTTAGAGTTCTTCAATGATGCTAAGAAAAAAAAAATCTGTCTGCATACGCTTCTATGCTTGTTGTCTTTCTTTTTAAATGCACGGACATATTTTCTGTATTTACGTGTTTACCTAAATAGGAAGCAAATCAAATATTTTAATATATATATTAATAATATATAATTAAATATTTTAATATATATTTCC
>KK120480.1:248523-274217 GCA_000611955.2 Stegodyphus mimosarum
TATTTTTGTAGTAACAATTATTTTGTTTACTCACCGTAATAAGTGTGTTGTGGAAAACTGAATGACTAAAATTAAGCCGTGAAATAATATGATTTTACGTCTTTGTAGTGATCCATGAAAGCTTCTGAATTAGACTACTTCCAAACCATAACTAAATATTCTGTAGTTTTTGTACTTACGTTTTAGGTTTTTAATACAATTATCTGTAAAGTTGTGAGGTTTTTTTTAATTAAAATAACCAGTTATTTTATGTTTGGAATCTTTATTGTCACTTCTTTCTTTCCGTTTCCCCGCTAGAATGCAAATGATTTCGCATGTATTGAAGTTTTAAGTCAGAGCTTATTTGCCTCTTGAAGGCCGCGTTGTTTACTCTAATATAAGAGTTTCTGTCTTCGATCTTGCATTAGTTCGCCTATCGTTGAATTGACACTGATGAAATTCTGAGCCAACTTCGCGTTAAATTCTCTGTGTATACTTTAGCTATTACTTAGTTGAATTTAGCTTTACATTTGGTTTACTACTTTGAGTTTCTCGCCATAAATGCTGGCAGCGTTTTAAACACCAGCTGGGCCTTCTGTTCATCTATTTCAGTTTTAACACCATTCCCAAGTTTCTGTTGTGCTTCAGGCATAGCAGTAAGTGGCTTAATGTCTGCCAAAGGCTTAATCACAGTTGCCAATAGTGAAAGACTTAAAATTTTATTAAGCCGTTTGGAAAACGTAAGAAATATTTTTGCGCTCTCTTTCCATAATACATCCAATTCTTCCTTATTTCTGAATACTGATTACTGTGTATAAAATATACATATTACATACATCATATTACATTGTTCGTGTTCTCGTATTAATTTTTTAGATACTAGAAACTCTTGTTGATAATATTTAATATTAATATATATACAGTATGCATTCCGGAATTTCAGGTATCTGGACTGTTTGTCCTTTTCCTAACTAAACTTGTTGTTGATTTATGTACATAACTTTAAATTTATTATTGGATTTGAATAGTATGAAAGGTATAAAAATATAATTCAATAGAGTACGTATTTCAAGAAGTTATTAATAGAATGTATTTGGGCATCTATGGCATGTAGATTGACCTTCAGTGTTCGGCAAATATACAGCTTGTAAATAATTATGGAAATGAAATTATGTATTGTATATTAGATTTTTATTTGTTCCATGAATTAGTGCTTGAACAAGGGTCCTCCCATCTAAAACAAATGTAACGATGTTATATCAGTTCTCTTCTCACGCAAGGAATTTTTAATTTTTGTCGTACAGTTAAGTATAAGTTGTTAATTATTTTCTGTTAGTCTTTTGTTGTATTTCACATTGCTTTTTATGTACGATATTTTATTCCCTTAAGGGTAAAGTAAATCTGTAATCTCCATTGAAACTAGACGTAATAATCGGAAAAATAATTACAAAAGGAGTGATAACTACGATACATACATATTTGATCTTCGTAAGGAAGGGAAAGCAACCCCATTATCCGAATTTGTTGAATATTTAAAGGGATTGAGATCTTACTTATTCCGGATATTTGGAGTTCAATTTTATGTGATGATTATTCATCGCATATCATCGACTCAGTGCTCCCTTCAAATATTGTAGTTAATTGTAACGTTTATGGAGAGTATTTTGAATTCCAGAACGTGCAGAGTATTTGAATGTTTGTATTTCCCATCAGTGAGGGAGATTATAAATGTAAATCATTGGCGCATATCTGCACCTGTTTGTGGAAATCTCTAATATGAATTGCAGATGTGAATGCTGTGTGACAGACTCTTAATTATGTAAGTTTAGTGTTAAATATATGTAGAGAGCACCATCACATCCAGTTCATTAAATGGCGCAAACTGTCGCTTCCAGTATTCAATCAAGTGGTATTTGCGTTTTTAGAAAATGCTAATTTATTCAGTTATGAGTTCAGATTAGTACTGCAAACAAATATTTGCTTCGAAAATTAGCAGTAAATTTGTTCAACGCTCTATGCTTCAAAGTGCCGTGGTATTTTTGAAAAGAAAAATGTACTATTTTCCATCTTGCTTTCCTACTTAACTCGGCTGCTGAATATGCATTCTGTGAAAGTGAGCAATTAGTTAATTTAATTTATTATTTTAGTTAATGATAATAAAATCTGAAGATCGGGTTATGTGCTCCTGTGAAAGATGCAAGTAAGCTTTTGCATATTTTATTATAATAAAACCGTTAAAATAGCTTAAAATAATAAATAAAATAAAATAAAAAAATTGAGGGTTTGGAGGTGGGTGGGAATTAGAAGGGCATATTGTTTTCTCTTTCTTATTTATAGAGAATATTGAAGTTTTTCGAAGTCAGGAAAAGTGATAAATGAACTACCGGAATTCGAATCATGAGGCTTCCAGTTGTCAGATAATACATTGCTAACCAATTTCATTGCGAGAGAATACACAGGAAGGCAGTAATTCCTTACTGATTATCAAGTAATGGGCGACTGGGAAGAGGCAAGAGACCCTCTCTACTTAATTCAGGTTGTGACGAGCTGTCTTCACCATACTGCAGTTTGGCTGCCAGTAAAGAGACCATAAGATTTTTTGAAGTCAGGAATATGAGAAATTAACTGTGCTGTCGCCGGGATTTTGATCACGGATATTCCAGTCATAGCTGGTGGTGCTAACCACTTACACCAGGTGATCACGTATGGGAAAATGCGATAATTTCTTACATGTTAATTAAAAAAGTTTACAAATATTTGGAGGTGTTATTTTATACAAAATGTATTAAAAATAACACTACTACTTCTGTAGGCTTTTGTGTAATTTATTGCTAACTATAATGAAGCTTACGCCACTTTCTTTCAGTATTTTCCAGGAAACAGACGTGTATATTAAGTTATACGTAGGGAAAAAGTTTTATACAGGCAGCCTGTTTGGCCTTAAATGCAGTGCGCTAATGACCAAAGATCTACTATATTTACTTGGGTTGATTAACTAAGGCAAAGCAATTAAGGCAATCTGTTACAGACTGACTTGGTTAATGAAATGAAAAATTAAATGAAAACGCTTGAGGTTTATGCTGTCAAAGTATTTCTCCGAACGATGTCGATGTTCTTTTATTCTATTTTCCCTGCATCTACTACTTATGGAATTTTCGGTTGTGTCAAGTGTCCTCATACCGCTCATATTCTGCAGAAACATCCAACCGTATCCGATTTGAAATAATTTGATTGTGTAACTTAAGAGTCAAGCGTAAAGCCCTCGCTAACCATCGTAACATCCTAGGCAGCCCATGGAGAGACGACTTTGCACACACATCGCTCATTCTTCGACCTCTCTATAAATTGTCTGATAAAACAGCGAGTAATTTAATGTAATATACGAGTGTGCAGCAATCCTCCTAAAAGTGTGAGCGAATGAAATTAGTTTCGAAACACGATTATGCTCTGTTTGTTTCACTTAAAAACTTTCACATTTTATTCGAGTTCGTTGCCGTTCGGAAAAACGTAAGTACTTTCATATTAAATCTTAACTGATTAACAAATTAAACAGTTTAAAAACAATAGATGCAGTTCTTAAAAATATCTTTCTTACTTTTTAATCTGATAGATTTAAATATTAACGCATCTAATTCATGATATATCAAATTAAAAACATTAATTATTTTTATAGAATTACATTGCATTACATATTTTTTCACTTTTTAAATATGCAGAAGATATATTTAACGTTTCTATGTTAGTCTGAAGGCACAATATTCCATAACATGTTTCAATATTCCACCTGGGCCTATCTCTATTGATAATCCCTACAGATAACGGTATTAAACTATAAAAGAGCCCTAATGAACGATCGTTAAAATCTGAACGCTTTAAGATTTTTTTCTTTAAATACATTTCTCTCTAAAGAAAATTGTGTTCTTTAGTTATTTTGAATTTAGCCTCCATTGTTTGTTTTCTTTAAAAGGTTTGTGCCGTTTTTAATCTTAACTGCAAGTTTCGACCTTTTTATGTTGGTATCTTGGTACGTATGTATTCGTTTATTTATTCTAAATTCGTTCAAAAACAACGCTTAATTTAGTTTATAATGTATGTCTTGTAATTTATTTTCAATATCTGAAACACACTGGGTTAAATTTCTTCATTTTTTATACCGCACCTCCTATGTCACGAGAATTCTCGTTTTGTAATATTACTTTTAAATTTCTCGGTGTCATTTTATAATAAGAAGTAAATAAACATAATCATGAGTTTGCAAATAAGAATACTTGAGTGGCGTTTGGTTTCGGGGTGGGTGGGAAACAATACAGAAACTTGTTTTTATAAAACGATAGGAAATTAAATGCATTGTAATTTACATCATTCGTGTCTGGAATTGTTTTGTTGCATTTTATTGCTAGACTTCTGTGCCCTTTTTAAATAAAAATTAAATTTAGTAACGTTAATTATTTAATTTTGTAACCACATAAGTTGAAATGAAACGATGGAACTTAGAGCAGTTCTATTTCCTTAATAAAAAAATATAAAAGATGATACTATAAAATGTTTTGCTTTGTTATGTTTGCTTGCTTCTGGGACAGAATATTTAGGTTGAAAGGGGGAAGCTTTTCATGATAAATTCCCGTCATATGTTATTTAAACAACATAGAATATTGTAGGCGGAGAGAGGAAAATTCGTATAATCACTGCCATTAAAGCTCAATAAAGAAAATTTCTCATACATCTTGCGCGCACATTATTTTATGTTCTCTGGTTTGGCTGACGTCATCACGGTACCGCAATGGCATACCAAGCATCGCCTCCGCAAAGATGCCGTTGTGTGAAATGATGAAATTCTAGAAAGCGGCATTGATATTAAAAGGGAAACGTTTTTTAAGGATTTGCCTTTCCGAATAGTTTTTAGGCTAATTTGAGCAATATAAACCCATTTTAAGTCGTGAATTACTTGTATAATTTTTATCTTTTCCCTGAATCATGTGTATCTATGTTTTATACACTCTTAATTTCAGTGTATTCTGTAGTGAAAATAACACACACACACACACACACAAAAAAAAAAAAAAAAAAAAAAAAAAAAAAAAAACAACTGCAGGATTGCTTATGAAGGAACTTTGGACTTTTACCTCAAAGGAAGTATATTATTTCCAGTTAGCATGCAAAATCATGACCTGGTGAAATAAAATATATTGATACGCTCATGTTTTCGAAGTCGATAGATAATGAATGGAAATAGTACTTTGGAGTTTCCACTGCATAGACTTTCATATTATACACGCCTATGCGCAAATTCTTCAAGTTTCAGAGTGTTGCTGTTTAGCAAAACTTTGAGGCCTTTTTCTTTCAAATTCAGTCAGTATGTTTTCGGCTATTAAGCCTGTTTTTGATTAGCAAGCCGACCGATTTAAAATCTAACAACTCACTACATAATGGTTCAATTCATTTCTTGAAATGTTTTGCTGGTAATCTCCTCTGTAAGTTATTTTGTCATGAGAAATTTTACTATGTAATCGGACTGTAATCTAATAAGAACAGAACTGTAAGCGAAATTGTAAGATTTAACGTCCTTTTTATTTGAGTTTTTGACATGAAACAAACTATCTAAGGCATATCCCCTCTCCTTGTTACCTTTGTTCGCTGTATATTTAGTTGCAGTTCAGTTCATCAGCTGTAGTTCAGTCATAGTGCCATCAGCTGTTGCTGTATTTATTTATTTATTTATCCATTTATTAGCCCAAAATGGTTGTTAGTCTCGAAACACGATTTTATCTTGATTCACTTTAATTGCAGTTCACTGTGAATGCTTTCTTTCTCTTTTCATTCAAGTCTGTTGCCATTCGGACAAATGTAAGATATTTATTTATTTTCCAAACTGAATGTATCTGTTATTGATTAACAATCTAAGCTATTTAAAAGCAATAGGCGCAGTTCTGAGGAATATTATTTTTTAATTTTTATCTGATATATTCGAATAAAAAGGCACATAATTCACGATACATCTAATTAAAGAACATTAAGTACAGGATTCATATTGAATTGGGCAAAAAGAATAGCATAGTACAAATTCCCTAATTGATTTTTTAAACCGAAACAAATTAAGTCTGATGCAATTATACGAGTTTTACATGGGACAGCGAAAAATCTTCCCGTTACGAAATCGCTGCTAGAGGCACTGTTTATCAAAATGGCGCCATCCATGCAGGAGAAAAGTACTGTGTTTTGAAATACGCCAAAACATCATCGTTTATTGTCGTTCAAAGATACTTTCGCGCGAAAAAGAACCACCGGATCGTCACATCATCAAACGGTGGGTGAAGTTGTTCAGCTGCTTGCGTAAGAAAACTAGCCCAGGATGAACCGCGGCCAAGTAATTGAAAAAAATTGTGTAACTTTTTTATGAAATCCTATGAAATCGACGCGTTGTGAGAGTTCTGAACTCAATGTGCATAATGTAACGGTAATAAACTCAATATGTATAATGTAACGGGTGCATAATGGTGTGTCGTGGATTACAGAAACGTCTATAATTCCGGTCGTACACCGTTCAGATGGTGCAGGCGTTAAAACGTCCGACAAACCGTTGTGAAATGCTTTCTGTGAGAATTTGCAAGAAAAGCTGAAGGTATATAGTTTCGCGAATAGACTTGTGGTTATAGATGAAGCCACTTTTTACGTTTCTGAAGAAGTTAATCGCCATAATTGACGATTTTGAGGGACTGAAAATCCACACGGTATAATGTGAGCGTGATTCTCCAGAGATTAATATTTTTTACGCCATTCCCAACAGCTGCGTTTGGCCCTTTTTTCTTCATGGAAAAATCGATGAGTGGGTGCATTTACCAAGATAGGCTATCAGAGTGATTCATTTCTCAGCTGAAGGAAGCGGTTCCCGGCGCTTCATTCTGCAGCAAAATAGTGCTCCACCAAATTGCCATAAAAAGGTATGTCAGTACCTGAACAATAGTCTAATCCATGGCGTATTGGCCATGCTTCATCAAATGATATGGTATTGCTTCGTTGGCGGCCACCGAGATCTCCAGATTTGATCCCTTATGATTTTTTTCCTATGGGGTTTTGTTAAAGAAAAAAAAATGTCTGTGCCCCCATTTCTCTCGGACTTACAGCAGTTGAAGCAGCGGATAATTGAAGGGCTCGAATCATTAACAAAGGATATTCTATCACGACTGTGGCAGGAACTGGAATACCGCATAGATATGTAATCCGCCAATAGGTGGCTTTGTAAAAACGCCGCCGTTAAAGGGCGCAGGATAGAGAAAGGTAGAGAAAACAAACGATGTGATCATGATTCCGCTGCATACAGCTGGATGTATATATGTGTATAATTAGTCCATTAATAAACCAAGTTTATTTAATACTTCGTGTTATTCTGATGAGTCAAAATAGAGGAAAAAACGTGCAGAGCCATTAAGATTTTTGAAGTAGGAAATACGAGAAAAATATACAATGCCTTCCCCGGGACTCGAACTTGGACCTCTCGAATACATGCCGAGTGGGCTAATCATAACACCACGAAAGCATGCAGAAATTAGGGAGAAAATATCATATACTCCCCCTTTAAAGGGCGACTGTAAATTATGGGACCCAGTTGCCAGATCCTGGTGGTGAAGAACCATCATCCACCCTCTTTTAGTTCGGGCGCCACTGTAGATTCAGTAGGTTATTTTGGAACAGCAGTAAATGAAAAATGAACAGTGCCCTAGCTGGGACTCGAACCTGGACCTCTCGAATACGCGCCGAGTGTGCTAACCGTTACATCACGAAGACATACTCCTATAACAGATATTTGCGGAGGGGCACGTATAGAACATCTACTTGGATAACTATAATTTCACTGTAAATTTGATTTATCAAAAGAAAGTAATTGCAGCATGTATAGGTGTTCTTTCTTTTTGCCCATTCGATATGAAGCACTCTAATTACATGTTTTTTTCACTTTTGAAATATAGAAAAGATACATAACGTTCTCTACCTAAACATATATATTCATCTAGTATCGTATGACATGTTTTGCTGTTCCACTGGGCCAAACTCTATGGGTAATCTCTACTGGTAAGTCATATTTAACTTTAAAAGAGTCTTTATGGACGACCGTTAAAATCTGAAGAGTTAAGACTTTTTTTTTTAAATCAAAGTAAGAATTATGCAATTCTCTATTTACAAGTGCAAAAACTGTATCTTTTTCTTACCATCGTTTTGAAAGGTAACTTTATTCTTTTGTGCTCTGAATGTGCAGAGACGCTTTTTTTCCACCGTCCTTTTGATGTCCGTTTGCTGTAAAATTCAATGATATCCTGATCGTTAAAATTGTTCATTTAGTGTGAATAATGAATTCGTTGTTAGTTGCTGCTTCATACTCAGTTGCTTTCTGTGCTTCGCTTGTTGCGTACTTAGATGTTGGGGAAGTTATTTTTATTAAAAAAAAAGAAAGCAAAATTCGGTCAACGAGTTCAAGCAATGTCATGGAGAGCTTACTTAACTACAAGTAAGTACATATTCTTCTCTGTGTTGATTTCACGGGAATAGGAAGCTTTTGTTCAAGTTAATTATGAATGCTGCCTCTGAAATATTTAAATTTGCTATATATTATATCCTGAACTTAAAAAATGCAGAAATTTAACAGCTAGTTGCTTGCAGCTTGCATTTATTTTATTTAACCATTTATTTATTTATTTATTTATTTTTATTTTTTATAGTTGCGCGGATCATAAGTAATGTGATACCTCATTTATGCCAGTGATTTTTTACGTTATAATTGGGAAAAGAAAGCATCTGTGCAATTTTTCAAAGATAATGGCCATACCTCTTAGGAAAAACATTGAACAACACTACATACAAAACATTTGCATGGTTCAACCTCATCTTTCGGGTAATTTTGCAAAAGAATCTTGAAAGGGTATCTCTACAAATGCATCAATGTTCTTTTGAAAAATTGGTGAAGAACCATTTCATGTTGAAAAATGTTGTTTTATGCTTATTTGTAATTAACTGGAAGTATAGTGACGATAAAATAACGTGATTTTTAGCACTGTTTGTAACTATAACTTCACGCCACAATCCGTTTGCATATAATTTGTGTACAGGATTTTATGTCGGCCGACATTCCATTCTGGAAAGCGGAAAATCCACTTCTAAAATATTTTTGGAAACTTACATGATGTGAAGTGAAGAATTCCCTGTAACTGTACCATGAGGAGGCCATATTTAGGAGCTGCGTATATTGTTGCAGCACACATCTACATGTTATAACAGTCCTATATACAAAATTTTAACGTTCTGAGGCTAATCGTTTTTGAGTTATGTAAGGTTTTTGAGTATGTACGTACGTATATATAGGTACGTGCGTACACGAAAATACCTCTTCTGAACCCATTTGAAATCAGTTTTCTAATTCGTTTGGGGAAAAAGAGTACTTTATTCTGTCCTTACGTACAGATGTCACGCAACAACATCGTTAAATTGCATTCGATAGCCGTCAAAATGGATATTTTCGTTGAGAAATACGATACCCGGAATTCTTCGTGATTACAATACTTCCTTTACTTCGTACAAGGAAGTAAAAAATACCCTTATAAAATCTGAAAGCTTTCAAATTCCCCCCCCCGGCAGCAGCAGTGGCACATATTTTAGTTCAGTACCACATTAACAAATGGCCGTAACATGTTTGTTGCCGAATTTTATATTTCATATTTTGTAAATGTAACGAATTTTTAACAAACTCAACAATTTCAAAGCGAACAAGGGCAGCATTGTAAACGGTAAAAACACTTTTATCTCTATCGCGCGAGACTGTCTGTCGGAAATTCTGAAGATGTGCTGTTTTTAAATATCTTGTGCTTCTGGTGTTGAATCGAATTTTATGGGGCATAAGCGCCAATAATGTGATATAATGAATAAGATAAACACACATAACATAAAAAGACCAAAAAAATTTATGTAAATCCATCTTAGTAAGAAAACTGAACTTTGATATGAAGAACTGAGAAAAGACGGGGGGGGATGTAAACGAACACTTAACGTTGCGTCGGAAATTCTAAACATATGCTGGTATACTGTTGTTAATATTTTTGTAATTTTACTCTGGATTTGTATATGGCCGTAATGCGAAGAAAAGGATGCTGAATAATAAACCTAAAAGGACAAAAAATAAAGAAAGAAAGGTAAAGAAAAAAATTGGCTAGTGAGAGTGACTTAACTGCAGGCTGGTAGACTGGGAGCTCATAGAGAGCGTAAAAAATGTTAACAAACTCTCTTGGATGGCCGTCAAAAGCTGAAAACTTTGGAATTTTTTTTTTATTTGAACAGTCAAAGAAACTGCACTAATTGTAACATGACAGACACAATGATACAATTACCTCTTTCTCTAATATGTTCTTCTTTTCTGTATATTCCACTACCTCAGTTTAATGCTCGTCGCTCCCATCACCCTACAACCTACCCTAAAATTGTTTTGGTGAAAATTTTCGAATTTGGTTTTTTTTTATTCATTTTATAGGCCACATATTTAGGATTCCAAAAATGTTTTATTTTTATTTTTACGATAAATAGAAGCAAAATCTAGTATAAATAATAAACCGGAAGTGAAATTTCGGATGCCGAAATTTGGCATTTAAAGAGATATAAAAATGTAAGCAAGAAGTTTAAACAGCTATTTTATAATTATAAAACAATATAAATGTTAATGCACTTACGCAAGTGAAAGATATTTATGGGGTCACAGTCACCAACTCAGGATATAGGACATAATTCAAAGAACAGTGGGTTTACGGCTAAGAAACTTAAAAAGGAACACTAAAGGACTTGGTGGAAAAGGTAAATGTATATATAAACTGCAAAATGATTATGAGATTGCTGTCCGTAGCAATATTGGAAATACAGAGAGCATGCAATCATCTATCTGTAACAGCTGCTTTTTCTCATTTTTGCTCTAGCTGTGAAAAGCCTATGCACGGGCAGTGTCTAGCAAGGCCAGATAGCTGGTGTAAAGTTAAGCGAGCGTTGCATGATGTCAAACGGTAAAATCACATTCAAATTCATAGTTTTATATCCCATCTTAATGAGAAACATGTGCAATTTAAATAAATTAAAATTTTATGTATTTAAAAAAAAGTGTTTCGTATATAGGCACATACCTTAAGTCTTATTTTGCTGCCTGTTTAATTTTGATAATTGAAACTGTAACACGTATGCTATATCTGTTCATTTTAACTCTATTTATTATGTTTTCATTTACAAGTTGTGGTTAAATAAACCTCCTACTTTTAGAAATGTGTCACGTATAAATGAATAATAGTTGCTTCTTTAATTGTGCCATTTTGGCAAGTAAAAGTGTGTACAGAAACGTTTTACTTTCATATAAGCGAAGGAAATTTATAAGAAGCCGCAACAGTTAGTCCGAATTTCTTGGAGAAAGAACATAGAAAGTAATGCAGATAATTTAAGCTGTATCTAGCTCTATTTAATTATTAATTTAAAAGTCGTTTATAACTACCGTGAGGTTTAAGGCAAACTACAAATAAAGAATGTAACATATGTTATTATTGCTGATATTACTGTATATAATATTGAATTTCCTGTTACGAAAACCTGGTATGTGTGTAGAGATTTTTATGTAAGTAAAGTACTACAACTTCCATTACAGTATAATATACTGTTGGCTATATTTCAGTATGAAAGAATACCGCTTTCGAGTAACATTTCTAGTCTTGAAAAGTAATTGTTTATTCCTTTTCAGTTTGAGCTCAAAAGACGTGGAGGAAAAAATTCAAATATTATACTGTGTTATATATGTTGCAGAATAACTTAACTACGATGTCTTTCTATCTTTATTCTAAATAATTATTTTTATTTCAGTAGTAGATGTGTACTTCGAGTTTTTGAAAATGCAATAGATGAATTCATGAATGTTTAAAATTGCGAGCAAGAAAAGACGTTAACTATTTTTCCATTATAATTCTTGGGAGCATCGGTAAACTGCTGCCAAGAAGACTTATTCGTATCTGGAATATTCATTGGGAATGCATCTTTCAAGGGTCTGGGAATTCAGGATCTGTCCGTTAATGAGGAGTATCCGCTAAAGTGGAGAGATCATCAACGGAGATTCGATTGTATATGATTGTATTGCTAATGTCTAGATCTGATAGAAGACGGTTCCAGAAAAAAATTGGCCGTTGCGAACAGTTTGGAGAGTTCCAAAGACGATATACAGTTTCATATCCCAGATGGCATATCTGTTTTGTTGCTTTCAATGCCACGTGAGATCTAGTATTGTCATTTCGAGTGCAAGGAGTATGGTTGTCGACTGGGTTTGCTGTTACGTAGTTTGAAGTTCATGTGTCACGTATTTACAGTGCCAGTCTCCTGTTATATAGGAATAGTTAGAGTACGTCTTATCAAGCTAAAAAAAAGTTCACTTAAGATCACTTTTTCGTATTTCGGTTGCTGAGCTCTCGCGGCACATATATGGAGAGAGCTTCAATCTCGTATCTGTGGTTTTTTTCTGGGTCAGTTGATTAGTAAGTATTTAATTTCTGAGTGATGTCACATACTCTGTGGCTTGGATCCGATTCAAGTATTTTAAAGACATGCAAAATCAAGCTATCAGAAGATATCAAAGAATTTTTCTCCCAATAAACTGCGTTTTATTATGTGACATTTCTTAATTTTTCTGTACATACCATTTTTCGTTAATAAAGTACTGAAATTCAATGTCTTCGTAATCATAGAGTACCTCGATTTTTCTAATTCGACACGTTTAGTATAAAAAAGACCTTTTGCAAATTTTTTGTCTTTTTATTAAAGCGCTGCCGATCAATGCGAAATTTTTGAATCGCAAGAATTGTTTCACTGTAAGCTTTTTAGTTATTTCGGTTTGTTATTATTGCATCAGCGGCGTTTGCAAGTGTTTCATATCATTATAAATTTGCCTATACCGCAGGTCACTTTCATTCGACCTTTTATTTGCAATAACCCAGTAAATGACTCATCTTTTTTATATTCCCTGTTTAAAAAATGATCATGACGTGTTTGTTTGTTGTTCATAATCCTGCTAGTTTTCTTTCTTTTGTTTTAAAGCTGCCATTGGGTGCTGTTATAGATGTAAAAAAACTGTCACTTGTGCAACATGCGTGAAATATTTGTCTTTGCTTTTAAGCAACCGAGCTTTCACATGTAAAGCTCCAGGCAAAATACTCAATACCGTTATGAAACGTAAATCTTTTTTCCCCTTCTTTATTTTCTCCCTTTTTATTCTTAGAGTTTTTTTGTTTCGAGTCATTGGTTTCAGAGTTGACATCTAGGGAAAAAACATAGCGGTCACTTCGCTGGGATTCTTAATGAATCCTGTTCAGTCACAGAGAACGTTTTGCTTCACAAGCTGTCGAGTGAAGGGGATTTATATCGGGTAAAAGAAAAGTGTATAGGATCCATTCAAAAAAATCTTAATAAGTTTTTCTTAAATTCTCCACTTGCGTTGCTTTATGGTTGAGTTGTCTCTTGTGTCAACTTCTTCCGCATGGATAGTTGCTGTCGTCGTTATGAGCTTCTTCAAAGTTTCTTTGGAGTGTCTTCGAGTAGTGATGTGAAAGTTTTTTGTGGCATTTCTTTCCTTCTGGCCACCCTTATTTCACACTTCGTATAATGGTTTAATCCTTATTGTGGTGTATTTCTTGGAGACCATGGAAGTAGATTTAGATCGTAAGTTTGTAATTTTATTTCATACTGCCACAATTTGTCGTTTTCTGTTATTTTTAATTTGTCGTTTCCGTTTCTAATTTGTCCTTTCCTGTTATAACTGTACCATCCTTTATTGATATTAATTCTGTATATTTTATCTCTTTTTTAATTGATTAATATCACAACAGATATTTGAGTATATATATGAACTGAAGTCTTCCAGTTGAGGAAAATTTTATTTGAACTGTTTGCAAAATTCAGAGCATTTGTGTATGTTTTTCATAAAATGAGTATATTTTCTTTCTTATGGTTTTAAAATATTGTCATATCTTTCGTTGACTTAAGAGAAATTAGTTATTTTTTAACGATCTAGTCTGATATTCAAAGTTGTGTGTAAATCCCTTAAATAATAGGATTCGGAAGTGTATTTTAACTTCTCTTGTAGAGTCATTAGGATTTTTGAAGTAGGAAACACAAAGAATGAGCAATGCCCTCGCCGGGACTCGAACCTGGACCTCTCGAATACGCGCCGAATGTGCTACCGTTACACCATGAAGGCAAGCCGAAAGGAGGGAGGAAATACCTTATAGTCTTATAACTATTTATCAGTCATTTTATCCTCGAGGTCGTTATTCTACATATATATTTGATTTTCATTTATTCATTGTAATATTATTCTATATATGTGTGGCCTTCGTATCTTTTCTTTCAATAATAATGGTATGAATATAGCACAAACTAAAATTCTTGGTTCTTTCTTTTTCTGTTAGTTTTTGTATTAGGTTCCATGAGAGAAAATTTGGAAGTTATTTTTTAAAAATATTTTATAACATTGGATTATTAGGGATTTTCTTATTAATTAATAGTTAATATTTTTGTCTTTTTAACTGACAATAGTTTTAAAAGTCTCTTTCCTTTGTTGATTTTGCTATAGGAAATTAAAAATGAAATATTTTACAATTTGTTCAGCAGAGCATAAAATTTCGATTATTTATTATTTAATTAAATACTGTTTTTCTTTGAAACATCCGTCTTATTTGTTTTGATGATGTTTGTATTATGGTTTTTTGACAAAACAAGGCTTTAAATACATGCATATCTAGAAGTAAAACATGTAACGTCTATTTTGAAACTTTCTTCAGATTTTACTTAATAATTTTTAAACTGTCATTTTTCTTGCATAGTATTCTTCAGGTTGGTTTCCGTGTATGTTTGTTTAGATTATACTTTAAAATTAATTTTTGATCCCCTTCTACCGAACCGATTTTCGTGAAATTTTGCTCACAAACGTATTAGCGATGGCTTGTAATATTTAGATTTTTATGCTGTTCATATATATAGGAAAATAATCTTCCAAGTGAATTTTTTTTTCCCCCCCGAAAATCGTAGGAAATTTCGGAAATGCCGACTTTTGAAGATCTTTTTAAAGTTCATCAGTGGGTTGCTAACAATTCAGGGCTTTTAAAATAAAAAGTAAATCTTCAAATAAATCCGATGTAAACTTTATCTGTACCTGTTTCTGTATCGGAAAAATTCTTTTAAAAAAGTGACGTCACATAGTTCGTTGCTATTCATATCTACGAGAATAATTTTTAGAAAAACTCCTAAGTAAAACAACAATTTTAATTAAATGCATTAAAAATGTTTTTTTAATTAAAACTATTTCGGCCATGTGTAACCAGAGAAAAAAATCACGTTACCTTCTTAAGCGCATTATGTTTGCATATTAATACATTTTTAAAAAGCAAAAGAAGTCATAACATAAAAATGGTATACTAAAATATTATATTCTATTAATTTAACGTCTCCTGTTTGATAATTTTGATTTCAGATCTCGCAATTTACCTGTCCTGATGCTCTAAATAATAAAGATTTTTTTTCTTTTTACTTGTCAATGTAATTAATTAAAATTTTTTAATATATATTTTCTCTGTGCCAGCCTACATCTTTTTATGTTATCTTTCGTAATTGTGGATGTCTTAGAATTTCATAATCTGCAAGTCTACTATTTATTTATACATTATTTTATTAAATTTTTACTCTTAGTTGTAAAAGTGACTTACATCATTACTGCAACTTTTATTTACTGTATTTACTATAACTATTTTAAATTGTGTTTATCTTCAGTGATTTATTATAGTTGTTTCTTTTAGTTACAAGTATTCGAATCTTTTGAAAAGTCTGCTGAACGAATGAATCACAGGTATTCTTTCTTTTTTTTTATTTTACTTTAGATTAGAACCTAAGTATCTAAAATGTATATATTGTAATATTTCCACTTAGAAAGTAAATGCTGTTCGCTGATTTATCTGAGAAATTATATTTTTCGTCATACTGCAGATATATACTAGTACTAAATACGAATTTATGCGTGATAACGTGAGATTCATCATAATATATTCACTAATGATGAGGCATATTTTGAATTTTAAAGCTTGATTGAAACATAATGTGTATGTAACCAACATCGCTGATAGGTGCAGATTAAATGTGTGTGTCTGTATATTATAACTGTAGGTAGAATTTTGTATGTTCATAAAATTTCATTGAGTAATGCCCTCCACCCCCAGTAACTGTAATTTTAAATACCTTATTTTAACTACACTGGTTATCATAAATTAAGGAAAAATCACGATTACTGAAAAAGTTACATGTAGTATTTTATGAAACTTACCCACAAACACATAGTAAGGTATAAAATAACATAAAAAGAAATTACCAGACAATTATGGTAGTATAGAAATTAGCACATGTATAAAATGAACAAATCGAAGGTGTCAGTTTGCTATAGGAAAAGTACCTTTAATATGGAATATGATCGCCTCTAGAAGCACATACAGCGATGTGTGATGCTTTTAATTATGTGGTCTATTAGTTCCATAGAAAGCGAGAGCCATTGCTCTTGCAAAGCAGTTGCACGCAGGCAAGGGTATGAAGGGGCGGATTGAGAGCAGTTAGATGTCTCCCTAAGGCATCCCAAACGTGCTCCATGGGATTTAAGTCCGGGGATCGAGCTGGCCACTCCATGCGCATAATTGTTTTCTGTTTAAGATAATCATCTACGATGCGAGCCCTGTGTGGTCTTGCGTTGTCGTCCTGTAACAGGAAAGCGTCACCTATTGCTCCGGCATATGGGCGCACTTATAAGCATCAAGGATGTCATCTCTATAAACCTGAGCATTCATGGTTTCCCTTGGAAAGACATGGAGGTCTGTGCGTACACGCAGAGAGATGCCACCCCAAACACAGACACTGCTTCTTCCGTATGCATCTCTTTCACGGATGTTTGCTGGATGATAACAGGTTCCAGGTTCTCTACATATCAAATAACGCCTACTAATCGCTTTCTAGACTAAACCTGGACTCATCCGTAAAGAGAACAGCACTCCAGTGGACATGTTGTCGTGTCCACGCAAATGTCTGGTCGCCTCGCATACAGACCACCTTCTCGAAGCCTACGCACAGTTGACGTTGACACCAACCTTCCGGTGGCTGCAGCAAGAGAGGATCTAAGAAGAGTCGGAGTAGCAGCTCTATTCCTGCGTGCACAAAATGTCAAATATCGGTCATCGGCGCTCGTCGTAGCAGTTGGCCGTCCTGGACTGAACCTCCTAGATGCCGAATCTGTGGTTTGAAATTACCTCCAAAGTCTATCAACCGCAGAAGGACTCACATTTAGCCATCTGGCCACTTCTGTTTGTCCTACCTCTAGTCTCCCAATGTCTCTCCATCGTAGTTCTGCAGGCAAATCATGCCTGGAGGTCATTGTTACGAATTGGCTATCTCAGATTTCTGATGTCACTATCACTGTAAAATATGAGGGCTTGCTCTCAAACAGGGACTTTTATGCTCCTCCCACCTGATGTATTTCGATTGCAGCGCCACTAATTTGCATATTGCAGATTAATCACATCATATTTTACACGGTTTGACTTATTTTTTAGGGAGTTATCGCTATTTTTGTGATTTTTCATTTATTTATGATAACCAGTGTATAATTGCTCTTAAGAAAATTTCATCGCATCTTTGAATTTCATGTGCAGCAATTGGGTATTGCGATTCTGATTTCAGCATTTCATTAATTTTGATTTTCGCAAATATTGTGACGAATTTTGTGTATGTATAAATAATTGTAGTAAAAAAATATGTGATTTTTTTTAAATAATATAACATGAAATTCTAAAGAAGCGAAAAAGAAAAAGGAAAGATTGGTGAAGGATCCTTGATCCTTTTCCAACAAGGATCGTTATCGTAATAGTAAGAATCCGGGCAAGTCTGTTTAACATTGAGAAAATGGTTATCTTGCTAAACTAGCGAGATATCGCGAAAAGTGGGCAAACTTGCCGACCGTTTGATGACATTTTCCTCCGGTCGTTGTATAACTGTAATGAGTATTGTAATTGATCCAATTTATGAGACACGTATGTATACCCGTCCCTTAGATGTAACTTTAACTGTATATGCTTTCCAGTAATTTCGAGAAATGGAAATTAGTAGAGATCTCAGCGGCCAGGAGAAAACTGTATAAGACCGGAGAGAATATTTGTTACTGAGTAGTAGTTAGTTTAGAGCTGAAGTTGGAGTATTAAGATATCCGAGAGAGCTTCACATTTTGCACTAAGGATTGTGAAAACGGAACACCATGGAGGAATTGCCGCAAATGAATGAAATTTATTCCACCTATTACTGATAATGGTACAAATAAAAGATCAAATTTACGAGACAAAAAAACAGAACGAATGTCGGAAATGAGTAATTTGTGTGTCCGCCAGGCTGAGCAGGGAGAGCTTGTGCGTGTCACGTCATGGCGTTGAATCATACAGGTTCTGAATGTACTCCTGTGGAATGGCAATCCGTGAGGCTTCGACTTGACGCCATAATTCAGTGTTAATATGTGCCCCACTAGCTGTTCGAGTTTAACACACTATGGAAGAAAAAGTTCTTCTCTGTAACGTGTGACTATGACTCCTCCATCTCCGTACTCCACATTGTTGCGAGGTTCATCGGAGAAACTAAGTTGTTGTCACAGGGCACGCCAGGCACTTTATTGCCATTCCCATTGAAGTTGGAGGCGTCTGTGATTCAGCGACAGGGAAATCCTGCGTAGAGGAACCCTTCCACGCAGTTCATGCTGCTGCAGACGGCGACGAACCGTGGAGCTACACAACACAACACTTGTAGCCGTGCTCCAACGTTATGCTAACACACGATAGGACACTGTACAATCCGTCACAGCCATGCAGTTGAGCTCTCTGTCGTCCGTGCCGTTGTGTTGTAGCGTGCCCCATTGCCAGGATTTCAACTTGTTTGATTGTCCTCTGTCCATTTCTTCAAGACACTGTTGTGGCATTATTCAGCGTGCGAGCTGCGATTGCTCGATACGAAAATCTACCTTCTTGCATACCGACAATGCAGTCTCGATCGAACTTCGTTAGTTGTTGGTATAATCTCCTTTCGCTGCTGGCGAGGCATGTTGACCACTAATTAAACGTTCACCGCAGATAGAGGACAATTAACAGATTTCAGCGCAACTTTACAGCCCTTTATATACATGAAACAAGCTGCCGGTTCTCATTCCACGCATGAGCAATCGCTTTGTAATTTTAATCATTTACATATCTTACCTTACTTTACATTATACAACAGTATGAGATATTTCTCCCGCCTTCTAGCATACTTTCGTGGTGTAATGGCCGGCACACTCGGCAAGTATTCCCGAGGTCCGAGCCCCGACGAGAACATTCCTCATTTTTCAAGATTCCTGCTCCCCCACCCGAAAAAAAAAAAAAGAAATGACTGTACAGTGCAGTGGCGCATGAAGTGAAAAGATAGTGGCTGATGATTCTTCACCACCAGGATTTGGTGATTGGGTCCTCTAATCCCCAGTTGCCCTTTAAAAGGAGGAATATATAAGGTATTTCTTTCGTCTTCTTAGTATGCTTTCGTGGTGTAATGGCCAGCACACTCGGCGCGTATTCTAGAGGTCCAAGGTTAGAGTCATGGCAAGGGCATTTCTCATTTTTCACAATTCCTGGTTCAAAAAAAAATCCTAATGATTCTACAACGGTACCCGAAGCAATTTTATGAGACCCGCGAAGACGTTTCAATTATGTACTTACTGCTGATACAGTGTTGCAAAGGTTTCAAGATTTTAGTTAATTAAGTCGGAGTTTACATTAATATTCATTAAAAATGAACATAAGTAATGCATCAGACGTTTTTTAATGGAGCTAATTAATTTACGATGTGCTGTAAAACTTATTGAAAGATTAGAAGATACAGATTTTATTAATTTTTTTAGAAAATACATAAACTTATTTACGAATTTTTACACTAAGAATAATCGCTTTGTTTGGGATTACATTTATATGTGAACAACTTTTTTCACAATTGAAAATTAATAAGAAATAAAACCGATTGACCGATGATCCTCTACAACTCGTGATGAAAAGAATTTCTGGAATTTTCTTTTTCTCAGTGCACGGACGTTATGCAAACAAATTTTGTATTTACGTTTAAAATTTATAATTATTTACATATATATATAATCTAATTTATATGTCGAAGAAAAATTAAATAAGAGAAAGAGACTAGATTGCCATTATATATTTTCAAGCTTGGTCCATCTCAGAAAGTTTTCGTAATTTGCATATTTTTAATTTAAATTAAAATATGTTATTTAATGAGTAACTAAACATATTAGAATATTTTGAAATTAATGTTAGTCTCAAATATTAATGTCTAGCTATCAATATGTATTTCTAGAGACATAGGTATTTTTTTGATGCTGGAGAGAGGAAAAATGAGCAGCGCTTTCGCCGGGAATCGAACCACGGACCTCTCGGTTACACGTCGACGTGCTGACCACTATCTCCTTTTAAAGGGCGACTGGGGTTTAGGGGCCCTAATCGCCAAATCGTGGTGGGGGAGAATCATCACCCACCACCTTTTACTTCGGCCGCCACTTGTAGAGCCATTAGGTATTTTTTTTAAGCAGGAGAGAGGAAAAATGAACAACGCCTTCGCCGGGAATCGAACCACGGCCCTCTCGGCTACGCGTCGAGCGTGCTGACCACTACACCACGAAGGCATGCGAAGAAATACCTTATAAGGTAACCCATTAAACTTCAGGCAGAATAGATTTCAGATAGAAAATAAAAGGATATTAAAGATAATAATAATAATAATAATAATAATAATAATTTTTAAAAAAATCTGAAAGCTTTCAGATTATACATTACGCCCAAAGGGGCGCTTTTTAACGTTTCGTGTGTTATATTTATTTACTAAATATCATGTTCTTCTGCTTAAAACATAAAATTCAGTTCAACAGCAATATCGCAAAATAATTTTAAAATATCTTTAGAATTCCCGATACACAGTCTCGGGTGCTGGATATATATATATTTTTTCCCCTTGCAGTGTTGCCATTGATCGCTTTGAAATCGTTGAACTTGTTGATCCAAAATTCGTTAAAGTTTTACAAATTATGAAATAGATAATAAAACAAATTCCGAATTAGGGCTTCCAGATTCCCATATTCGGTGGAGGATTACGTTGTAGAGACATTAGGTATTTTTTTGGAAGCAGGAGAGATTGAAAAATATGCAATGCCTTCGCCGGTAATCGAACCACGGACCTCTGAAATACCGGCTCAGTGTGCTGACCATTACACCACGAAGGCACGCTAAGAATGTGGGAGATATACCTTATAAAATTACTCAAAATTTGATGATTCTAGGTACCGTTGTTTTATTACAATGCGAGGAACATACATACATACATTTATGCAGATTCTTCATTATTTAATTTCTTTAAATATAGTACAGGGCTCTAATATTTGGTGGCAACAGTTTGAAAAGTGAATCAACGCAAAATGCCAAAACGAAATTAATAGTCCTTCTGGCTAATAAATATAAATTTGAAATTTTCCCCCCTGTGTTATTGTTATTGTTCATGTATATTTTGATATTTTAGCAAGTGAAAGTCAAAATAGTTAAATATTTTTTTATTTGTTGATAAAAAATTTTCTTCTTGTTAAAAAAAAAAGAAGTTTGGCCCGTCAGCTGTTTTCAGATTGTGCATTCGACCCACACACAATTTGATTTTGAGACCACTGCCCTAGGCTGTCTAATTCAGCTGGCTTTTCTCATAAATGAATATGAAACACGTCGATATTTCATGCCAGAATTTACTTATTTCATCAGTTAAAATGCGGTATGTTTAATATTTCCGAGCTGTTATATTAAGTGAACTTTGTGCGTTTTGTATGATAAATTCGTTGCTGATGCCACATTTTTGCATTTGTTGAGCAGTATAGTGTTTTGTTAGTAGATGTGCAAGATCGTTTGTTATAATATGACCACAAAGAAATTTTTATCAGTTTAAGCTCAGAAAACCTTTTCGCCTTTGTAGCTACTGATATGGAATTGTCAATAAAATTCATAGAGTGACCCATATGTTTTGATAAATATGCAATAAAAATTGCTTGTGAATGTAGGGAGTAACTTATTTTGTTTGTTGTTTTTGCCGCTACGGAATTGAGGTCTAGATGCACACAATTCTCTGTCTAGCTGCACACAATTCTCTGTCTAGCTGCACACAATCTTTAAGAACACGTACATGTTTGTTTCATGAATCTTTAAAGAAGGATCATAAGAAGTAAGATATAAATTAATCGGAGGCCAGTAGCTTAATAGATGTTCATTGTGTGCATTTCGCTTATCTAGTGACAAAAATTGTTGCCACTATTATTATTATAGACAACTGAAAGCGAGAACGTTACTAGTCTTATAAGGACCCGATAGCAGCCGAGTGGAATAAGCTCGCTAAGAACTGGTAATTTAATGCAGATTCCAAATAAAAGACATACAGATGGTGGCGATGATGATAGCGCATTAAGCTGATTAGGTATTGGAATACACAGAAAACGTAGGTATGTGAGAGAGTGAGTATTTTTTTTTTACAATCTCCTTATTATTGTTACTATAGTTTCTTTGCCTGTCTTACTACCATTCACGAAAATCAAGATATTTCGTCTGTTCTGAGAAATGTGAAAGACTTGGTAGAACAGATGTCAGATATGTTGCATATACAAAAGCATGTTTTAAAACGTAGACTGATATTTTTTTCCTTGCAGTCCTTTGCAGGCAATTATATACCAAGGACGCGAAGGAAAAGTCCTTTTATTTTGGTAGTTCGGCCTAGCTCGGATACCAACGAATTGGTTGGCTGCATGGACATTTTCATGATTTTTCTGTTGTGTAAGGATCAAGCCAGTGTCTCTTACGAAATCTTGCGCGAAGGCATTTTTTCTTTACAGTGCTTAAACAGAAAGCACCTACTAGTAGCCGAGCGGTAAAATAGCCGTATACCGGTATTTCTACCCGGATTCAATGCTGGCGAAAGGGCGCTGCCTGCATGAATGTTTTCTTGGTTTCTCTATGTGTAAAGTGAATACGAACCAGTATCTCTTAGAACTCTTTCCATGAAAGCATTCGTTCTGTTAGGCAGATGGCCCTAATGTGCTTAGCCCTAATCAAATAATCCAATCCATTTATTGTAAGATACGATATATTTTTGTATTGCAAGAAAATAATTTTCCAGGCAAGTAAAAATATCTTATTCATTTTTAAGACATCCTGGGTTTTAAAACATTCAGTCTGGTGAAGTAATTGATTCAGCAATCAAATTCAGTATTCACACGATTCAAACAAATTCACTATACTCTCATTTACATATATGTACCCTCCCCCACACATATTCATAATATTCGATTCATTAATGTATAAATTATCTCTGATTGACTGAGAGATTTATATGTAAAA
Source organism: Stegodyphus mimosarum (assembly GCA_000611955.2). Taxonomy (NCBI): domain Eukaryota; kingdom Metazoa; phylum Arthropoda; class Arachnida; order Araneae; family Eresidae; genus Stegodyphus; species Stegodyphus mimosarum. The sequence goes on from KK120480.1 coordinate 272,019, forward strand.
AGAGAATATTTCCACGCATTCATCTAAATAAAAACTGAAGCCATCGTAACAGAAAGGAATGTTTATGGAAAGCCAGATTATTTCGATTAAAAAAATGGCAAATCTAATTAAGAAAGATAATTTAAAATGCAGTAATCCTTACGAGAACATTACTGTCTTAAGTATGGAGCGGAGCTGCTTTAATTGTAATATGATTTTTTCCCTCTCCCCCTTTGTCTTCGAAGTAAGTAAATTGTATTCATTCTTGAGCATTTAAAAAATTACCAGCAATTAAAGGCCGAGTTTATTTTAAAGTTGGAAAGCAGAAAATAAACGTAGATTAAATTAAAACGCATAAAAAGCTATCTCAGCTTGCAGATTTATTGATTTCGTTCTTGTTTAATTATATTCTTTTTATTTCTGTACATTTTTATTTCGAAATTCACTTTTCTGCCTGCAAAATAATTGGTAGATTAATATGGAAACACTTTTTTTTTTACTTTTTTTTATTTTTCGATTGCTTGCTAATTTTGTTTAAATCCTTCCATTGAGTTATATTTTTAAGTCGACCTAACAGAGTATCTTTTTCCTGTAGCTGTTGTCACGGATTTTTTATATTTCTTTAGCACTGACGACCTGTTTGAACCGAAGTTTCGAATCAAATTTAGAAAAAAAGAGAATAATGCATGCTTTAATACAGACTGATGTATAGTTTATCTGATTTCATTTATAAAGATTAAGTTAGGTTAATAAATTTTGACTCGAGCGTTATTTGTCTGAGGGCAAAGACGCCTTCGTAAAGAACTATTTAAGAAAAACTGGCGTTACTACCCACGTTAGGCATGGAGAAAGCACCCAAATAAATCATTCTCTGGGAACTACCATTATTCAGGGCGTTTGTTGACCACTGACGACGGTGTTCCTTCTGCTTGAAAATATTTTATGATCTTATAAGGATCATTTTAATTTTATAACCCATTCTTTTATGTTAATTCCCTTTTTCTATCAAGCCTCGTTTCATTGCCTGCCATAATGCAAATTTCCAGCGCGCTCGATATTTAAATTAGGTAGAAAGAAGAAAGGTTTTGGAGGGTGAAATCAGAGTGTGTTCTGCCTACTTGAAGGCTACGTTGCTAATTTTGATTTTCTAGCGAATAATTCTGTGGCATTAAGTTATTCTTGCCATTAGGCTGGTTTATACCGACTTCAGTCAGAGCTAACTTGCGCGTTAGTTAAACTGTGAAGCCGTTATGCTAGACTTGAATTTCATTTAGTTGATCCATTATCTTTGGTTTAAAGCCGAAAGTGTTGGCTTCTGTAAGCACGAGTTGGTGCCATCTGTTAAATTTCATCTGGATTAATAAAAAGTCTTACATCCTTCCCCTGTCTGTGTGGTACATACCAGACATAAGGATGATTCACCACTTGTCTTTGAGAGTTTTAGTCTGTTGTATGCGCCCTTAAGAAGACCAAATTCTATAATCTTAATGTTTCTGGGTCCCTTTTTCGGTGTAGCAGTATTCTTAGATTATTTATGTATCTAACATACAAGCAAGTGGGAATGTATTTATAGTATACTTGTTATATTTCAAACTTCGTTATTATTGTGATTGTATTAAAACTAAGGCAAGTAATATCGCATACTGTGTTCTAAATCATTAAAGAATTATATTGTTAATCTTATTTGTCTCGAAATATCTGTTACTTAATACCGTCTATCTGTTTAGGATGTGAACTGCATAAATTTATCTCTTTTTCCTCCTCAAGTTTTTACAGTATTTCTGTAAATTTTCTCACATGCAGTGCACTTGAAAATGTTTTTGAGTAATATGAATGTAAATGAAAAGAACAGCTATGAATAGAAATGATTTAGAATAAATATTTCAGCGCAAAAACCAAGTCTCTTCCATCCTATGACTTCTATTAAGTAGAGGTATAAGCGCTAAAGTACAGTTTTAAAGCAAATCTTACATTCCACTGTAGCTAGCTAATACATAAATTATGAAAAAGCGAAAGTGTCTTGTTATTTAATAGCCTGTAGACTGTATGAATTCAATATATTTGTATATGCACGGGGAAAGCCAAAAGTTCATGTGATTAGTTTTATTACAGTATTCACATAGTGTATTGGAACTTAACGTGTAATAACTCAAGTACAGAGGAAGGTACGGATCAAGTTGAATTGTTTAAATCAGAACATATGAAATGTGAAATAAAATG
>KK120480.1:274248-349523 GCA_000611955.2 Stegodyphus mimosarum
AATAAGGGTCACCGCAGACTAAAATGCAATCTTTACAACGATTTTTCGTGCTATGTATTTGATTTTCCAGGAGCTTCTGTGGGAACAAAGTGTATTCGCAATGAAAGCCGTTTAATGAGGAATTATCGAATGGTTTTGGAGCTCCTAAAATCTGAGAAATTAGGCAGAATATATGGGCCGTTTTAAGTTAATCAATGGAACTAAGTTAAAAGGCCCGGAAACTACGTATATTTTATACGTATTTTTGGGCTACGTATATTTGGGCAATTCTGCAATGATTTTGAACTAGAAATATACTTACTGCATAGATCTCATTAGCGTTTTAGCCGAATTACATTTTATTAAAGGCTTCTGAAATTATTAATAATGCTGTGAAAGGCGTGATGTTTGACTAAACTGTAATCTACTGACAATAAGGCTTAACTGAATTATGGCATATTCCGTTAGGCAACTCAACCTAAGGGAAGGGATGCCTTCATGGAAGATCTTTGTAAGGGAAACTAGCTCGTATTGCCACAGTGGGAGTAACACTTGCCAAAAAAAAATTCACGAAAACGTCTATGCAAGCCAAGCTGTTTGCCGGAATTAGACCTACCTTTCTATAGAACTACTGATTGTATTCTGCGGTATTTTAAAGACTTGACTGGTAGTGGGTTATTATTCATGCGAACTATTTTAGATGGAAGAGGAAAGATTTGGCCGGTGGTGGGTCATTATTTATTATAACTGCTTTAGATGGAAGCGATTACTCCACTTTAAAACTGGAAATTAAGCCTATGAAGTCTGGACAAGACAGTGGTTACTATTTGGATTCAATTTTCGGATGTTCGCTAAATACCATATGCTTTCAACTTTGATCTTTTCAGAATTATTGATGCGGTACTTTTTACAATAATGGATTTTTTACCCAAACATCCAAAACATCTAGATGTTTTACCATAGACAGTTAGAAATTAATCGTTTGGAGTTTTGTCTTGTTTACCCGCTCTGAAAGGCTGTCGTGCTTTTAATAGATTATGCATCATGTAAAGTGAAAAACATTTATAATGCCAGGGAAGAAATGGTTTAAAAGATATATTTTTATAACAGAAGTAACTATTTATAGTTTATAGTAGTATTTGAATTATTTATTGTAGTATTTAAAGTTATAACAGAAGTAAAAGTTTTTTATAACAGAAGTAAAAAGCATTCCCATTTGACAACTGTGTATTTTTACGCATGACTATACGAAATCTTACTCTCGATGATATCCGCATTAAAGTGGACAGATTAAACCGATGTGTCCTTCTTTAAGATTACCAATATAAACCTTTTGGGCCGTTGTATGGATAGAATGTAAGCAGTCAATTCTTTCAAATTTTTATTTATGCTAAAAGAATGCAACTTTTGGGTTTCTTTTTGTTGCAGTTTTGCTCCACGTTTATCGTGTTGCAAGGCAACGCTAGCGATCCAGAATGGTTGAGAACATTGATCCTGTTTGAGAACAAGCGCATGTGTGTACCAATGAAGACATGAAAGAAGGGGGAACAAAAATATAAAAATGGAAAATGGCCTAGATAGCCCGACTTGCTGAGCACACGCTCACACGCGCTTTGCCGTTTGTTACTTCTCCTTGTGAAGGCATGAAAATGCTCTTTTTCTCTTTTCTTTTGCGCTTCCAAATTGCAGATGCTTCTTGGAGCGCAGCCAGCTATTCTTAACAGGGCTGCTGTATATACCTCGTTTTCCATTTCCTCTGGTTTTCACATTACGTCCCTGATGCGATATGCTCTGGCGGGGTCTTCCAAATATCGCAGCAATAGGTTTTGCTGGTAGGAAAATTGTAAAATGTCATTTCCTGCTTAGTATCAAACATATGAAAGTATGATTTATGAAATACTGATGCTACATTTTGCATTAGAACAGTGTACTGCCGAATTGCAGATCTCCAACATTCAGTTGTTTGCAGTCCCATCCCATCCAACTGAATTTCTACTTTTTTTATGTCATTATTCTTTTTTTCACTGAATTCATAGAACGAATGTGGGTAATCATAACGAGTAAGATAATAGTAATCCGATTTTAAACTTTTGAAAGGCTTACATATAAAGTAAAATTAAGGAAGAGCTGTCAAAGGTCGGCAAAATGTAATATAAATTTATCGACTTCTATATAGACAATGTTTGATATAATTTCATTTCAGTAGCAGAGTACTGCGTATTTTAGAGTGGTAGATATTTAGGTGCTTTTACTATTTCTAAATGTTGTCTCTGATGATTGCGCTACGTTATTTCTTTCGTAACTGGTCTAATTCTTTTTCCTAATTCTTATTAAATATTTTTATCGTTATATAACTTTCAATAAAAAGAGACTGCTTAATGTTTTTATTGTATTGTATATATTATTTTTTAAAATGTATGTTTAAAATGCACCATCTTCAAATATGACTTATGTAGGTACTTCAGATGCATTGTGTTGGTCTCTCTTAAATGTGAGTGGGAAAAAACTTTTACGATTTTTTTTAAAGTCCCGTGCCAATTTGTAACTAAAACGAGGGATTTAGTTATTTATGTGCTATTCAAAGAACACCCAGTTTGCATTAGCAGAACAGACCGATATTCTTTCTTTCATATGGTGTTTATTTTCTATTTAAAATAAATAATAAAAAATAAAATTGGTATCTAAAATCTTCCCTTAATCTTGAAGAGTTTAACGGTAAAATATCAGAAAGTTAAAAAAGAAGTAAAATAAATGAATAAATAAATAAATTAAAAAAATCTGATATGTTTCAGATTTTAATGGTCGCCTAAACGGGTGTGTTAAGATCTTTTACGCTCTTGCTGAGCTCGCAAGTCTACCAGTCTACTGTTGCATTCATTCCTTGGGGAGGGGGGGAGGTAGCTTTATTATTAAGCATCTTTTTTTTTTCCACTTACAGTTGAACAAAAAAAAATTTTTTAAAAGCTGTATTGTAGCATATGTTTAGAATTCCTGATATGGCGTGAAGTGTTGCATAACATTTAATTTTTTTTCAGTCTTATCAATATTCACTTTTTATATGTGAACTTTATTTATTTAATATCACGTTCTTCGCTCTTACGTCACATAAAATTAATTCAACAGCAAAATCACAAACTATTTTTAAACAGCATATCTTTAGAACTCCCGATAGAATAATAGAGGCTGCCATAAGTATTTTTATATTGGCTATATTATTTTTTTAAAAACTACCCGCTAGTGCGGCCAGCCTCCTGAAATACTTATCAGAAAAATGTATATAATGATTTTAATAAGTCCAGCTAGTGTAATTTCATAAAAATATCGAATATTTCTGATTAAATATCTGATGATTTTAACACATGTTTATTTAAATCAATCATATTAAAAAGTAGAAAAAAATATTCTGAAAAACTGTGTTTATTTATTTTAAAGCGCTTAGTTTATTCCTCTGTAACCTTTCAGATTTAATCTGAGAACTTGAAAGTATCTTGAGTTTTACTGAATGGCATGGCGCGTGGAAGATAAAAACATTTTATTTCCGGCCGTGGCATCACATTGCTTTCGTAGAGCCGAATTTGTTAATTAAAACTGAAAGATAAATATCTAACATTTTTTTTAGAGTGGCAACTGTCTCGTTGAGGTAAAAATGTTTTATTCTGAACAATGTTGTCACTGCTTGCTTTCAGATCATTGAGCTTGTTAATTGAAGATTCATAATTTTTTTACAAAATATGAAATAAATATTAAAACAAATCATAAATTCAAAATTTGGCCCTCTAAATACACATATCCGGGTGGAGGACTACGTTATTCAAAATTTGATGGCTCTAGGTATGTCATTTTTTCACAGTGCGAGGAACATTGGTGAGTGGCCTGATCTAAATGAATTGATTTCCGAATAAAGCCATAAGAAACAAAACTTAACGTTGACATTTTTTGATTAAAATAAAATTATAAACTACGTGATTTAAAATCGGGAATAATTTTTACTGTAGACGTTTAAATTACTCTGTACTTTAAAAAAAATGTACTCTTTGAAAAGTTTTACAAGTTTTATATATTTATTTTTATGCAGAGTGCAAATACCGAGTCATTTCTTGAGGCGTGTCGAATCACATTTAAAGGTGTCCTAAGATGTTTGTGTTCATAAAAGGCATTAAGATATTGTTTTTCGTTTCATGGGCATGCATACAGCATTACTTAAAAGACTAAGGTATTAATGAAAAAATAGTTCGGAATGTAAATGTTATAAAGATTACAGATAAGGAATAAGAAATTGTATTTGTGTTCTATAAACGCGCATATATACTTAGTTTAATGGTATTGAAGCTAGAGCGCCAAAAATGCAAGTGTGATTGTAAATTTTGCTTTTCCTTACATTGCCTAACAGTTTGTCACTTAGGAATTACCGAAAGAGATAAAACTCTAAATATTTAATAGTACATTCTGTAGTTTTGTGCAACTCAAAACTTAGAATTAACGGAAGATGTCCACTTCTGCTTGAGAAGTTTCTTAATTAATGGAAAAGTTATAAACAGTATGATATAATTTTACCTACACAGCTTCAGCTGTAATACATTCTATTTCCTAGCCTCAACTTTTTACAGGTAGATTAAACACTCATCAGTTCTCACCAGCAGGGCAGCTATTTGCCGCTTCAAGGATTTACGCTGAACCGTTGATCAAAAAGTTCTAGCCTTATCAAGCTACGTTTTCTGAATATTAGCTGCACTTGCTATTTAAATTTAAGCTTTTTTGCATTCTCAAGACAAGGGAAAAAATTAACTTAAAAATAATTAAAACCTTGCGTATTAGTTTTAGAAAACTGTGTTGGTATCACTGGAATCCGAAAAACACAGTACTTGTCTAATGCTTTATCAGTTGAGAAAATTCCCAAATTCTGTTTGGCAGTTAAGATTGGCGAGGTTTGATTAACGGAGTTGTCAAACGAAAAAAAGAATACTGTTTTATATGTTTAAATAAATTCTCGAATGAATAAACAATTGTATTTTGTCATTGTAAAGTAAATTGTGTCAGCAATGCATAATTCTTGCCATGACATTAAATATGTCAGAAACTTTAGAAAATTCTAATCATTCTGTCATAATCTTTCGTGGTTTTCCCATGTGTAGCGTAAATACGAGCCACTTCCCTTTAGAAAGGTTTTGTTAATCCATTAGCGAGCACTTGCCGAATCAACATTGGCCACTGCTAAGGCCGGAATTGGTGGCCATTTCATTGTGGATGCACCGTACAGCGGCCACCGTTGCCTTAAATGAAAGGATGAAGCGTTACAACCATACCTTCTCCAGGATTCGAAATCTGGGCCTTTCGGCGCCGCAGCAGGCTCCTCTAATCACTATACCGTCTGGTCGGCTCACTTAGAAAGTGAAAGCCTTTTCCTTCCTTTAGGCATTTCACCCCACGTTCCCTTAAAAAAGTCCTATAACCTTGGCAGATAATTTGCTTATGCATTTTCCATTAAACAAAGTTCACGTGTGTGATTACCAAATCTTAACTTCTGGTCTCCAATTTTAGGTCTTATAATTATTTTCTTAATTAGCATTCTAAAATAGGACCATAGTTTTCATAGCAGGCAATTTACCGTAAAGAGTGTTAAACGTTTTGGTGTGGATAACATGAAAAATTAACAACTCTGTCTTCTTGAATCTTACCGTTGATATTCCTTTTGCTAACTCGTTATGTTAGCAAATTAGCAACACAAAAAGAGCGTGCACGAGTAGTTTGCCAGATCGTCTCAGATTAAGTTACTAAGATTATATTTATATTACTAATATTGATTTATTATATTTTTAACGTATTCTTAATACTAACAGTATTGTCTATAATACGTTTCTTTTAGTTAAGAAGTTCCCTTCGATAGTTAGGATATATACAGATAAGGAGTAGGTAGGATATAAATAGATAAAGATAATTTATCTACTTAGATAGGTAAATAAAGAGTTCGCAGACACTTTATAGGCTAAACCATTTCAACAGGTGTGTTCCATTATTTTGTTACGACAGTTTTATAATTAATGGTGCGATAACAGCCAATTCCTTGTCATGTGTAATAGCTAAAACATGCACTTGAGACGTCTCTTTAACGTATTTTGACACTAATTGGGCTATTAAATGCTGGTTGATATCTTGTTTTCTGCCATGATTATAACACGGAATAGACTTTAATTCCTTGCGTTTCATGTCTTCAGATATTACGTTTCCAGATGTATGCTTGTATCGGGAAGCATTCGTTTCCCTCGTCTCGCTACTTTTATTGGTATGTAATGGATTCCATGGGTTTCCAGTGGTAATGGGTGCGAGTGTATTTGTGCCGTCGTCATGGTTACGGAATAGTGGACTAGAATCATTAAATGCGTCGTAAGGGAAGTAAGGGGTTATAATCATTTCCCTGGTTTTCCATTCCTAGAGCGAACCAAATGGGTTGCTTTGCGTGTCACTACGACATCAAGAGAATGTGTTGGATCCTATCATGAACCGGCGTGAATGCTTCTCGAATTCTTTGCAGTCTGGTCAAACAAAACCTTCTTTCTGCGAGATATATCTGTTAATATTATTTTGTCACCATTCTTTGGCTCTGATGTTTCTTACGACAGCTTATGAACATAACTTTTAAAGTTCGTGGAAGAGCTCGAAGATAAACGTTTCGATAATTCGTTATTTACTGAAAAATATATATAAAGTTATGGTAAACGAGTCTAATTTATTTGAATTTATTGTAGAAAAAGTTCTAAAAACTAGTCTTACATATATATATTAATGATCTACACATATATCGAGTCTTTGGATAGCATGATTGTATTCTTCAGTTCTAAGCTTATTTGACCTTTGATTTATTTTTTAATAATTTTGCTGTCTAACCATAGAAAGTGCATAGACCCATACAAATCACTGCAACTCCTTTTCGTAATTTTTTACTGGTTGAATTAAGAATCAATAAAAGCAAAAAAAATTTTTAATATTGCAATTGACGGGTTTTAATTCAATAGACATAAAGTAAAAGACGGGTTTTGACTGAATAGACATGATTTTTTTTGGGGGAGGGGAAGATAATTTTTTCTTAATGAGAGTAAAATATAACACAATAAGTAAATTTCCATTTTGATATGAAAAACTCTTGCTTTAGAGTCGTGGAGGATGAGAGGCTATGGGAATAAATTTCTGTTTACGAGCAAGACAGCAGTTAAATCAATGCAAGCGGGAAGCGAAATCCACTGGACGCTGAAAAATGGCAGCCCACTTGTAATTATGTGAGGTTGAATGGATATCTGGCCACTTCAGATTTTTAGTTGCATATTTAACTTTGCTATGTTTATCAGGAGGAGAAAAAATTCTATCTTTATTAGCTATGCTAATGACAATAACCTCATCCTCCGAAAAGCCTCGCCGATCGATAATATTTCTTAAAATTGGAAACTCGACATCTGAAGACGTAATAACGACCTCTTTCAGGAAGAAACTTCTCTTTTTTAATTTTGGTTTTGAGATAATTATCTTTTCTTTTCATAACAAAAGCTTGCTCGATGAGAGAAAATGTAATTCCGAGATAGAGGTATGTGGAATTGGATTCAGAAAGGCCTAGAGGTATGTGGAATTGGATTCAGAAAGGCCCCATTTTTATATCCCCATTGTTTTGAAATTGAAATTCAATAAGGCTTCTTCCCTATGTAATGTTTCTTTGTGCTAGCTTTGGGAAACAACGATAATGACATGCCGTAAAAAGCCGTTTGATTGGCGGATGGTTTCAGTATAATTATGTCTCCATAACAATAACTTTTTTAAAGAATCTTTTGAAATTTATTTGCAAATCTGTCGTTATTAAACACCTGTGACGAGTCGTGATATTAATTAAGTTTGGGTGGCCTTTAAATTTATGTTACGTCATAAAAATCCTGCAGCGTTGCTCATTATCTTGTGTTTATTTATTTATTTTAAACAAACTCTTCTTTGACATGTATTATAAATTCTTGTGATATTTTGCTAAGACTTGGTTACAAAATTGTGTTTTATTTATTTACCATCTATTTGACATACAGTTGGGAAGTATTTACTGATCGTTACATCATTGATAGCTGATAAAAATTTCATCTTTCCAACCATTTGCTATGTAAAGTTGCTTACTATTTTCTTTCACAGAATATGCATGCAAGACTAACTTTGACTGAAAAATGTATCTGCGCTTCTTTATGCTAATATAGAATGTAAGATTAATGATGAGCCATTCTAAGTGATCTAGGAAATCCCATGTATACATATTTCAAAAAGAAACTAGAATCTAAATTTGTTACTGGGAATGAATACAAACTTGATTGTTTTCCTTTAAGTGCATTAGTCTTTCAATGTAAAAGTGTCCGACATCATTAAACACGGGTTTATAGATAGATTTCCTAGCGGCAATCAAGTTAACTGTATGAATGTTTTTCGGGGCTTTTCGATTTTTGTAATGCGTTGAAATTATTAAGTTTTTTAGAGCCAGGATACATGAAAAATTAGGTGTACTTTCAGCGGTATTCGGACCACAGATATTCAAGTATCATTTGGGAATGCTGAACACTTACAACATAAGACGACACTGGAGAAATGCGAAAATTCCTCACCATGAAAATATGAGAATTTCTTGAAGATCCCTTGCGTAAAGGTATCTGCCCTGCATCATATTTGGATATTAGTGTATTTTTACGTGCAATCTTTGTTAAAAAGTTTTAAACGGGTGTATCTAAAACAGTGGTTGATCCCTAATTATGTACAGGTCCACGTATATTGCTTTCCCATAGCGATTGTTATTTTGAGCATAAATAGGAGTTATAGAAGCGGCTATGATTTCATATGACGACGAATCCCTCCTATCCTGCGCACCACCCAACGTTCATTTGTTGCTACATATATTACACATAAAGAAATGGTGAAAACTATTAGGTATAGATATATGCATTGATTAAACTGCTAATAAAAAAGCAGCAATTATCTTTATTATCAATGTGTTTTATATGCAAGACATGAAGTTTTATGGAAAAGTCGGTTTTTATAACAGTGGTGAATAAATCACTTCAATACATTATTTCTGTTCTGATTCTGTTGCTGGCATTGAAAAAGAGCGAACTGTCACAGCGTGATTTGTGTGTGGGGTGGAAAAAGAGACAAAGGATACTGCTGTTTTAGCTGAAGTACAGTAATGAAGTAGTTATTTATTGCTGCTACTTCAAAATATGTGGGACATTTAGCGGTCGTGTATTTTTTCTCAAATACCAAAGCTGTCCATCATTCCTATCAAGTAGTATTAATAAATGAATTCACTATGGATCGCACACGCCTTTCATACGGGATTATTTATTTTATTGAAGCATTAAGATATCATTTACTTTCTTAGACTGGTGTGACTTGACTAGTGTTACTTAGTGTTAGTGTAGTGACTAGTGAAACGGTGAAAAGAAAGTTAAAAAGAGTTGCAGCAGAAAACATCGCCAAATCAACAGCAGCTGTAAATTAGTGTTAACTTATGTGTGGGGTTAAGGCAAATTTATTTTGTTTTATTGAATTATATATGTAACTTATTTTAAAACAACAAGATTAGTCTCCCCAGTTCCTGTTCCCATGGTAGCTAACACTACATTTTTATTCAAATTAGGTAATGATGTGAAATGCAAGTAATTCACATTGGCTTCTGTTTCCGGCTATTGAACTAGCTCACTGCGTAGATTTTGCATGGTTTTCCTCATATGAAATTTTTATAATGGTCGGTTCCATTTCTCCATGAGAGCCTCTTTTCTTTAGGGCGTAGCCTTGCTTGACGTACTTCGCCATAATTAAACAGTCCAAGAAAAACGCCTGTGTGTTATAATCATTGATGTCAGTTCTGGTAGCTTATATCAGATGTAGATGCGAATAAATATTTCTCAGCATTAAAGTACAATTTTCATTTCTCTCTCTCCTTTTTTTCCCTATCAGGGGTGGGAGGCGAAGCTCGTTCCACAGCTTTAAAAAAAGTTTAAAAGTTATTTTGGAAACTATAAAATCTGATCGCTATTTTTTAAGGGGGAGAAGAGATTTGGAGATAAGTATATTGAAGGGTTACCTTAATTATTAAAAATCAGCTTGAATGAGAGTACGACTTCCTTGTTACATTTTGTTAACCTGGCATTAAGTGGATAAGATGGATGAAATTTCACACTCCCTTTGTGGATCCTCTGCACACTCACAGGGAGACTACTAGGTATAGAAGGTATGTGTGATGGTTTAGTACTGTCGAAGGGTACTCGTACTTCGCGCAATAAATCGTTTGGAGAAGCACGAAATTGCCTGTACCGAAAATCTTCAAAAATGTATCTGAAAAGGGTATTACAAGTATAATTTTATTTATTTAGATGTTGATTATTTACATTGTAAACTAATGGTGCTAATGCTCAGACGTCAAAGTCCACGCCAACGTTCTTTCTCTTTTTCGACAGTCAGAATCTCGCTTTCTTCTTTTTGCGACTTCTAAAAAACAAATTTTGGAAAAGAACGAAGGAAACCATCGCAGAGGATTGGAGAGCAAATGCTCGCAACAATTACCATCTGGCGAAGTAAAGAGAAAACGTAACTGGATCTGCCTTAATTTAATATGAATAAATGTGAGATCAGACTGTTTTGTATTACAATGCTCGTTCTTGAAATGCAGACCTTGGTCCTGAAACCTGTTTTGAAAAATGATGAACAGTAATTTATAGTTTTAAGTTAAAGACAATATTTTTTTCCCCAAAAATAAAGGAGTTTGAAAAATGTAACAGTTTATTTATTTATTTATTTTAACTTTATATAAGAATTTATAAGATCAGAACACTTTCATTGAAAAGCATTGTTTGAGTATAGCATTCATGCAATGCAATACTCTTTGCATGAATTATAGTACTCGCAGAAAGTTACGTGCCAAACCAAAAAATGTGCTTCCCATTAGAAATTTAGGGCCATAAAATATTAAATCTTTGGTATTTCTGAAGTGTTACAATTATTTGTAAAAGTACATTATGCAACATGTAGTGTTCTATGTGACTAGTCAACCATCACTGCCTATTTAATATTTGGATATTCGGATATAAATTGAGTACGAGTAGCGGTTTCGTTCTACATACGCGGTTATACAGCTGACTAAAGATGCTATTTTTGGATTTTTAAATGACTTGTTGACCGAAAAGAATATCGATTGGGCAGTGAGCCGCAATAGCTCTTGTTTTTTGTTATTGGAAGACAAAGTCTTTCATCTTAGCAACCAAAGAGACAATTCAGTGGAGTTGCGCTCACTGAATATTATAAAATTAAAGCCGTTATATTCACTCCTCCCCCCGAAAAAGTGGGATAAATGTGTATGAGTTTACATTTGCTGTCAAAAACTAGTTGCTGATATATTATATATTTGGAAATACTTGTGTTCTTTAGTTTCATGAGAACTAAATTGAATGTTGATCCTATTTTTCCTCCTGGTATTCAATAAACGTACGTTAATAATTTTATAGAACTTATTAACTTATATATTCGTTAGAGATGCTTTCGACCTATTTGAAAATAAAATTTGCATGACGAAAACGAAATTGAACCAAAATGTAAAGACAAGTTGCTTGGTGAACTTTCAAAACTTATTCAAAATTTAATTCCATATCATAATTATTTCTATTTATAAAATCTTTGGATCATAATGACTGTAGTCTCTTTGAAATTATACACAATTTCTAGGGGACTTGCAAAACGTTCACTAGTTCACGATATTTTCTACAGCCATGGTATGGAATATTTTATAATAGAAAATCGTTGTGTTTATTATAATAATGATGTAAGATGACTTTATAAAGTTTTTTTCTCGTGCACTGTAGAACTAAAGAGTATATATTTACCTTGATTATTGTAATGTAGCTGTTTGTTCAAATGTAATTCCAGGACTTATTGAAATAGCCCCTGGAATCCTTTTAAAACACGCGGGGCACATATATCAGAACGTTCAAAATAATTCTGTCGTTGATGACAAAATGTTCGTTGAGCTCACATTTCATGTCTCGATTATAAAAATTATTTTGATGGTGTAATTTCGGACATTGAAAAAGTGTTTTAAACACCTCCTGTTTCATACGTTTGTTTCTGCCTCTTACCATCCCTTATAATTCTGAACGTAGTATTTGAAAGTGAACATCTGGCTCCTAATTCCGTGAATCCATTCGGGTCGGAATTACATTCATATCGGAAATTATGTCACATTTTTCTTGAAATTCTAGAATAACATTCTTCTGCACAACGACAGAATAACATTCTTGTGCACACCTGCACTGAATACAACCCACCCTCCTTGCAGATTTATTCTCCCCCCCTAACACACACACACGTAGAAATTTTTCCCTTTATCGCTTGTCATTTTAGTGTTTAAAAAAAAAATCTTCGAATGAATGACTTCAAAAGCTAAGAGCATTCATTGCACATGTTATCTTCCAGGTTTCTTCGTAAAGAAAAGGGTGCTTGTTATACGACTCATGTACTTCAAAAATGTAGTTTGAAATTATAGGTGCACGTTATACACCAGTGCGGCTTACTCGCCCAAACGTACGGTGGTAACCCTTGCACTTGCCAGGACACAACATCGGCGAACTAAATATAGTAAACTCTTCGAAGTAGTTTTCTTTGAGGTGTTTAATTATTGTGCTGAAGTTAAGTTTCGGGCAACAAATATTCTAATTTTGAGGTAACAGGATGCTATAAATACACTTGTTGGTTTTATAAGGTTTACTTTCTTACATTAATAAACAATTTTATGTTCATAATAATTTAAAGGCTTAAAGTTATTTGCTGTGGATTGGCAGCATGCCATTGTTTACAGATATATCAGCCTTTGATTACAGATCTTACAGGTACTTTTATTTCAATGTCCTTTCCTGCCCCTTCCCATTTCCGCGTGTATTATGTCTCATAAAGTTATTTTTCCCATTTCTATTACAGAAACAGTTCTTTAAATATTTTGCTAACTCCTGTTGTGCGATTCAATTTCTTTAAAGTCATTTAATTCTTGTGTTGTATCTTTGGTACATAGAAATTAGTTTGGGGCTTAGGGCTTTGAGAAACATTTGCACGTTTCAACAGGAAGTTGCTTTTTTGTCAAATGGATTTCACCCTGCGTCCCATAAACAAGTTTATCAAGTGGCTGTGACTGCAAGTTTTCGGTTCAGTGGTTTGGGGAGAAAAATTATCTTCATATGAACTGCTTTCGAAGATAGAATTTTTCTTTAACTGAAATGGCAGTTTTTATACGAGTAGACGGTAATATCGAGCAATATAAATACATCGAGAGTAATAACCGTGGTCTCAAACGTCAAGAAAAACTTGGATGTACAAACACTAATAAACTACAGAAACATTCCAGCTATCCAAGATCTTCTGATCATTAATTCTATTATTTGAATCGCTTGTTCATGTATGTAGACGAAGTAAAGCTAAGAAAATTATTAATTTTACTAATATGGTATTTTTTTGTCCGTTTAAGTAATAGAAAAGATTTATAATTCATAGTATATAATCTTAAAATATTAGCTTAATATAAGTGAATATATACAACATGAAATAGTTTAATAATTATGAAATATTGGCTTATAGTATTCAGCAGATTTGCAACCTGTAAATAAATATGAATGGATAAGCAGTTATGTCTTGTAGGCAGGGCTACTATTTAACGTTTACTCCGTGAGTCAACGCATAACCATTACAGGTGCGTAGGATGAAAATTTTAAATATTTTTCTCATATATTATTCCTGTCTCATATTCTGAAAATAGAAGGTTTAGGATATTATTTTAAATAAATTCAGTTTCAATGATGATCAAACTTCTCGTTTTGATGAGAACTCGTAATACCTTTTTTTCCTATAATCTTGAAAACAAAAAATATAATAAATTCCTGCATTATGTAGTTTCTTTTTAAATGCAGCCAAAATTTTTAAAAGAAGGGCTTGCAAATAATAAAAAATAATTTCGAAAGCAAGCAACACAATAATTTAATAATGAGGATTTAATGTTTTATGAAAAAGTAGTTTGGATTACAACGATTTCCTTAAAACTCTCATTAAGTCATAAGGAAGAGGTTGGATTTTCGGTGCCTTGAAAGCATTGAAAATTATTAAATAAGAGGTATCGTCAGTTATTTAGTTATTAAAATTTTCTTACTTAATGTTATAATTTGACTTTTTTAGCGCATGTAATGAACGTTATGAAAAGTTTTTTTTCCCCAGACGGAGAAAATTGGCTGGTTGAGTTTGTAGTCCCTCCCTTCCTTTTTATGCGTCCTTCGCTCCTCGTGAAATCTTTCCCGTAAAATTTATCTCCTATCGTTTCACAAATAAAACGTGAATGGAAGCTGAAAAGCTGAGCTGAAATTTTTATCCTTCACTTGCTATCAGGTTTTAGTGCATTTCTCATGAAGCACGAATATTTTATTCATGCATTAGAATCAAATATTAACGATTGTGTAGTAGAAGTTTCTCGTGCTTATGTGTGTAGCCATCTGAAATCTTGGTGCTGTTATGGAATCAATAATATAAGATAATCTCTTACACTGTGCTGTTCAGTATTCTTTGAGATAAGCAATCCTGCCGTCGTAAAGCTTGTTGCGAATAGAAAGAAAGAAAAATAATTGATATAATCGAACCTAAGAGATATGGATTTCCAGATAAAAGCATGAAACTTCACAAAATCTTTATATTTTCATCATTTATGAAACAATTTAGGAATTAGGTTTTGAAATAGCTCTCTCTTTCCGCGAATGTGTTGAAATTGATAATTGGAATGTATTCAAAGAAAAATCTTTAACTTGCTTTACATTTTTTGGCTCTGTTTCAGTCACGTACAACAAACAAATTGAAAGATACTGATAAGTATTTCCATCAAAAATTACGACAATTACTGCATTACATTTAATTGATAAACTTCTTATTGAGTCTTTATCGGGTTGGCACGAAAGTAATTTCGGTTTTTTGCATTGTGAAATAAAACTCAGCTTTTCCTACGCAAAAACTGAACTTTAATCAGTCAAATATTTTCCAATCTCTTCGATGACCTTTTGCCGTCTTCCTTATAAGTTCATGATTCCGCTGTCATAGAACTCCTAGCCTTTATCGGCAAAAAAATCAACCAGATCCGATTTGAGGTCATCCTTATCACTGAAATTTTTATCATTTAAGACGTTTTGTAAACTTCTAAATAAAGGGTAATCCGATGGTGCAGGGTCAGGGCTATATGAGGCAGACAACATCACTTCCCAACCAAGCTCTGGTACGTGTTGCTAAAACATGTGTGAGGCCTCGCTTTGTCGTGGTGGAGCACGATTCCTTTCAACATTCCCAAGAACCTAACTCATTCTAGGGGGTGCTGTTCCTTTGCGATTTTTTTCTTTGATTGCTTCCTCCAGTTTCGTCTGTTGTTGGCAATAAACATCTGAATTGATCATTTCGCTGCTTGGAAGCTGCTCATAATAAACACCACCTTTGAAATCCCACCATATTGACAGCATTTTTTTTAATGCAGTTTAGCTTTCGATGTGATTTGTGCTGATTGATCCTGCTTGGTCCATAATCTTTTTCATTAATGTTATTGCATTACGTTTGAAATGCGTTTAGCAAATATTGATTCGTTTTGTACAGTGAATTTCTTTCAATTCATGCGAAACACAAATCGAGCTTCTTAACCAGTCCAAGACATCTTACGTGATCTTCAGTTGTTGTGTGTGATCATTTAACCTTTTTGTAGAATTGAATCACGATTCATTCCGCATTCTTTTGAACAATTAAAGATTTAAAAAAAAATAAACAATAAAATCTCTTCTGAATTTATTTTAAAACCGTTTTACAATCCATTTTTGAAAAAAGAGTCTTTTATTCTGTTCATAAAGATGTGACGCAAAAACATTGTTCAATCGGATTCGAGAGTTCTCACAATGGATATTTTCGTTGAAATATGATACCCAGAATTTTTCGCAATTAAAATACTTTGTTTACTTCTTACAAAGAAGTAAAAATGAAAGAAACTTGCTAGAAATTCTGTAGAAAATATATATAGCACATATATTTAGAGGGAGGGAGAGAATTTTGTTTTTATATATAGATGTTTATATATGAAGAGCAATTTTAATAAAAGACGTAATTTCTGAAAAACAAAAACTAACTATAGATTTTTTATCTCTTTATAGGAGTTTTAAAGGGATGTCACTGATTTAACTGAAATTAATGCAAGTACTTGCTTAAGACTGCTGTTGTAAGTTCTTATTTTTAATCCTTTTCTAATCTGTACTAGCTAACTAATAATTAGTTATATTTTTGCGAATTTTGGCATATTATCTATCAATGTTAATTAAATTTTTGCGAATTTTGGCAACTTGTCTATTAATCTTTGTAGAGTCATTAGGTTATTTCGAAAGCAGGAGATGTAAAAAATATGCGGGTCTCTCGCCGGGATTCAAACCTCGGGCCACTTGAATGTGCGCCGAGTGTGCTGACCATTATACCACGAAGGCATGCTAAGAAGGCGGGAGAAATACCTTATATTTTGATTAAATTTTAATGTATAAGGAAAACATTATTGCAAATAAACTAAAAGCCAAAAGATGCATGATGACTTAAATTTGGTAGAATGTTTGTATCTTAGAGAGTTGGCTAAGTGAATCTTTCTTCAAAACTTTGCTACAGTTAGATTAAATCAGTTTATCCCTGAAGGTGGGTGAATATCTTACTTTATCTTCTAAAATACTGATTAAATTTGCTTAGTTTTAAGAGTGATGTTGATTCGAAAAGGAATAGCAAATGGTAGCAAAACTTGAAATAAAACTTAATTTCTTAAAAACTATGCATCTTTTATTACCAAAGAATAAGGAGGAGAATTCAAGATGGAGTGTCATCCATCTGGACAGCGACGTTGCTGCGTGTATCGTTTGCTGCGTAAAGCCTTCACTGTCGTTTACCCACACTAGTCTGCGAACAGCTAAACGGGAGTTTATACTGTGCTTGAAATGCTAAAAGTTGTTATAAATTTACTTGGCGTAGAAGCAAATTGAAAAGAGGGATTTTTAGCTTAATGAGCCATCCTTCTAATAAAGCTCCGAACCCGTTTCAGGTTAGAATACTGAGCTTCAGTCATGGGCATTGAAGTTCAAGTTCTAGGCAGAGCAGATTCCCTGCTCTTTCCTTGCCTTAACCTCATTTAAGTCAGTAATTTTCTTCATCTATCCCCTTATATTTTTCTTTATAATTTACAGCATACAATGATTCAATAACTGCACATAAATAACTTAAAGATAATAATTAAACTGATAATATGAATAAAGTTTTGCAAAAAAAAGGGTTTATTGAAATTTGTTTTAATATTTAAGTATTATTATTAATTTTATAAATATAAACAAGTTTTCAAAAACAAAATCAAAGTTTCTAAATGCACAAAAGTTCGATTTAAATTAATTTGACGGCTGCGCTTTGATTAATTGATGCAATTTCTTTCATTTCTGGCATAAAATTGCTTACTTTTAAAATCACTTCGTTCAAATATATTCAAAACCTGTTTCTTTTTTCCCCCATTCCAGTTTTGCTTTTTTCGCATTTTTTGTTGTGTTTTTTTTTTGTGTGTTCTTGCGTCATACCTTTTAATATTGCATTTATTGCATTAAAACATTTATGTGTTTAAAAAAATAGTATTGATTTAAAACTACATTGAATGATTTTAGTGTATTTTCCCCTCATATTTATTTCATATAATTTCTTCCTTTTTTACTTCCCATTATATCAGTAAACAATTAATCATCAATACCGACCCTGCTGGGAGTCCTCATTCTAGGTCTTTAAGATTGCTGAAGAGCCTTTCAATAGCGATTTATTTTATGACTTTCTGAATCCAGTTAATATTTTAGTTTAACTTTATTTCCGTTTATATTTTTTCTTATTATTTGTATAAGTCTTAAACTGTCATGGACAACTGGAATCTAGTCTATAAAGTTTATTAAAGTACTAGTACTTAGGTTATCATCCTTAATATTTGACCACTTGTAGGCCAATCATAATGTAACTTAGATATAAATGATGCATTAACTAAAACTTAGTTCTCTATGTTTTAATGCAAAAATAGTAAATTTCATTTGGATATTTGCATTATTTATAATATTGCATTATCTCTGATAAATGCATTCGCTTCACGACGAGTGCCACTTACGGTTAGGAGAGAATGCAATCTACTGCCTGATTCACTGGGGGAATTCTCCTTATTCCACGTCTCTCATGGGTCATTTCTTCTGACCAACGTGCCACGAATCGCTTGCTCTGCCCATAAGGTTCACCGCTCCCTTCCCGTAAATCATAGTTTCCCCGCAAGACGCAGCCCATGTTCTTTGTTTCATTCGTTTTCGTATGAGCATTATTATGACACAGTATTAACTTACAGCACAGTATCTCTCAATATTTCGTTTTTCTAGATAGCAATAATAGCCAATAGATATCTTTTAACGTTTAGTTTTGTCACACTATATTTCAGTTCTCTGAGTAAATGATAAATCTTGTAAGGGAAAGTCTACAGCATTAGAATATTTGTGTTTGAAAAAACATATTAGCCTGAGTTTATTCTTAAATGTCTATTTGAAAATCGTACTTGTCCATCTATAGCTGTTGTAGCCTTTGAGTACAATCTGAAAACTTCTGACTACAGTGTAACATTTCAAAGTGTTTACAATAAAAATTAAAAAAACAAGAAAGATAAGGCCATAAGGCTGAATGATTGATTGGCCGGCTTTCCTTTTAGTTATATGGCCGGCTAGGTGGACTCGGGGCTGCGCGCGTTAATACCGCGAATTTGCATGCAGATTTCTCTTCTAATACGTGAAATTATTTTGAGCAGTTAGAATAAACCTATTAGTTTAAGAATTAATGGCTAAGAAATAAAAAAAAGAGAGTACAAAATCTTGTATTTAAAATGTAATACGACTGTGACACTGGAGGAAAAAAAATGCTGTAATATTATTTTACCGTAAATTAACGCCGCTTGATATCTGCGACATTTATGTAATAAAGAGAAGACTTAATTATTGAAGAAATGGCTGTGCATTTATTTCACTGCGTCGTTTACGTACGAGGTTTGCAATAAAATAATTTATGTCTTTTACTTTACCCTTCATTTCGCAAGAAAACACAACATACATTTACTTAGGTTTTATCTAAGGTATGATATTTAATGATCTGCTTTGTAAAACATTTTCTTTACATATTGGTCATGTGGGACTGTCTTCTATCTTATTCCTTGTATAGCATTACCAAAAATTAAGGATCATTCTATAATACGAAGCAGTCTAATATTAGTCATTCAACATTTTCTATAGAAATTTCGGGGCTTCCCTGTGGCTCATTCAGTATTTTAAAGTATATTTGAAGGTACATTTTGATAATTTTTATTACTTAGTTTTTAAATTCTAATTATTTATCAAGCTGTTAAATATTTATATTTTCTTCTTTTCTAGCATGCATTAATTATTATTATTATATGTTACTGTGTATTCCATGTTTAAGACAAATATTCAAATTATATCTAATGTTTTAAAACGTGTTTCGATAAATTGAAAGCTATTTAAGTATGTTCTAATATAGAGGCTTTCAAAATAAGGGCCACGATTCATTTTAGATGTCATAAAAATGATCGGAGCAAGTTGCAGATTTATATTCGTTGAATAATTTGGTAACTGGAATTCTTCACTTTGCATTAATATTACATATGCTATATGACGCTTTTATATCATAAAATATCTGAAAACTATACTCATTTTTTAATAATTTTTGTTGTAATTAGTTTATTTACATAAGACGTTTCATTATTTTTAATAATATTTATGAAACAATATTATAGATATGTTGCAGTTCCGATAAATTACAGTGATCGTAAAAACAGTGAAATGTGAATCGCAAAGTTTCTTCTGATGAATTGGTGCTGCCAGTGAAATTTTAAATATGCTACCTTCAAGTGTTGTTCATGAAATCGTTTTTTTACGCTCACCTAATAATGTAATAAGAAATTCAAACAACTATTCATATGCATTGCGACAAATTTGTTCTGAATTCTGTTATTTTTGGTAACGTTAGGCTGAAAAACTTCTGGACTTCTTGAGAATATCTTGTAAATTCTTATTAATAATTTTATTATTAAAACCTGCAGAACTTGACACAGCTTTCTAGTTGGAACCTTGGAAAAGTGCGTTTTCCTTTCATGTATAAATTCGTGATAAAATTCCGTTAAAACCTTGTATAAAATGTATAAAAGTATTTTTTTATAGTGATTATACATAAGTCTTAGTGTCGATTCTGTGAAGCTCTCTACTGTGAGATGCAGACTGTTTAAAAATATTTTTTGAGGGTTGCAATTGAGTTAGGAGCATTTTGCTCATATCAGAGCATCTTGCATCAGACACGTAAAGACGCCCTGACATAGTACATCTATTTCAAAGAAGCTAATATTATCTCCTTAGCAAAGACGTTTCTTAATAGCTTTAGATTTAAAAGTTCATCTAGTGATTTGCCCCTATATTAGTTGTGAGAAAGTCAAATATTTCTATTAATTTTAAATTAGTACTGCAAAAGATTTATCCTCTGAGAGAGCAGTCATATTCTTATGTGCAAGCCAGACGAGAAGTAAGCAGTGTTAATCAGTCAGAATCATTAACAATTAAAACACCTTTTGATAGCAAGTATTGCTGTTCAGCATTTTACATAAAATAATGCGGCTTCGGCTGAAGGCTTTTTTTTAGGAAGTTCTTTAAGAACTTCGAATTGTAGTTTAGATGAGCGTAAAAAAGTCGTTCATAGAATAAATACTTGAATGGATGAATGTGGCATTATGATGATTAAAGGGAAACATCAAAAGTTGTAATTCTGTAAAGTTGTTCATCCTAATTGAGAAACTCTCGTTGTTACGAAAATGTGTTGTATTTAGCGTTGTACTCTTCATAGTATGTTGATTTTGTTATTGTAAAGATTTAATTTTTCTGGTATGTCCGGAAGAATAGCTTAACTGTTTCATGTAAAAATGGCTTGCAGCTATTAAAATCACCACAGACGCTTAGATGTTTTTATTCCAGATGATACGATCACTTCGTATCGTTCTATCTTTAAGGCAAGATAGCTGGCCATTTGGACAGCTGAATTTTTTTTTCATGTCCTTTTAGTATTGAAGACGGACATTGTAAGGCGTAGACATTCTAGGTCACGTTCGAAGGTAATTGACTACTCCTGAGCATCTTCTCTCCTCTGTGAATTAAAGTGTCCTCACGTCTGTTTACAAGTGGGTTGGGTTGACTCAAGTCTCCATTTCTATCTGCTTGACTGCATAATCAATAACTGCAGTGACCGTGAGAAAACCGAGCACTTACTTCCTCACAGTCCCCGAAGCCCTATCGTGATTTCTTCTTTCGAGAAAAAAGAAAACTTATTCCCATTTCCACTTCTTTTTTCGCCCTAGTGTCCCCTTAGGCGGTTTATTTTGGCCTAGGATTTTCAACAAAGTAGGAAAAAAGCGGTGTTGTTTGCTGGAGGTCAAATTTCTCCAGAAATCGTATTTTGCGTTTCAGGAGGCAACAGAAGATAATTTATCACACCCTCAACTTGAGATTTCTTCAAGAATGAATAATAGGGCATAAGGGAACAAAATGATGCATTCCGTCTCAAGTCTTCCACTTTTCGAGCATGTATGAATCTCTTAGTTTCGTGGAAGATTTTATTGTGCTTGTGGGAAAAAAAATCTTCGAATTTACGAATCTGATCATTTTGTATGTGCTTGGATGAAAACTGCTGGTAGTAGTATAATCTTGCTCTGTGAGAATAATAAGACATTTTTTGCTTTTTGCCAAACATTAGAGGTCGTTATGAGTAAGTTGGATTTCGGTTGCTTTGCGAGTTATGAAATATAATATGCTGTAAAGCCTTTTAGAAGTAAGGAAAACTAAAACACAAAACCCTCCATATAAGCGCACAAAGAGAAAAACTACCAAATGGTAATTCTTTTACCTTACGAAACTCAGTAGACCATTTCGTGAGTGTAGAATAAAAATCTTTTGACGTTTAATGTGAGAAGAGAAGGGTTTCATTGTCAGAATCTCTTAATTTTATTATTTTAGTTTGATTTTCCTAAATTTTGTTTCTTCTAAATAGAATTTAAATTTCAGCGGAACAATTTTTTGAGATTTAAGTAATTACTTTCCTTCGTAGAAATTTTGTTTCTTTAATTGTCATTGGATTATTCAAGAAGCATTAACAATTCTAATAAGAAACGTTTTCATTACGTATTCATTATTATTATTTTTTAATAATTATTTCTATAAGTTATTAATTATTATATATTCAATAATATTAACTATAATTCATAAGCAATAATTATTAATAAGCATATCCATAGCAATAATAGAATTTAAAAAATACCAGAAGAATCAGCAGAAAATGGCTGATGTGAAATTTTATGCCTGGGCTCTCAAGTAATTTCCTGTGCCTTACAAATAATAGTTACAATTAATGGCAAATATTAAATTAATGGTCTAAGGTATTCCTGTTTCATGGTTCAATATATTACCAAATAATCGTCCAACCAAAGCACCAAATTATAGAACAATGTTTCACCATCTTTTGGTTGCAACTGTTTTGGATCATAATTGGTGAACTGTTTTGGATCATAACCGTGGATCATAATTGGTGAAACCTCGAAACCAAATTTTTAGCAGTATAGATATTGCTGAATCTAAACCGTTTGCAGATGTAACTGGCATCTGAAAAAACTCTAATGGCAAGTTAAAACCACTTTTTTAGTAACTGTATAAATATGTTTCCTAATTAGTGAAAACAGCTTTCTAGAGCTTAAAATTAAAAATTTGAAAAAATAAATCACCGAATGCAGTGTTCTTTTTTCACCTTCTTCGTTGATTCCCTTCCTTCGTCCACGTAATAGGACTACTGAACATTGGTGGTTTGTTTTAAGTTCGATTATGGATGATTAACTGGGACTACTTACTGGAATGGCTTTGTTTAAGTCTAATGTTGATACGTGCTAGTGTCTGTTAGAAAGTCTTTCTTGAAGGCATCACTTCTAAATCATATGAAGTGTTTTCCCGTAATTAATAAATTAATAAAACGGAACTAATTGATTAATTTCCTGAATTTTATGTAAATCCAACTTTTTATTAGTCACTGAAGGAATATGTCTACACCAAAATGTCTTCACAGGCTCTTTAAAAGAATTGTGATTATCCACTCCTTAATAACTAAGCAAAAAATATGTGCCCTGCACTTTTTATTTTTTTTATTTTATTTTTATTTATTTATTTTTGTGGTTTTTGCAATTGTGAAAAATATATTAATGTTTCATCTTTAGAGCCTAAATTAAACTTTTGAAAACGATTAACTATTCTTATATCATTTATAAATACGCAAACTTCGTAAATGTATAATTAATTCGTATTATTTCCGTATTATTGTATAACGAAATATACGTATAATGTACTAGATTTCGACATTTCCGTTTCTCTCATCGCCTTCACGTTCGTAGAAACGTCATAACCATATAATTGATTCCACTGTTCTGTTAGTTTTAAAGTCATAAAAGTTTTGTACTTTGTTTCCGAACATTTTGCACTGTTAAACTGTGTGCCCGTTTTCAGTATGTTAAGTCGGGGGTGACTGCCGAATACGATCGTTAGAGGTCGAATTCCATGTTCCAGTTCGCTTATCTCGATCGCTTGTTATCGTATTTCCAGTTTTCCGCGTCCTTTGTTCCAATAGCGTTTGTAAAATTCACTGAACGTATCAGAACCTTGTATTTCTATATATTTCTCTGGCAGCGATCTAGTCTTTTCATTTTATTGGTGATTTTAATATTTTACCTGGTTCTCCAAACCGTGCATGGTTTTGTCAATGCTTCTTAAATAGCTATTATTATTTTAGATTAAAATTAGTTTGTTTAAAAGATACGTAGTAACTTTTGGATACACTTCGGGGTGTGTTGTTTCTATTTAATAAGTAAAACCCTGTTTTCGCAAAACTGACAGACGAGGAGAACGGAAAGAATCGTGGATCATCCCTTGACGTATGTTGCCATTGCACAAAACGTAAAACCTTTAATTTAGCTCCCATGCGACTTCGCACGTAACGTTACACGTAACGTTAGTTCGGCAAAGCATAAGATTTTAATAATTAACAAACTGAGGGATTTAAAGGAAATGTGTGGTCATTGCGTGAAACAAAGGCGTTTATTTAATCCTCGGCTCGCCCTCGCATGTGTGTGCTATCGTTTGACTGTGCCTTAAGATCTTTAATTTATTTTCCAAATTTGAAGTCTTTTTTCGATGAACAAGCTGGGCAATTTAGAAGCACTGCATTACTGCTGCGTAAAACCGAAAACCGTTATCTTCTTTGCTGCATGACATGCAGGCGGTTTTCATTATATTGCCATTCGGCAACTTATAAACTGAGCAATTAAAACTACTTTCATTTATAATATATCGAGCTGATAATTCTTAAGAACATTTGTAGTTTTATTGGACAAAACAATGAAATGTTGCTCATATTTTAATCAAAAGTATATCCCTTTTGGTACACAGTGGCATGATATCTCAAATTAAAATGACTTCAAAATCTTCTTTTCGGGTGTTCCGAAATGATGTCATTATGTGTTAGATACTTGTATGCTTTGCCGAATGGCAATATAATGAGAGGTGTCTGAAACAACATCTTTAATTGGACTAATTTGTATATTTTAATAGTGGTTGTATGTATAGTGCTGATAACAGAAGTTCAGTAGCAGTAGAACATATGATTATCAATTGGTATATACATGTAATGATGTTACTAGCAGTATTATAGCAGTAGCAGTTTCAGAACCAGCTCGTGATTCACATCCCCCTTCAATCCACCCTATTTCAGCTTAGTAGCCAGCCTCTTAGTTTTCGTATACTCTTGAAAAGACAGTCTCTGGTTGATGTGGTCTTAGGCGATACGATGTAGAATCACTCAACATAGATTAAGAAGACCCAAAAGCACATTCCCGAGATGTATGACTTGTCTTCTCTACGAAGAAACAAAAATATCATATTTTTTTCCCTGAATAAAGCTTACGGATGGTAAGTTTTAAATTTACCAAATAAGTAGTTTCAGGAAGGCAAAAGGTCGGAATAAAATGTCGGTGATGGAGCACGTGTACTTTTCTGGCTAGAAATCTATTACTAGGTGGTGAAAAGGGGTCAGTGCTGTGCAAAAGGAATCATATTCTGTACAGAGTACTCGGGTTGCATAAAGAAGGCATTTCAGAGTACTATAATTAGCATTCCATTGAAGATGTATTATTAAGGAAAAAATTCTTGGTGAATAATTTATTTGTTGGAGAAATTTACCGTTTTTGACTTCTGAAGATAGATTTTTCATCTTTATGTGTTTATTTTTTCACAGTAAGTTTCAAGAAATATTATTTCTACTAACAGTTTTAATGTCTCTGACATATTGTGAATACAGTCATGTTTTGATTATCTGAGAAGATATATGGCACTTGTTTCTTGTAAATGTTCCGCTGATATTTGACTTGTATTTTCAACACGAAACTCTAGCTTCAAAATTCATGTACATTGTTGATTACTTATCAACCTGATTTGATCAGTCTAGCTCAGATTCTTGAATTCACCGTGTCCAACAGGAAGACAATGTTCGTCGTTGGTCTAGGCTTTGGACATTTAATAGGTGACAAATTAACTTTGATCAGCTTATACTTTGATAGAGAGCACTCTGGGAGAGTTTTCGAATCTGTGAATCCTCCCTTAAAACCAAAATTTCTAGAGGACGTTTAACTAGATGAATGTTTACGTGATAAGTGCTCCCTTGCCACAAAGCCAAACTGCCATGTCTTCCATTCGAATACGGGTGACATGGCAGTTTTGTTTTTTGCCAGAACTTTTGATTTTGCCGTGTAATTGGAGTGTTGAAAAGCATGAACCTAGTTGTCTTATAATATGAATGACGAGTTAGTATCCCGAAGGGCGACTATTATCAGTGCTTTTTTAAATAAAACCATGCTTCTTGCGAGTAACTAACCTTTATACGCATTTTGTTGACCATGAAAGAGCTATTTTGCATTAGAAGCTCGTTTACGCCAGAACAGGGATATAAGGGAACTAGTTCATTATGTCTTTATATTCAGACCTCTAAAGAAACGTAATTTTAATTCCTGTCTACAAATCAGCATCTTTGATGAATGGTATAAAAATGAAAATACACAAAATGGAGATAATGCAGAGGGGGGGATGTTTTATTTTATACATAAAAATAATGATAGGATAAAAAGTGTTCCAGAATATGAAGAATTAGTTTTAACGTATTATTCTTGCTGAACTGATGAGAATACAGGCACTTAGAGTATTCGTGTGTTTTTAATTTTTATCCTTAAGGGGCATTAGTCAAAAACGCTGTTAGTCTCGAAACGGCATTTTGCATCAATCTTCATAAAATAAAGCGTTGAATCACTATTCATATTGTTGCCACCACATATTATCGTCCTGTGTTAAAGAAATTAAGTAATGAAGAATCCGCATGAATGTGTGTATGTTTCTCGTATTTGAAAACACAACGGTACCTAGAGCCATCAAATTTTGAATAACGTATTCCTCCACTCGAATATGGGCACTTGGAAGCCCGAATTTTAAATTTCGAATTTGTTTTATTATCTGTTACATATTCTTTAAAACTTTAACGAATTTTTATTTAAAAAACTCAACGATTTCGAAGCGAGGAGTGGTACCACTGTACGAAATAAAAACATTTTTTGCTCCAGCGCGCGAGTCTGTGTATCGGAAAGTCTAAAGAGTGCTGTTTTTAAATACTTTTAGCCCGAAGGGGCGTTAGCCCAAATGTTCTGGAAACGTGTATGTGTGTGTAAATGAAAAAAAGCTCCTTTCCCGCCCCGAAGAGTAATATAAAATCTAAAAGCTTTGGAAAAAAAATGTTTTTGTTTAATTTAAAAAAAAAATTTTTTTTTGTATATTTAATTTTCTGAACTGAATTTTATTCTGGGGGAAAGTTTCTATTTACTCTTCATGTCGTGTCATATAAATATAATTAAATGCTGACGTCTTCAGTTACAATATCCTCTTTAAGCTGGCTGTGTGAGAAATTGGATGATTATATATTTGCTGTTTTGTTTTATCTCAAAATAACCCTGAATTTAATTTAAAACTGGCGTCATGCCCGAAGATAATTTCCAAGTTAAGCTTGTTCTTAGCGCGATAATAGTCGGGTGAGCTGTGGAAAATTCGTTTTCTTGCAGGATGTGCTCAAGGATGATGCAGTTAATTAAAAACGCTGGTAAGTAGCAACTAAGCTTGACTCGTATTTTCTAAACTTTCTGAGAATGAAACCAATTACTGTGTCGAAAGAATACGTACTGGTAGTGTTTACTAAAATTCATAATTTTCGTTTGCAAGACAAAGTATATCATTATGAAGACTACGTAGCAATTAAAAAAACCCTCCCTGTCACTTTTTTTTTTACGTCGCTATCCTTTATATTGCACTCAAATATCCTCTAACATGTAGAAAATGAATATTAAATTCTCTTATACTGAACTATATAAACTGCCTGTATACGAGCTAATATTGTGTGACTTTTATAGATACTCGTTATTGGAACTTGCAAGTCTATAGAGATAAGTGATAGACTTAATAAATTTGGAGAGAAATGGACGTGTGGTCTGATACCGGAGGGGGGGGGACTAAGAAAATTTCGATGTGGTAATTTAAACCAGAAAAGAAAACTCGTTACAGGGCGAACTCCAGATTAACTCTATGAATTAAACTGATCAATTTTTCAAATCAAGATATACTTTTGTTTATTTGTCGCTTATGAGAACAGTTTAATTAGCTCCCTCCGAAAATCAGCGCCCTAGGGTTGTGCGTGGATCTGGCCTTGCTTCACTGTGAGTACCATTTCGCTTACAACTTCTTTTCGCTGTTGAATGTTTTTCTTCCAATTTAGTATGAGTTGTACTAACTATATCATTATTCATTGACGTTGAACTTCATTAACATTGAGAGAAATCTTCTTGAAATGATGTTTCAAAATCATTGTAACATAATTATGCTATATATTCGAATGTCTTCTAGTACATAATGGGCAGAATTTGTCAATAGCACTGTAGTAGAATGGCCGGATTTGATTGGTTTATTATTATTATTATTAATGGTGTGGAATACTGCAACTATGTTACATATCCGCATTTCTTTAAGGTCTTACGCATAAGATCTTTCAATACTTTTGTGGCAGAAGGAAACCAGACTTCCATCGATTTTGTCTGCCATCGATTTTTGTGATTATCTACCGCACCCTTGTTTACTTGGTCTACAGACAGTTTTCTCCTCCCTACTGCACTTTTATCTACGAAATCCCTTAATGTAGTAATGGGAGCCGAAGAAAGAAGGGGAGGGGAGCATTGTCAGGAGTGAATACGGGAATTGGTTTGAAAAGCATTGGGTTCGCTGACCGGTGTTGATGCGATCGATGTCAATCCCGGAGATGACGTCCGTCGTTCTGTCTCTTGACATACCCCGCCTTGTATCCGGACATAAATTGCATCTTTTTCTGCACTGCATTTTTATAGTCTCATAAACGGATTGCTGAATCCTTTTCGGGTTGCGTGTGTACGTGTCGCCTGTAGTATTCCTTCTTCACTTCCGAAGGAAAATGATGCAATTTAACTTCCTTTCACCACGTTTCTGTTTATTTTGGGGGTTTTCATATCTGGTGGTCGCTAGTTAAAATACTTATCTACGTGTAGTAATGTTTCGAAACTAGCATCTTAGGTATTTTGAAAGTATTGCAAGAGCCGTACGTAAAATATTAGCCTGTAGCGGTGATCATTTATGAATGCAATTAAAAGCATATCATAGTTAAGTGTTTTAGTAGTATATTTTGTTATGCAAATAAAATAAAGCATTAGATTCGTCTGAAAATGCAGATCGCAGAGATTTTGTGTATTAAAATCGGTAAACAATCGTTTAATTCAATAAGCGTTGATGTGAGAAAAGTGTTTGCCTCTTCCCCCCTTTTTTTTGGTATGTATGTATGTATGTGTGTGAAGTATCTGATATTTATGGAATTGAATTTTTTATAATTCCACGTAATTCATTGTGACTAGGTAGCTAAGATCCTGAGCATTAATAATTGCTTGCCAATTTTGAATCTGTATGGCAAAACGGGTTGTTTACGGAATTGCATTTTCCTATGTAAGTAAGTTACTTTTGTGATAGGACGTGTATGGGCTTGGACCCAGCTCTGCATCGATCGATTTAAACGCGTCTAAATTACGCCACTCGTCATGTGATCAAAAGCACTTTCTTCTTCAGTTGTGGCCAAATGCATCAGTAGTAAATGACCACGTCTTTCCTCCGAGAGTGCTGTTTCAGTTAGTGCTTACCTCACGAAAAAGACCTCCGCCTTAAGATCGAATTCTGAAACCGTTGGGAGCCGTTAATTATCTCTAGATAATTTAAGATTAATGTAATAGCTAGACTAATTAATCTGACTTTGATATGCTTGGATACTGCGAAAGTATTCATTCTAAGATAGAAAAATTGAAATACTTTCCTGTAGTAAATTATGTATCTCATTACTCAAGGTACATCAGCATTACCTCATGAAGCATAATTTAGAATTGTATTGTATTTCGGCAGAGTTTATATTGCATAAAATGCTAAGTGTAAGTGATTTTGTCGTTTATGTAGAGAGCGTTTTTTATGTTTTTTTTCTTTCCCCATCATGGGTGCATGATACAAATAGAAATGTTCCATTGCTCTTTGTATTACTTCTTTTACCACTTATTTGAAAGGAGTATGAATAAATGTTATGTTCTCAAAAGAAATAAAATGCTTTCCAAAATTTTATGAATAAATTTCATTTGAAACAGTGAATTGTAGGTTTTTTGGGCAGCAGTTAGAATGTTATTATTTCAAACTTTCATGTATTGTCCCTGTAAATGGAAACGATCGAGCAATATCTGTGCTACAAAGCTGTTGTGATATCTGAAATCTTGCCATTATGAAGACATTGCAATAGTGTACGAAAGCTTTCTGTAGCAAACTGGGGACATCGTAGCTGAATAATGTGAACTTTGCTGGCTTTATGTGAACATATCTAGCTATTGCGCCAGAAATTTGCTAACAAAGGAAATGTGATTATATGTCCTAAACTGCTTGACCACGGGACATTAACTTTCTTCGGCGATTCAATTTTCCGGTGGCTGGTCATTACGGGATCTGCTACTATGGTTGGGAAGGAAATGTTAGAATATAATACCACATATCTGTCCAAATAAAGATGACGTAGTGTGATATGCGCCATGTTTCCCTGGAAGAGTGGCCTTGAAATATAGTGCTAGAATACATATCTGTGCTTAGCTATTTAAACTGTTAAAAATGAGTTAGATTCTCAAGATTCTCAACGGGGAAAAGAAGTTGAGCAATAGATTTAAGTATCTCCAAATGTTAATTTTCGCAATAAATCGTGAAGTTAGCAGTCTACGATTTTCATTAATGATTTTATGAAAAAAGTTGCAGCCTTCGCAAAAGTTTCACATCCGACGATTCAAGAGGACAGTTTCAGAAGTTCAGCATTTTAGACGCGAAGCCCCCTTCCCCCGCAAAAAAAAAAATACTGGTTCATTATTAAATTAGCGTTATATTTGATACGTTTTGATACTGATACGTACATTTATAAGTCACTCAAATTTGGTTATGTTCCTACATATTGCATAATATCCGGATTTCCATTTAAATGGAAAGTGTCTTGTTACACTGTGTTATACTGTATGTCTTCTAAGTCTTTATTGAGAATAAAGGATAGTCCTACAATGATGGTTAAAAAGAGAGAGGAGAAAAACAGAAAATGAAATTTTGCGATTTAGTCTGAAATCTGATATTTGCAAGATCTCTGAAATTCCCTTCAAATTCATGCCACGATGGATTTCTTCCCTTTCTTTAGCAGTTACAACGTATTTTATACAGTGCTTTATTTAATGTATTAAAATTTATTGCAAAATCTTATTCAATTATTTTTTTTAATCCCGTTATAGTGTTTGTTGGCTAGGGTCTCGCATTCCATTGTCATTCTTTTTTAAAAAATCTTGATCTTTTTATACATATATAAGTTCCTTTAGAATTTAAATATTAATATATAGGGTAACAGCGCATTAAAAAGAATTCGACTTCTTAGAATTCTATGTAATGCATTTTAGTTTACCAAAAATAAATTCACAAAAAATAAAAAATATTTTCTTTGTTTGATTGATTGCGTTGAAAACTAAACCGCTAATTTTATGTATCATTTTAGGAAATAATTTTTTAATGTTTAATCTCTTGAAATAAATGTGATAAGTTTTCGCTTGCTATTTGTAAATATGTGTGTGAGTTACAATAAAAATACAACTATTTGTGTGGATATTTCGAATACCCGAATAAGTATGGTCCCAGCTAGCCTGGTTATTTGAAACTGTTCCCTAAGTTAGCCTTATTTTAAGTAACGACAGTTGTGTAAACATTCAATCATTTTAAAACAATTTTAGTTTTCAGGACAGGAGCTTACAAGTAATAATAATTGCAAGTTTTGACAAACATCTCAGTCACTTTGTAACACTGCCAACTATTTCCCACCAAATCCATCTCTTTTCAGAGGCTTTTCGTTAAGAGCATTCAGCCAAAGCGCCTAATTAACGGTTAGAGTAGGATCTTTTCCCTCCTTCCACTTAGATTTTCCTCCAAAAAGAATTTTTAAATTATTTTCTCAGGCTTAGCTTAAATATCTTAACTGAGCTTTGATTCTAAAGTTTGTGACTAATCAGAGTTTTGTTGTTTTCAGTTACTGTTGATTACGCATCACTGTTTTTCAACACCTTCATTATATTTTCAAAAGAAAGAGAGCTGTGAATCATTCACTTCATTCTTAATTTTGTATGTTTCGTTCTGAATGCTCTTCATGTTTTAAGTACTTACCAAAGTTTATTAATCATGTATTTATTTAATACATTTTTTATAAGTACTAACTTTTGTAATTAGCGTTGTTTAATTACAATCAATCTACTTTAAAATTCCTTGTAATTAATTTTATTTTGCATCCCAGCTGGATCTTGTCCTTTAGATTTTCTCGGCATTGCTTTTAATTACTTGATTGGCGACATTAATTTCTCTTCTTCCATATAGAAATTTAATGTTTATTACTTTGTCCACGTATGTATTATGTAATTTCTTGCTTTCTAGTTATAACTGCTAAATTAACTGCTTTAAGTATTTCGCAGTGAATTTTTTATCGTGTCTCTCATTTGCTCGTTTCATATATCAGTTTCTTTGCTCCCTTACGTCTAAGTTTGCCATGTATTTTATTTTCCTGTTTAAATTTTGTGCAAGCTTTTTCAGTCTATAAAATTATACAGTGTTGACAAATGGGCACGTAAACTTTTTGATAGTTTAGAGACTAGGATTATAACAATGGTACTCATTTATTATAAAGTTATAGTAGTTCTCTGTATCTTCCCTTCTTAGCTTCCTTGCCCACCAGCGGCCGAGCGATAAAGTCGCTGAACACTGGTAGTTCGGTGTGGGATTCCAATCTCATCGAACGGGCCGACTGCACGGGGTTTTCGTAGTTTACTCCATGTGTAAGATGTATACGAGCTAGTTTTCCTTAAGAAGTCTTCCACAGAGACATCCTTCTCATTAGCAGATAACCCTCAAGTGCTTTGTCATAACTAAATAAATCAATCTTAGCTTCCTTACTGTTCTGTGCTTATACGTGTCTAGTATATAATAATGTCTATTATATAAATTATTATCAATTATTTGTTGTTTTCGGCAGATGTCTGTGAATGCTAAGGAAAATGAAGAACGAATGTGGCAATGTTCACAGAATCTTTAAAAATCTTCCAAGCACACTTCTCCTAATATGTTAAATTACCTATTTCTCGAAATTACTTGACATGTTTTAAGCACTTACCTTCTATTCACCTATTCTGTTATGCTGTATCGTCTGTCTCTCATTCCAAACTGTTATTTACTTTTTTTTCAAAATTCACTCATTTTTTGGTTCTCAACGAAGAAATCCATCGTTATAAATGTATTATGGCACTTCGGCACTTTATGTGAGGAAGGATGCTTTTAGTTATAGGAAAGCTAAATACACTGGTGTGCAAAACTTAAGCAACAACAGGGTTTTTTGCCATAACTCCACGAGAAATCAACTGAGAGACATGAAATGCAAAAATGAAGGAGAGTATTATGTACGTAAAGGATGACGATAGCATCGGAGCTGAAAAAGGAATACAATGCATACGGTATGGAATCAAACAAAAACAAGCTTTATTGAATGCATAGTATTGTGACTCATGATTGTCTATCCAAGAGGAAGAACAAGAAGCAGATGTTCCTTAATATGGGATATGCCCTCCCCTCACTGCAATGGTTGCTTCGCACCGTCACCGCATACTTAGAACCAGCTAGTGCAACATTTCTTGCGGTAGGAGTGTTCATTCCTCAATCAGCATCTGTTTGAGTTGTTGGGTGTTCTCCGGAGGATGTAAGCGTGCTGCAGTGCGTCTCCCCAAAGCATCCCACACATGTTCGATGGGATTTAAATCTGGGAAGTACGCTGGCCAATCCATTCGAGTGATATCTTCACATTCCAGTAGCTCCTCAACAGCAAGAGTCCGATGTGGCCGTGCATTGTCATCTATAAAAATTAAGTCTGGGCCAATGGCACCTCGGAACAGACGCACATGGGGAAGGAGTACCTCCTCACAATAGCGATCCCCGGTTACAGACCCGCTGTCAAAAACATGGAGCTCAGTTCGCCCGTTCAGCATAATGCCTCCCCAGACGAGAACTCCAGGACCACCGTTACGGTGTCTTTCCTTGATGTTACTGGGATAAAATCGGGTCCCGACCTCTCTCCAAATCAAAACGCGTTGAGAATCGCTTCTGGTACTGAACCGACTATCATCCCTAAAGAGGACACGACTCCATTAATCAGTTGTCCAGTTTTTGTGCTCTCTGCACCACTGTAAACGGTGGCGACAGTGGCCAACTTTCAACGGGAGGCAGCTTTCAGGACGGCGGGCGAATAGACCCTCTTGTGAAGGCGTCTGGCCACAGTAAACCGTGACACTTGTCGCCCCGTTGCTGTACAGAGTTGCTGAGCAATGGCGCTTGCTGACTGCTGTCGGCCTCTTTTCGCCTGCAGGACGATATATCGGTCATCCCCTACAGATGTCGTCCTCGGGCGGCCACCACCGTCCTATCTCGATGGTGACGCCACCACTAACCTTTCTAACAGTTGTTCCTGTGGTTTGGAACGCTTTCCAAGAGCGCGAAACGACACTTTTGTTGATTCCGAACTCTGCAGCTACACTGGGGACAGTACGCCCCTCCTCCAGCTTTCGGATCATTCTTCCACGTGTGAAGTCGTCCAGGTGATTTCTTCTAGCCATATTTCACGAACTGACTCACTGGCACTTGCAGCGAATATGTTGAATTGCGTCTCCGTGCTTCCTTTTATTCTACTGTTGAGCTGCGCGCGCCGACATCACGCGTTTTGTGTAGGCTCATGTCGTCTCTGACGTTTCGTTCCTGATATTTGCATACGCATGACGTTTCTACTGATTTACGTGTTCATTGTACTGATCTCCAGACCTCCTTTTCTGCAATTTCTATCTGCTAAAGTTTTACATTGTTGCTTACGTTTTGCACACCAGTGTATATCAGTCGTTTGAGAGAGGATCCAACAGCAAGTGGCAGCAAAACTGTGAATTTTATTTGTCGGAAAATCAGCTGTTGTTGCTGTTAAGAAGTTTCTCTGTCTTTTGCGGGAAAATGCAGTTTTATACTGAAATAAAATACTTAAATCTTAATCTGAAAATAAATTTCTGTTTTGTTAAAATAAATAGTGCTGGAGAATAAATGTTTCGCTTGACCAAAATTCTCACTAACTCTGGAAAATCATTGATCGCAATATTTTAATTTAATCTGATTTAAATAGCGTAACGATTACATGCTAAGATTACATATGTAGTTAACTTCGAAATGACTGCCTGTAAGAAACAATGACATAAATATTTCGCAGTGCGGGTTTAGCATGTATATAGTTACTTGTAAATGCACGGCTGTAAATACGAAGTAAGTGTCCGGTTCTTCTCCAAAATCTTATATACTGCAGATCTGATTTGCCAGAGAGAATATGGTTCAAATAATACCTAGTAAACAAAAATTACACATCTTAGAAAACAAATGAAGAGTTACTGTAATCTTTGTTTTTTCAGCAAGAAAAATTACCGCTTCTAATCTGATGCAGTTTTATCACCCGTTAGCTATGTTATTCATACATTAGGGGATAGTTATTCGTTGTTCTGTTTACAGATTTATTTCTATTATCCTTTTGTTTAGAAATGTAATTGCCCTTCAGAAATACGAGCTTTGGATATACAGTAGTGGCGACACGACGATATATCTCCGAAAAGACATTTTTGCTATAGGTACAAGTATTTAGAATCCCTCGATATAATGGCCTGCCGTGTCTACCAGCTTCTGCTGAATTATTCGAAAGTGTCGGGATTTAAACCAAATTATATTTGATCATGATTGGTTCCTACCTTATATAGGTTTCAATTTAATTCTAATCGAAGCAAAGAGCGTAATATTGTTGGAGACGGCAAATACTTCGCTGAGGTTTTTTTCTAAACGAAAAACTCAAGGAATTTATATCCTAATTAAAAAAAAAAAATACCATCTCAAAATCATGTAAAAAAGCCATCGCTTTTTTCGAGAAATGATGAAAATAATTAATAAAAACAGAGATATAATAGGAATTGATGTATAAGTGGAACACTTCGTTTTATTCTAACACCAGGTTTTTAGTTCACCTTATTTATTGATTTGTATATATATGTTCTGATCTAACCGGTCTCTTTAGATACTTTTTATGTATAATTTTTAGGTTTATTTTTTTATCTTTTCGTTACTCGCTGAATCCTAGTTTTCCTGAGTTATATATGAGTAATGTGTAAGGAGCATGACTGGCCTTTTTTTTTTCATTACACAAGCTAGTCCCATTACAATGTTATGTCTATTGATAAAGCTATGTGGGTCGAGATCATGGCTTCAAATCAAATCAAATAAAAATCATCAGCACGTCCACTTCTGTTGATGTTTAATACAGTAGTTCATGATGATTTGTTAGGAGAAACTTGTTCCATTCGACTTCGGGAAATCTGGGAAATTAGAAGTTGAATTTTAGTGGCAGCCCTGTTGTAATTGCCATCTTCAAAAATTAAATCGATTATTTGAACCTGTCATAGTCTTTTTCAGTTTGTGAGGTTTTTCTTAATTTAGTTCTAAAGTTCTCACTTAGAACCCCACGAACACTGACAAGCGAATGACAAGTGTGTGAACAAAACACGCAAGACTTAAAGAGGATTCACAACACTTTATTTTTCAGTATATTTACTATCAGTTCCTGCTTGGAACTTTACACAAAGCCTCCACTCGGGCTTAAACTGAAATAATAATAATAATGAATTTAAATTAACTAAACTAGCTAAACTAAGCTATCTGAAAGGTATAGCCGAAGCTATCAGATATCTAACTAGTTGGCCCCGAGGTATTAATTAAATCGGCGAAGCTAAGCAAGGGCCTAAGGTATGGCCGAACGTAGTAACTAAGAGAAAAATAAGGCAAAGACAAACGCGCGCTAGTCAGGGAATCAGACTCTTTCTCGAAGCCGGTGAAGTATTGACTTAAATAGTACTCTTTCTCATTTGCATTAACTGCGTTTCTGAATTTACATTCTGGCAGGAAATTGTAAGCTGAAATTAGAATAAGATAAGACAGATACAAAAAATAACTGTTAATAAACTTAGGATAAACCTTACAAGTTCATCATTTGAAAGATCTTTGTATGTATGCTTTTGCTTAATTTTGGCTTATTGAAATATTCTATATAAAAAATATTGATATAGATTTTTGTCTATGTCCTTTTTCTCACCCGTATTCTTATATAATTATGTTATAGACAGTATATGAATTTACAAAATTTTGTCATCTTTTTTCGTTTCACAGAAGCTTCAGATAAACGATAATTGTTTTCCGTACTTATTTTAAAGCATTCGAAAAGGATTTATATCCCCTTAGTTACTGGACAACTAAGGAAAAATAATCTGGATTTTTCTTATTTTCACTTTTATTTCAGACAATCGGAAATTTTGCATTTATCGGGCGAATGGATTCCAGGTCAAACTCAGGAAAAGTTTTTTTCCTCCTCTGTTATGGTTATAAATCATAATTGGATTTTTCTCTTGTATTTTTGTAAGACGCTTTATTTGTTGTGTGGGGCACAGATGATTGATAGCCTACGATTTATTTTAACGCATGTGTCACAGTAAATAATTGTGTTTTGTAAAATATTACTAGAGTGGGATAGATTCTTTCATTCAAAATCAAATCTGTTATTGCTTTTGAAGCAGCTCATCTTATATTGTTTCTGCATTTCTATGAATTAGTTTTATTTCTGGTTAGTTTAATTGTTTTGTAAATTAAGCGTTAGGTGGTGGGTGTTTGGATTTTACTGCAAAAGTTTCCATATTGTTCGAGAGGAAAGGGAGTTATTTTAGGTCTTCATGAACGAATTATGTGCATATTAATTACTACATGCTATTGGAGAAAACCGCTCAACCACTGAAAACCACTGAAATGCTTTGAATGTTTTTTCTAAAATTGCTAAGGAACATGGGTTGAATTTTTAATATTCTGGTTGGCCCTCAATAACCGCATGTATTGTAGTAAATCAGTAATTTATTTTATCATTTATGATAATAAATTACGAAAAGACTTGTAAGGTCATTAGGATTTTTTTGAAGTGGAAAACACGAAAAATGAGCATTGCCCTCGCCGGAACTCGAACCTGGACCTATCAAATACGCGCTGAGTGTGCTACCGTTACACCACGAGGACCTGCAAAAAGTAGGAAGAAAATACCTTATAGTCTGTGCACTTACAGAGTAATATGGAGAAATTAAACTTTCAGATATTTTTGCTTCAGTATTATCCTTTTGCATTATTTCTTAACAAAAAGACTTACGCTACATCCCATTCTTCCTCTTCCTTCTCCCTTCTTTCTTCTCCTCATTTTGCAATTATAATTGCTTGCGAAAGGGATTACCTTTTTTGGAGGATTTTCAAAGGGAATTTGGTTTGTATTTATGTTTAATTCTGGTTTGTATATGGAGAGGAGCACAAAACCCTCATGCAACGAGAGCTAAGACGGAACATGCAAGCATTCATGTCTTGAGAACTGTACCCAAAGGAGAAATAATCGATGCATTAATGGCTTCATGGTAACACGCGTTAAGTTTTCTTGAAGTCAAAACAGCGTATTTAATATTAAAGCACTTATTAGGTATCGGCTGGTGTGTTAAAACACACATCTTTAGTGATTCTCCATATTAACCTATATTCTGTTCTCTGGTACAGTGGAGTCCCACATATTCGATCTGATGTGGACTTAAGGGGTGACGAGTTATAGGAAATGTTGGGTTTTATAGAAGAAGGTAGAGTTATTCAGAACTCTTAATATTTCATTTAACACCTAAATTCATGGCAATTTTATTAATAGTTTCCACTTTGTTCAATCTGTTAAGGCATCCAATTTCATTTCTATTGTCATGTTGGTTTGTTTCCTTTTCTTCTCGTTCGACAGTTTCACTTGCGCAGACAACGTAACACAACTCTCGGAAACCTGAATATAAATTACGAGCTTGTAAACCTAGATATAAATTATCACCTGAAAGTTTAGCTTACTTGGCAGAATAATTATAAACTTTCAGGAAAGCCTTCTAACGGCTAGCAACAGAAAGGAATATTGAGTGGTAATCGACAGCGGCTACCTGAACGTTTTTAGGACACTTTGTTGCTAAGAAAAAGTCAGTAAATTGAGATTTCCTCGAAAAGAGCAAATCCTGTCGCCAAATTCGTTATATAGGTTCCAAGAAGTGTCACACAAGGAAGGAGACAAAAATTGCAAATTTAGAATACCATGACAAATCTTCGAACAGAACAGGAAAACATGCCGACATTTATATGCATAAGTATGTACTATAATTACAGTAATACAATACTTAAAATGTGTTTATACGTGTTGCGCCGTATTGAGATGATGTTTAAAATACACAGTCCAGTCACATTAATGTGACCATCTGTCAAAAGCCAGAATAACCACCTTTCGCAGAGCGGACTGCTGCGAGACGTGCAGGAAGAGAGTCACATAGGTCCCTGAAGGTGTTCTCTGGGATGTTGAGCCATGCCGATTCTAATGCCGTGGCCAGCTGCGCTAGATTACGCGGTTGAGGATCCATGGCGCGAACAACTCGATCGAGATGGTCCCACAGATGCTCGATTGGGTTTAAGTCAGGTGAGTTTGCTGGCCAGGGGAGGACGGTAAACTCATCCTGGTGCTCTTCGAACCACGCACGTACACTGGCAGCTGTATGGCACCTCGCATTGTCCTGCTGGAAGATGCCATCATCCTGAGGAAAAACAATGCGCATGTAGGGGTGAACATGGTCCGCAAGGACAGATGCGTACTTGTATTGATCCATTGTGCCTTCCACAATGATCAGTGAACCTAGAGAATGCCAGGAAAACATTCCCCAGACCATAATGCTCCCGCCTCCAGCTTGGACCGTTCCGGCAATGGTTGCAGGGTGGTTCCTTTCAGAGGTTTCACGCCTTATACGCCAACGTCCATCTGTCCGATGGAGCATAAAACGCGATTCATCCGAAAACGCAACCTGTCGCCACTCAGTGGACGTCCAGCTGCTGTACTGGCGTGCAAATTCTAGCCTTCGCCGTCGATGAACAGCAGTCAGCATAGGTGCACGAACCAGGCGTCTGCTTCGGAGGCCCAGACGCAGCAATGTTCGCTGAATAGTACTTTGGGAGACACTTTTGGTAGCCCCTTGGTTCATTTTGGTGGTCAGTTGCTCAACGGTAGCCCGTCTATCTGCCCGAACGCATCTCCGCAACCGTCGTTCGCCTCTGTCATCTATGGCCCGTGGTGCACCACATTTGCCACGTCGCTGATTTTGGACAGTCCCATTTTGCCATGCACGGTACACTTTTACCACGGCGGCACGCGAACAGTTCACAAACTCAGCCGTTTCGGAAATGCTTCCACCCTTGGCCCGAAAGCCAATGATCATGCCCTTTTGGAAGTCGGATAAATCGCTTCGTTTCTGCATTACGCCAACGATTGAAATGTTTTCCGAAGCCCTCACACACCCTTTATATACGCTCAACTGCACTGTGCTGCCACCTGCCTTCTGTGATTGGTTATTTAACTCTGACATGGAAAGTACGTGGTGGTCACATTAATGTGACTGGACTGTGTATTATAGCTATTAATAAACCATCTTATTATTTCAAAGTTGATGTTCTTTTTGACTAAAAAATGTCATTTAGCCGTTAAAAAAAGTGATTGTCGAGTTATACGGAATGTCCAGTAATCGGAAGTCGAGTTCCGGGCGGAAGTTGTAAGTGTATGAAAGGGAATCGCAGTTTCTGTGTTTGTTCTCCATTATTAAATTGTTATTCTATTTAAACAAACAGAAAAGAGAGAGAGAGATCAAGGGGCTGTTTACTATGAAATTTAATTAAAATTCTAACTGCTGTCCGGATTTTATAGATCGTCTAATATTTTCTGTCATATTGTTTATTTTCGGGATGAATTTGACTCCATTTTGTTGTCTGAAAGTATGCTTTTGGGACGCTACCCGTCAGATTCCTAAAAATGGTTAATCAATTTTTCGGAGCTCTGTGTATTTGGAAGATGAATGTTGTCAAGGCATCGACCCCTGACGACAAGTGATATAAAATTTCGTATTTATTCACTATTAATGCAAGTCGCTCAGCGCTCCAACGATTCGCTCTCTCCAGCCGTGGAATGTCTTCCCCATCAGCACTATCATCCTTGTTCATTATTCATCATTATCCCGGTTTCTATCACGCCGGCGATTGCCCGGCTGGAAATCTCGGCCCGTTAAAGTCACTTGTCTGAAATTTATATTTTGCCCACTAATTGGGAAGTTATTGATTCTGTGGGAATGAGCACAGAGTTTGTAGAAACGGTACGCTCGGGTGTCGCAAATTGTGTTCATAATGGTAATGTATTTCTTTTGTGCTGAAGTTTCAGCAGCCTTTTCTGCTTTGATTTATTTCTGTACCTATTTTGGTAGCAGTTTTAGCTCTAATGAACACGTTTCGTTATTTATGACAAAAATATTTTAGTTTGATGTTTGATTGAAATTCTTTTATGTAAGTTGTTTTATATTTATCATTCTCAATACATCCCAAATTTTTTTTCCACGATGGCTAAAGTCTGCAAAATAGAGGTTTGAAAATGTATAGTGCGCAGGACAAATTACATGATTGGTTCCAGATGTAAAAATTTAGTCCAAATATTACGTTATTTCCAAATAAGCCTCATTAAAATATGTAATTAACTGTTTATTTGTAATAATCTTTTTATTATTTTAATTACATATTTGTGTGCACTAGATGTATAAACTTATATGCTCTATTAATTTGAATGAGATGTGATGAATTAAACTCTCGGAAAAGTAACACTGATAATGATTCCCGTAATCCAACGTTGTTGTTTGTTATTAATGAAATTTATTATTATTTTTATTTCAACAGTATTTTCGTAAATGTATTCTAAATAAATTAATTTTACAACGTTTTCTGTTTAACAATTTATTTTTCGTATTCAGCCTTAAGAAGAAAAACTGATTTAAAAAAAAACTGGAATCTGAAATTTTCATATTACATCTGAAAATATTCATATTACAATATTACATATAGTATTAACATTTCGAATAGTTTACGACTGAAATTTCAGGAAGTTAAAAAAAATTCCGAAGAGATAGAATTCGAATATAAATTGTAATGTGGTATTGGTCTGTAGATTTCACTTTGTTATTTGAAACAGTAATGGCAACTTACTGCTTCAAGAATAAATGCTCGGAAATTAAAGATTTC
This sequence comes from Stegodyphus mimosarum, assembly GCA_000611955.2. Classification (NCBI taxonomy): domain Eukaryota; kingdom Metazoa; phylum Arthropoda; class Arachnida; order Araneae; family Eresidae; genus Stegodyphus; species Stegodyphus mimosarum. Next base: position 316,353 of record KK120480.1, read on the forward strand.
AGTCGTAAACTATTCGGAATGTTAATACTGTATATAATATTGTAATCTTATATTTAAAACGAGCTGTTAAAGTACCATGCGATAGAGAAGCGATTTTTATCGTGTAAAATTATTCCATTATAAATAAATTAACGTCATGTGAAAAACCTGTATTATTTTTTTATTATTACATCCATCACTAAATATGCCATACTATTAATTTCTCTTGAAAAAATATATGATGCCCGTGGCACTTTGGATTATCATAAATACGGTGTACTGTGCTTGCAAATATTCATGTGCAGGTACCCTTAAAATTAATGGTGTAATCGAATTTTTATTCTTTCTTTTTATACGTCGTTGCCAATGCATATATGTCGGTGTTAATGCCGATGACGCCTGCATACAAGTGACTAATGGGTATTAATCATCTTACTCATTATTATGTTATAGTCAAGTTTTTGTGTGTGTGTGTGTCGCGCCGATCATACGCCAGTAAATGCGGATATCAATATTATGACTGCAGACTTACTGAAAGATGTATGAATTAGGGATGGTTATTATTATTGTGGGTAAATATTTGATAGCAAAATATAAATTCTGTTACTATAAATACGTAAGTAGTTTAAAACATAAACTGGAAAAATCAAACTGAGGTTCTTTCAAGTATGTTGGGGGAATGAAATAACTTGAGCCAGTAGGAGAAGGATCTTTATTGGTGTGTTGAGCAATGCAAACAGAATGGTGACTTCGCGATTTATACCAGTGATCGTGTTGACATTACATACATTTGTATGGGAAAAAAGTATTATAAAATATTTAAATATCGATGCAGAAACAGCTTGTACCAAAATCTAATTCTCACTTGGAATGGAAAAAAAAGGTTTTTATAAACTAAACTGTTATTTAAAATTCATATAGTAATAAATGAACTAAAAGGAAAAAAATAATTTATCATATAGATTAATGGGGAAAAGTGGTTAAGTAATTCTCTTTACGAAATTCATTTACAGTTTTCTATGATTAAAACTTGTACCGTCCTTAATGAATTTATAAAGATAATGGCTTTTGACAATGCAATTTTGCTGTTTAGGCAGCTATGCTTTTATTATTTTTCATATGAAACTATAGATGAATTTTGTAAAGAGAATTATTAAATCTCTTGTTTCTATTAAACTGTCTGAAATTATTTTTCTACTTTTAGTTCATTAATCGTATCATTAATTTTAAATAAAAACTTCTTGATGATTTTTTTTATTTTCATCTTTTTAGCTTCAATGCCACGTTATCAGTCAAATTATTCAACTGAAAAATCGTTTTTCCACAGTGAATAATCGCTGTTTTATTTTCAGCAATTTTGTTACGTCAAATGTACCAAAAAATCCAGCAATTTTTCCAAAAAATCAGAAATTAGCTAGACTCTCATATATACTTCATTTCAAAGATTTAAGATTTTTTCCGCTGTATCTGATGATGTAGACAGTAAAATTCTGAGAATTTCAGTTTGTTCGGGTAACGAAGATATTTGCAAAAAGTCTAAATCAGGTTTAAAAAAAATCGTTTCACAGCACTGCATTATCATCCACAAAACGTTATGTGTACAAAATTTAACTCTATAGCTTATCAGAAAAAAGGTTAAAAATTGATTACAAACTTCCAACTATAGCGACAAACACTATAGGTAAACTAAATAAAAACTCTTTTTAAAGAGCTTGGAAGTAGGCGTAATGAATAGAAAGAAGTGCTTGAGTAGCTTCCGGTATATGTATGGCAGTGACGAACCGCTTTTCCGCAAACGAATATAAAGGTAATGAATCCATTTTCTGTTTGAAGGAAATCTTAACCATACTTTTATAGTTTAAAAATGTCAAGCTGTAGATTAAAGTACTGATCGAAACGAAAGAGATTGTTTAACGTTCATGCTGAGAAACATTCGAATAGTTGGTTATAAACGTAGGAGTGATAATGAACTATCTCTGTTTATTACAATTATTTTCCAGTATTTGGTCTATGTATAACCTGGGGTCCATTCTGCTTGCAAAATGTGTTATGCTCGAAATCTAGTTGTAGATAATGTATATATATTATGTATGTAAATGTTGTATGCTTTCATTAATTAATCTTTCCAAACTCAGTTACTTTGATTATGGCAGCCGTAGAAACCCAGCTTGCTGAGGTAATTTATCATTTAACGAGAAATCCTGTTTCACAAGGAAATTATGTAGAAGTTAAGTGAATACGCAAAATCGAGTGATTTCGCTGTTGTCTTGTATTTCTGCAAATGCTTGTTTTTTCATCCTTCCCAAAGCAGAAGATTTTCTATATCTTTATTGATTCTATAAGATTTATTTTTGAGCAACTGAGTAATAAAATTCAATAATTTACGTTTATCGACAAAAGTTTTGCATTTTGCTATCTTTACAGGAATATCTTTGAATTCTAGAAGTGTTTTGTAAGGTATATGCGTTGAAAGATAATACCTTTCTTTGAAAGGTGAGGCTAATTGGAATAAATCAGATATATATTAACTGAGAAATTAAATTTCATTTTTAATTTTCATGTAATGTACACTGTGAAAAAAAAAGGGCGAGCAGTTCTATATCTCCCGTTCTACTGGGCCGATTAATGAAATTCAAACTGCGTTTTCCATGCATCGAAAGCGCGACTTAGGATATGTATTAGAGTTATATATAGCTTTGTTCTAATATAGGTATTTTGACAAAAAATCGGATTTTTTCTGAAATAACATACCAATTTTTTTTCCGTATTTCGACTCTACGACTCAAATTATGCCTAAGTATTAAATTTTGTAAATTTGGTGCGAAATTTACCGAGAAATTCAAAAATTTAACTTGGCGATTTTTTTTCAGTTTGAGCCAAGAATAATTCACAGTCTAACTTCTTAATATATGGCAACCTATTTTCCTTCCCTTCCATAGTGCAGGAGAGGAAAAAAAGTCGCATCGTCCTGCATTTTTACATTGTGGATGACAAGAAAAAAAAGTCACATCGTTCTACTTTCAAATAATTTTAACAAAATGCGTAAACCACATTTTCGTTATTGTCGCTTTCAGCCGGTTACGATACCAAAGGGCCTGGGTTCGAATCCCGGAGAAGGCATGGCAGTAAATGTCCGTCCCTTCATAGGAGGCAAAGGTGGCCCACCTATTAGGTGCCTCCATAATAAAGTGACCACCACTTCTGGCCTTAGTAGTGGTCAAGCTGAAGTCGGCTGAGGGCCCACCGTTGGAACCCCCTCCCCCCAAAAAAACTTTGAATTTATAAAAATTATTTAAAAATACAGATTTTAAAAATAAATCATAAAAAATAGGTGAATTTTATTTGGAATGAATCTAAATTTCGAACTGTGTAAGAAGGAATCAAATAAGTTTCATAAAAAAAAGAGATATTAATAAGTACATACCAAATTGAATTAACATTCAGGAGCTGAAATTTTAAGAGCTAATTTTTTAAAAACTACTCGTGCGATTTTTACAAAACTTGGCAGTTTGGCATAATTTGGGTCATAGAATCGAAATATGGAAAAACATTTGCATGTCATTTCAGAAAAAGTCCTATTTTTTCTCAAAATACCTATATTTGAACAATGCTATAATAAATCTAATACATATCCTAAGTCGCGCTTTCGAGACATGAAAAACGCAATTTGAATTTCGTCAATTGGCCCAGTAGAACGGGAGGTACAGAATCCTATAATAAATAATTAAATAATAATTATTATAATTAAAGTTATCTTATTTATACTTACATGACCCCGTTCTGGTAGACCTATTTCTTTGAAACTTGGTATGTACACTGGTGAAATAAATTAAGAGAATTTGCATATTTTATCGAATTTCATGAAAAGAACTGAACTGAAGGAAAAACCACTGCTTCTAGATAAAAATAGAAATCTTGTACGGCGAATACGTAAATGTACACGTGTGTGTAGGTGGAGCCAGTAGAAAAACAAGCTTTATAAGCGCGTGGAGGGTAAGACGAATTGCGTTCACTAGCACACCTCACCGAATTTCTTGGTGTTATCTTGCAGCAATCGGTTAAATTCACATTGGAACAGTAAAAATGAGTAAACGTAGTAACCAACGTTTAGACGATGGAATGAAGCGGCGAATTATGGGGAGGCTAGAGGCAGACCAATCGCAAGTCCAGATACGCAGAGTGTTTAATTTAACGCCCAGCATCGTGTGTAACCTGTGAAAACAGTTCAAGATGTGCAACCTAAGGAAACAGTTCCAGGATACTGAATCCATCGAGAGAAAGCCTGGGTAAGGTTGTCCAAGAGCAACGACGGCCAGAGAAGATCGCTATTTCTCCATTTTAGCGAGGCGTACCGATGGGCTACAGCTTCTCAGGTCTCTCGGGACCTGTATGCAACCACAGGAATCCGTGTAACAAGGATGACTGTTTCCAAAAGACTGAATTAAAGAGGGTTGTTTGCTAGAAGACCGTCTGTTTGCTTCCCGCTCACGTCTACGGGCAGGAGAGTCCGATTAGCATGGTGCAGGCAGCATAGTGATTGGAGTACGGAGCAATGGGCGACCGTTGTTTACCGACGAGTCCGTTTTAGCCTAAACGATGATTTTCGCCGTACTTTCATATAGAGAGAGCCAGGGACCCGCTACCTATCCTCCAATGCCCGCGAAATCAACAATTATGGCGGTGGCAGTGTAATGGTCTGGGCAGGCATCATGTCGGATGGACGCACACCTCTCCACGTCTTTGACATAGGCTCTGTGACTGGTGTGAGGTATAGGGATGAGGGTCTTGGAGCCCTATGTTCGCTTTTTCCGGGGTGCAGGGGAGTTTTCCCGAGTTCATAATACAGGACGATATCGTGAGGCCACATAAACCTCTTCTGATCGACGAATTTCTCGAGAGTGAGGATATTCGCCGGATGGATTGACCAGCCAGGTCTCCAGACCTCAATCCTATAGAGCATGTCTGGGACTCTCTGGGGAGGGCAATTGCAACTCGCAACCCCTTCCGAGAACCATCCAGGAGCTGAAAACAACGTTGCTGAATGAGTGGGAACAATTGCCACGAGCACAGATAAACTGCCTTATTTCCAGGTTGACATCACGCTGCGAGGTCTGTATGGCTGTGAGAGGGGACCATACCCCCTATTAACTCATTTCTTTTGTGTCTTCTGCAACCGCTGTTTAGACCTTCAGACTCCCATGAGTGTTACACACGAACATGTGTGTCTATTATAACTGTTGAATGTTTGTTTTGTTTGTATTATATCAACCTATGTTCACACCAAATTTTATTAAAATCTGTCCAGTAGTTCTGGAGATCGTAGATCAAATATGAAAATTCTCCTAATTTATTTCACCAGTGTACATTATATGAACCACAGAGAAAACAGAACTGCAATAAAATTTGATAATTCAGTTTGGACCGTCAGATGGCGCTTAATTTTGAACTGCACTGCGAGAATATCTACGCTTGAATGGCTTACAAAAAGGTTCTATGTCGATGCAGAGTTTAAAAAAGATTATTACTAAATTTCAAAAGAGGGGGAAATTCTGCATGCTGCGAGAAAAAGGACAGGAATGGATTTTGAATGAAACTGTGGAAGAAGTCTCTGTTGCCGTCGTTGAAAGAGTGCCCGTTTCTTAATATTCTTCGACAAGTGCTCGACCTGTGTCACGTGACTTTCCTCTTACTTGATTGACAGTACGAAAGGTTCTGCGATCAGTTGTAAAATGGTGTCCATACAAGATTCAAGTTCTGCAAGAGCTGAATCTTGTATGGACATTTGTATGCAGAGCCGGACTTATTTTCTAGCCTTCTTTTGGCCAGAATAGCCCTTTGACAGTACATGGCCTTGGTTTTCATGGTTGGACGAATCGCATTTAACCGTAGACGTAGTAGTTAATTCTCAAAACTGTCACGTGTGGGTACTGCAAATCCTAATGTTGTACATGAACGTCTCTGCAGCCTGATTATATTACTATATGGTGTGGTTCTATTGCTGGTTTCATTCTTTGTCCCTTTTTCTTCGAGGAGAACACTCGTGTAGGCCCTCAAAGGTGTTTTATCATGATTTACCGCGTACTTCTTCTACAGCAAGTCATTCATGCCTCACAAGAACCAGAATGTAGAGACTACTGTCTTCATGCAAGATGGTTCACCATCTCGCTATCCAAATCAGTGAAGGGGCCACTTGCTTCGTGCCCGCTTTGAAGATGATCAGATAATTTCGAAAAGATTTCCAGTTGCTTGGCCTCCGGACTTGCCTGTGATTTTTGCTTATGGGGATTCCTGAAAGACCGAAAAAAAAGCGTACGGATTATGCTTGAATTGAAAACAAGCTTAACACGCCACGGTGTTGCAACTGATCCAGAAACCCTTCGCAAGCTGTAGCAAAGCTGTAGCTGAACAAGCTGTAGCACTGTTTGAACAAATGATCAATGCAAATGGAATGAACATTGACAAATGCTGTGATTAAATAAAGTTTTATGTTTCCAATTTTTGTTTTTTTGTTCTTCGTGCGTTTCATCTTCGTTTCACCTGGTGGTGACCGAAATCTGAACTCTTTTTTTTTTTTTTTTTTTTTGCAGATTTCTTTTCCCCAGGCCCCATGTAACGTATATACCCAAATTCCATCGAAATAGAACTGCCGGAACGCATTCTACGTAGATCTAAATAAACTAACTATAATTATAACCACCCTGTAGGAAAAAGAAGCTGGAAGACAGAAAATGTTTAATCAGAATTAAAGCATATTTTTTATTTAGTATAAACGAAAATTTTTACGTCACAATATTGGCTGGAATATAGCATGTCCTCATGTGTGAGACGATCGTGTATTTTTAAAGGCATTTTGTAAGGGGGGGAAGGGTACAGCTTGATCATGAGAAAGCTTTACATATTGAATTAGATATGTTGATAGAAGAGATGAGAGGAATCGTAAATTTTCTCGAATCATAATGCTAGGGTATTGAAACATTAGTATAAGAATAAGAGAAAAAACAGAAAACTTTTATCCAATACTAAAAGTTTTTAATTAAATTAAAATGTATAATCTTTGTTTAATGAAAAATAAATTTAAGTATATAATTTTTAGAAATATTTCTAAAAGATAAAAATTAGGAAAATAAAGCGCATAATTGAAATTCTTGGAGCTCGAAGTTTATTTTCTTAATATAATTTTGAAACGTTATTTGAGTAATCCTAAATTGATATTTTTCTCATGGTTAAGGATTTTTTTTAATCTTTTAAATCAAAGCAAGTATAGACGGCAGAGGATTATTTCAAGCATTATTATATGTAAGCACTAAACATGGAACGTTAAATTCGCTCTCTAAAAATGTGCCACTCGGGCCTTTCATGAAATGACACTCATGATCCAGGCCCTCTGAATTTGCAATATTTTTTGCATCCTTCCCCAAATTTAAAATGAACCCTTCAAGAAAATCATTTTTCGACAATTTTGAGCTAAGCGTTTACTGGTCTTGGAGGTGAGGATTCAAAAAATTGGAAAAACCAAAAAAAAAAACATGCAGTTTCGAATGGTCGAATCTTTTTCTATATTCCGAGATTCGAATGCTTCATCAGGTTCAGACAGTTAACTTCTCTTGTTACCCTCTTTAATACTTTTTGAACAGCTCACCAATAATTTATGAAGGGCTGTTTGCATTCTGAATTAGAAATATCTAAGTGACATCTGAGATTACAGAAAAAAATTCAACAGCAAGCAATTTATTTTTAATCTTTAAGTTCCGAAATTTTATTTGCCGTAACTTCCAAGTAGTGAAGCAATCTTTGCATCTTTTGATGTTCTTTTGAAATATCACATCAACTGCAAATTTATTTTAAGCTTTGAAATCCTGTAAATAAATCTTTAGTAAACTTTACTGTTATGGACAAAATGTGTCTCGCTAGCCATTGTCTGCTGCTAGCCAATGCCTTCTCATGTCTAGTTGCCATGGCAAACAAGCATCCTTGTTTCATCCAGTCTCGGTGTACTTCGCATGGCTTGAAGAGAGAAGGTCATTTGGTAGATTCGGCTTATCATATTATGCCATTAGTTAAATGGTATTTTTCTGTACACTCTAATTCACTTCGATCGAAGCTTGAAGAAAATAAGCTCATATGTATATAGAGAGAGTTTTTGCAGTGTTGGTGCTTCAGATTTGTTCTGTGAAGTGTTAATAGAATTCTGGTAATTCTTTTGTGAATCGATTTTGAATGAATGGAATATAAGAAAAATATACTATATATCTTTATGAAATATATATATACTTAAAGCGACAATTTCAATGAGTGTATAAATTCTGTAATGAACAAGTAAAACACGATTAAATACTTAGTATCAGTCAGTGGAAGTATACAAAGAATACTAGTATTAAAGTTTACTTAGAAATAAATGTATTAACTAAAATAAACATGGTAATCTACGTTTATTAGAAAAGAAATTTGAACGTGCACTTGCTCCTAATGTTTATTAAAAAGACACAAATCAAATTTAATAGATGAAGTAAAAAAAGTAAAATCTTGAAATTGATTTCTTCATCACAGATGTTTTCACAAAAAAATTGTTTTAGTAACAATTCCAAGTTCAGCAACTGTTACTGAGTAGTTTCAACTGCAGATAACTAAATTCGTGCGCGACGCTTATTTACCTTGGCATAAGTTACTAGAAGCATGCATATCCTATTAATATTATGTAAGTTAATTTTATATGAGAATTATATAAGTTAATGTTGTCTAGAATTATCGAGGTACTTCGAGAAAGTGATTGCTTAAATATTTTAGCGAATATCGCGTAGTGGTATACTGAACCTATACCGATAAAGCTGCAACAAACTTTTTTTAATAAAGGTTGGTTTTAACGATATTGGTTGTTGTCCATAAAATTTACCTTTCACAAGTTAATATATTTCATATTTTTTATCTTAAGTTTCGAGAGTTTCAACCGACGAAAAGAACGGAAGAACAAAAAGATACAAGTTTCCAAATCTCGAATTTGTCTCAGGATTCGAATATCCCGTATTTGGCATAGAGAAAGGGAATTAAAAAAAAATCTTTATTCTTCATGGCTGACATGATTAGAAGCCAAAGCATTTATTTATGTGTGTATGTACATGCACACATAATATTAGTTATTTTAAAACTCAAGTCAGTTTAAAACACACATTAGTTTTAAACTAACACTACTCATTGCCATCTGTAACTCAGTCTATTATTAGCTGGAATGCCACCAAATTTGGTAAGGGGAATAATGATGGCATAAGCAAAAAATTTTGCAGGGGGGAAAAATAGTTCCGAAAGGGCCAGTAGGGGAAATGTGGCAGTGTTCTGGTCTACACAGCTGAAAACTAAACAAATCAATAAAAAAGAAATTGTAGCGCAACGCTGCTGTAATGCAGCAAATAAAGTGCCGTAAAGGGTTGCTGAGACGATATTTCAGTTCACTGAAAAATCGTCTCACCAACCCTTTGGCATTAGTTAGTTCACTAAAATATACTCGGACTCAATTCACTGAAATATCAGTTCAAGACTAAGTTCAGTTCACTGAAATATCATTTCTTTAAACCTTTGAGGCCTTATTCGATAAAAGCACTTCCTTGGCAAGGGCAAAGTTCTCTTATAATGTGCTCACCTTCTTGTGGGTCATACGTTGCATCCTGTACGCAATATACTCGACGGTTGAATATGACATGTCACCAGGAATACTCATCAAAGCCTGTGGTATGCTGTCCTTTTTTAAGTCGTCGAGATCGGGACTCCGCCAGGATAGATCTTGAACTTCAAATAACCCCACAGAAAAATTCGCATGGGCCTAAATCCGGGACACGAGCCGGACATTAAAAAAAAAATATGACCCTTTCTATTGTAAAGTGATGGCGCAACAACTGATAGTCCAGTATGCGGAAAGATATGTATGAACTGATATGTGCATGAACGTCTCTGCCAGTTAACCAGTATGTTGAACTGATAGTCCAGTATGCAGAGTTAACTCCACCCTACACGTAAGTTATTTGATGCAGCATTTGGCTCCGCCGAAATTGTAGAATAAGAACACTAGTCAGCATCATGGTACCTTTTCCTGGTAATGTCACATGTATGTGGTGCTATTAAGAGTAATGTTCTTAAAAAAGAATGGTCCACTTATGAAATCTGCTATGAATGTCTTTTGGTGAATGCCGTGGAATTTTATGAATTGCATGAAATTTTTCGGATGCCAAAATTCAAGAATTGGGAGTGTTAACAATCTCATTCAGGTAAAAATCCCCAGAACCAAACACCATGGACCTCCATCCCGACAAATATGTCAGAGCAAATGTTACCTGTGTATCATAATCATTGTGCTTCAGTTCCTGGATATAGCTTATCTTTTTATGAGTAGAAGAGAACTTTCTACAAAATTTTCGATATTGTTAAAAGACTGAAATTTCAATTGTAGCGCTATTCTTCGGACCAGCAATAGTCCTACGAATGTCTTCAGCGATTGCGGTCACGACATCAGTAACTGCCTGTTCTGACACTGGTTTCTCCCCTCTCACACGCTGAACTACTAAGGGTCCTGTGTCTTCAAATTTCTGAATCACGCCTTTCAATGCATTAATTGATAGATGGCTTAGGTTGTTACGACTTTTAAACTCATGAAGAGCGGCGATAAACAACTTCACAAGTAACATGCGCTGAGGTAAAGTGAGAAAGTGAGACGCTTGTTGAACTCAGCTTGATATTCGGAACATCCTTCGGTGTTTTCCTATGTCTCTGTAGACTGAGTTACTGCCGTTGCTGTCGTGAACGTAAACGAGCATTTGCATTTTCAAATTTTACCTTCGTTTCCTGAAAATTTTGAGTTGTGTAGACTAGATCAGCACCACAATTTCCCCTCTCGGCAGCTTTCGGCGGAACTAATTTATTTTTCACAAGAATCTTTTCCCCATGTCTTCATTAGTTCTTCTACCAAATTTGGTGGCATTCCAGCTGATAGGTTGAAATGTAGATGGCTCTGAGTAATTGTCAGTTAAAAGACCCTTAATAAAGCTAAAATCGCCCTAAAGGAAGAAAGCTTGTAATCATTTTTCTTGAACCCTTCTCTTGTGTTTTAATCATCGTGGACAAGAATATCTGTGAAGATTTGTAATTGTCGATGAAATTCTAAAGAATTATATTGTTTGTGTAATTAATAAATATTGTTTTTGATATCGTGTATGCTGTACTACAACTGCAGAATATGTTGAGTAGTAGTCTTATTTTTATAGTTACTTTCTTGATAATTTACATTAAGTATCTAGTTTAATTTTTATTTAATTTCACTCCCGAGGCTCTAAAATATACTGAACCTATTTAAGCTTTCATATCGAAATGTCTTTAAATGAAGCAGGCATCCCATCAGTTTGGTGCTTGCTTTATCAATCAGTTTTCCGAGCACCCGTGAAATAGGGATGACTGCAAGTTCTGTCGAATTCTTGACAGGTTACTTCGTCGTCATCCATATTTATTAAAATGAATTCTTTTCTCATCAGTTAACTGCTATTTTAATAAATGAATCTGCCGTCCTGGTGACAAAATGGTGATCATGATTCATATCAGTAGGCAGCGAATCAAAATTGAGATGGAGAGGGTCTTTTTGTGTCGTATTTGAAAGTTGTTACACATTTTGAATTCAGATGATGAAAAATATTACGCATCTGATTTCTTGCCATAAAAAATTGCCTGTTGTACGGCTTCAGAGAAATTTCTTTGTGTTTATTTTCTGTCACAAATGTATATGTCTGTAAATAAACTTAAATTAATAATTTAGTAGAAAGAGATTAAGCCTCCTAGGAAGATACTAAAACTATATAAAAACTATTACTTTTTTAAATTATGAATTATAAATAAAGACGATCCGTTACTGTTTTTGAAAATTTTCTGTAATTTATTTATTTAATAAAGTGAATATACCAGTTGTATTAATATTTATAATACATAATAGATTATTCATATTTTTATGTGTCAGACTGATTTCCCAAGGGGTAATAATCTGAAACATCGAAACTTGAATAATGGCTATAAATAAATATACGAGATAAAATTGTATTTTTAGTGTATAATAACTGTAAAATCTTCCTTTTTGGTAATTTCCCTTCCTGTCCTAAAATAGCAACATCCATATAATTTATATTTGATACTATCTAAAACCTGGTGACTACTGTCTTCCCTTCAAAAATTCTTCTAGAAATAATATGCGTCTTATACGCGCAATTTAGGTTTTGAAAATATACTTACGGTAATGTTTAAAAAAATATTTAAAATACATTAAGGGAAGGAATTGAAAACCGGAGTTGTGGGAAAATGATAAAGCTAAGAAACTAATATCGAGTTTTAACGAAAGTTTATCGCCACCTCAAATAACGTCTGCGCAAACATTTCGCGTTGGTGTGTTTAATCATAGATTGTCAAACTATTATTGGCAATCGGAAAGAAAGAGACCTCCTTCAGAACACTATGCTGTGAAATTTGTAAACAAATATCTTTATCATTAAGTACTAGGTATCCGAAATGGAATTATCACGCTACCAGAGTACAACCATAATTTATTTCCAGTTCTGCTGCAAAACATCAGCTACAGAATATCACGGAATTATGTGTACAGCTTTAGGTACTAATGTTGTATTCTATGACACAGTGAAGTTATGGTACCAAAAATTAAAAGAAAAGGGCTATGACACTCAAGAAGCAAAGTGCTCTGATCGGCCTACTGGTGTTGATGAGGCCCGCCTATGAAAGCGTGTGGAAGAAGATCAGTATGCAACCACTCGAAGGGCTTGCTAAAGAGTTAGACGTTAGTGCCATGTCCATTCCTTTCGCTGTGCATCGCATAAACTTGACGTACAAGTTCATTCGCTGAGTGCCGCATGAGCTGACTCAAGCAGATAAGGACAGACATGTTCGGGCTGCACTAATCTACTTGAATGGCAAGGACAAAATTCTGGACCGGATCGTCACTTATGATGTAAAGTGGATTTAATTCAGCAACACATGCCGAAAAGGAGCCTGTCGGCTGCGTCGACTAACAAAAAGATTATGCTTTATATCTGGTGGGATTGCCGTGGTATTATCTAGAAAGAGCATCTGCAAAAAGGTGAAACCCTCGTTAGGAAGGTGTACAGCGAGATACGAGTCCGTGTTGAGGCTGCTATTAAGGAAAAACGTGGAACTGAATTCCAGCGCGAAAAGGTGATGTTGAATGAAGATAATGCAAAACTGCATGATATGTGAGTTTCTGGGCGGAAGGCCAGCATTCGAAAATTCATTTTAAAATTTACCAAAACGTTACCCCCCCCCCCAAAAAAATAGATACAATTGCACATAAATAACATTTGATTATTTTGGACATGAATATGCTTATAGCATTAAAAGCTGTATTTTAATAAAAACGTTGAATTTTTAAAAGTACTTTTGCGGCCAGCGTCGTTTCCGCTGCTAACAGAAAAACGTTTTAATTATTTGTAAAGATTCATAATTATCTTCGAAATTCGACATCATTTCTGGCTCATTTTTAACTTCATCATCATCATATCATTACTCTTTGTAGACCCATACTGAAACCTAACTAGAGTAAATTATTGAAACTTAACGTAAATATAAGCTTGCAACGAAATAACATTAGAAATGAAGTTGATAACACTAACGCAAAGTTAAAAGCATTACTGAATTACAGTAGACGCTGCCTAATGTAATCTTTGCCGAAGTCCCGCCCGTTTGTTTACGAAAACATGGAAAATACATCGCTTATTGTAATCAACAATTCGGTTAAAATAATCAAAATATTATAGGATGAATTTTTAGAACTGAAGTTATGCCATCAAGTAAGTTTAAAATGCATTAAAAATTGACAAGTTGCCGAAAAATGTCGCCAAGTAACGGATTAAGTCGCCAAACATCTTAGTTGCGATTTTAGTCAACCATTTAAAATCAGGCAATAAGCAATCCTAGTTTGACTAGGATTTTCAATAACTATATTGATTTGAGGGGATAAGACACAGGTTTCTCTTCTTCCGGAGGAAAAATATTCCCTGGAATCATCTGCGCCAAACTAATGTTACTTTTTTGCCTAAATTTGAATTTTACCTTGGTAAGTTATTTTTCAATGAAGGGGGAGCTCTTCGAGTATTATGATTAAGGGTGTAGCATCAGTTACTATGTAACACAAGACTATCTATCGGAAGTTCTAAAGATATCCTTTTTTAAATATTTTATTATGTATTTAAAAATATGTAAAACTTTAATAAATTTTTTATTAAAAAACACAGCAATTTCAAGGCGAGCAGTGGTAACACTGTAGGGAATAAAGCATTTTTATGTCCACCGCGCGAGACTATCTGTCGGAAATTCTAAAGATCACTGTTTTTAAATATTTTTAGTCCAAATGCTCTCGAAACGTATATGTGCATGTAAATTAAAAAAAAAAACGCCCCTTTGGGCGTAATATAAAATCTGAAAGCCTTCAGATTTTTTTATGACCCTTTCTTTTGTAAAATTGTCCATGTTTCTAGTTTTATTTATATTAAATTAGTTAATCCTTCCTATTTTGAATGATATTTTTCTGTTTATGTTTAATATTATTAAAATAACCGTTTACAAACACAAGAGATCACATTAAGCGACACTTACTGCGTTTTGTTGCCGGATGTTATAATTCAAAGAAAAGGTAATGAAAAAATACAAACTGATATTTCGGGAACGATAGATGTGGGAATAAATAATGTAATTTACTTGAGATTTCATTCGAGGGTCTAAATGGCAAACGATAGCATAATAGTTATGGAAAACGTTCGTTGCTGAAACGAATTATCGAAGTTCTGCTGTATATCCCTTATTCCTTAAATGCTTTATTAAAAATAAACATTATTCAGTTTTATTTCAAAATATGGTATCTAGATTTTATTATTTTTCTTCTAGAAACCTTTGTTTTATCAAATGTCTATTAAAGTCATCTATTTCGGAAAAAATTTCATTTCTTTAATAGCCCTTTAAAACTGCTGGATCGTTTTGCATTCCAGCAGATGCGATGTGCATATATTTATTTTTAAAGGTTTTTACGTCTTTTGCGTTAGAAAATTTTCTTTTTTTACATTTCAAAACTAGCTTAAATATTCTTTTTAAATATCTGAAACGTCATGCTTTTTAATTACCTCCTTGGGGAACAAATGATGTTAAATTTGGAAAAACTTGTTATTGGTGACGTTTATTAAAAATGCAGCAATCTAAATTCCGAATAAAGCTATGTAAGCTCTTATGCTATGGTATTAAAATCAAGACTTTCAAATGATGAATAGAGTTTATTTCGATATTGTGTTCATGTAAATAGAGACATCTTTTAGTTGAAGAGCTTATCTCATATTGCTTTCTAATCAGTATCTACAATAGATTTGTGGAATAACAAAGAAAACATTTGTTCTTCGAAACGTCTGGTTGCGTATATTTCACAAATAATGAGAAATGCCCTGACTGCTTTGTAAATTAAAATCCTCCCTGAAAGACTGATTTTCATAATTCTATGACTCCAGTTGTAAACGATTACAGATTACATCAGTCCTTTGTTATAAATTTAGAGTATGTAAGGTTATTTTAATTTTCTAACAGTTATTTTTAATTTTGAAACCCTTTCCTTTAAATTCTTGTTTTCCACCTGCATCTCCCTGCCAGAATGAGATTTCAGTATCGCGTTTTATGTAAATGAAGTAGAACCGGTATGTAATGGGAAGTTCAGTCTTTTCCGTAACTCATAAGTTCTCAGTAGAGGGTGTTCTAACTTCGGGCCTCGTCGTTGCTTTAAGCCTGTCTTACTACGTACGGCCGTAGTCTTACCTACCTGTTAGTATTCGCCAGTGAGGTTTAATGACGGGCTAACTTGGTTAGCTATCTTTGTACAGTTTTGGCTAAAGTTTAACTAGTTAGAATTGCAAGTAGTTTACTTTCTAATTTTCTATCTTAAGTTTATGAAGTATTTATCCCGCCTTCTTAGCATGCCTTCGTGGTGTAATGGCCGGCACACTCGGCGAGTATTCAAGAGGTTCGAGTCCCGGCAAAGGCATTGCGCATTAGTCTCTTCTCCTGCTTCAAAAATACTAATAAATGTACAGTGGCACTGGAACTAAAAAAGGTGGTGGATGATGATTCTGCACCACCAGGATTTGACGATTGGGTCCCCTAAGGCAGTATATAAGGTGTTTCTCCCGTTTTCTTAGCATTTCTTCGTGGTGTAGTGGTCCCGGGGAGAACATTGCACATTTGTCTCTTCTCCTGCTTCAAAAAGTACCTAATGTCTGTACAAGCCCAATAGGCTTCTGCGTAATTCCGAGAGTCTGTTATTTTTTTTTGAATAAATAAAAGGCTATAAATAAAAGGCTATTTATCTCTTCTTTGGATTTATATTTTATAGTTGTAAAAGAAGACCAACGAATAGTCGCTAGACACTTTCCTAAAGTTCTAGTAGCCAAGGGCACTTTAGTTATTTAGACTTTTAAGCATTTCTATGAATTTTTCCTGAAATCATTAGATGTAAGCAACAGTTTCTTTTCTGTATCATAACTTAGGATTTACAAATCTTAAAATTTTTTCTATTAGTAGTGTTTATGAAATCTACATTTTTGCTATTTTGGAATCCTCTCTTGAAACTTTATTCCTCATTTTTTTAACATCTCGTAGAAACTACTTTCCACCTGTTTCTTATTTTCAGTAAGCAGATTTGGCATTTTAATGGAAATGTAAAGTACTTCTACTTAAGGGAAATAATTTTTACACGGTTTCCTGTGCATATGATCCAGAGAAGCAAATGCACAGTTACATGGCAAATCATTGTTTTCTTTATCAAATGAGTCTGCGCGTGGCTTTATTTGGCGGTGCAGTAATATCATACCATTTTTTTTACTTGCCATTTTTGGCTTTCCGTAAAGATTTTGCAGTTATTAGCTTCCGTTTCTGCAGGACTAAAACTATTAGGACTCTGGTAACTGTATATACACGGAATCTGCATGTTGAGAGGAGAGTCCAGTTTCTTTTCAATCTGGTGATTTTTGTAATTTTTTATATTCGTTTCTAAGCTTCTGAAACCTGTTAGAGGTGTCGTACTGTAATCTGAAATTGTTGATTGCGTATCATCTTCTTTTACTTTAAAGCAGGGCTTCCCAACGGATGGTTCTCGCACCACCAAGGGTAGCATTCTTGGTGAGGGGAGATATTTGTTTGTTTAAAATAAATTTAATAATTGTTTAATTTGTGTATTTTAAGGAAGGAGAACTGAAAACTTCGGAAACATAGATTGTAAACCCGTAGTCTTTTTTGGGTAATAAAGTAATAATAGTAATAATAGTTTGGGTAATAAAGCGTATGATGAAGAACTAAAGTACCCTTTTGTTAATTAAAGGAAAATTCTTAATTGCCTTTGATGCACAAGCAGATATGCGACTTGCTTAGCAACAAAGCGCCGCGACGTTAAACAAAAATAAATAAATGAATAATAAAGTATTTTCAAAAGGAGACAAATGCAGTGGTTTACTTTACATACGTTTTCTAATCATATCGTGCATATTTTTGATGATTTTCCAAATATTTTTTTAAACAATTCTTATTCGTAAAAAAAAAAAAAAAAAAAAAAAAAAAAAAAAAAAAAAAAATTATATTCAATGCATAAGTCTTTCTTGCTCTTGCTCTTACTATTTACTGTCTTTTCACTGCTCTTAGCATTCGTCTTTAGTGTGCTTTAAATTTTGAGTTTCGTACTTTAGCATTTGCATTCATTCATTATCTTAAGTGTATTCCACTTTTAGGTAGCAAAAAAAAAATTCTCTTTTCTTTGTATCAGCTTCTACTTAAAAGTAAGAAGAAATAAAAGAATGAATTGTCAATAAACTTGAATCTGTAGTAAGTTGTTTTTTATCACGATTAAAAAAAAATTTTTTGTTTTTTAATTTCTCAGTAGTTTTTTTTCCATTGGTTGAAGGGGCTGGAGGGTTGCGTTATCTGATCACTTTCATGGAATCTTCTTAAGCACAAAAAAGTAAATATTTTAACTTCCTTTTAGGGTTGCTAGAATGTATTAAAACTCCGGCTCAGAACATCATTTTAAAGTAAGAATCTGGTTGGCTTTAGAGAATTCATTTAGCTCTTTATCAAACTAAAATAATTCACATAAAAATCTCATGCAATCAGCTCGTGATTTTTTTAAAACATATTTCCTCATACGATCAAACTAATACTTGCGTGGATCGTCAAAGCTGTATATATATATATATATATACAGAAGAAAGAGATGTATTTATATTGTAATTATTATTATAATTACTAGGAGATTATTACTGTTATGCCATATATTACGTATCTCGTGTAAAATCGTACTACCCCTCTGTTCTTTCATATTAGATATGTATATATATATATATATATATATATATATTAATTATACAATTCTCAGGTTTAGAAATCTGGCTAACAATTACGAAGAAATTTATTATATGACAAATAAATAATTTTTATTGAAATAAGTAGTTGATAGTTTTGCTGAGTGTTAAAGTTTGCGAAAATGATTTGCGACAAATAATTAATGACAGATGCCTTTTGTGAATCTGCCTTCAGTAGATAGATGGCGCTCTCGACGCATGCCGAGAAAGATGTAAAAAATTAAGTTGCTGTTTAGAAATTGTCTTGGTACTTGTACTTGGTAGAATTACGGATATCGAATCTTGAAATTATTGCTATGATTCTTATGGCCGCTGCTAGATGTGGAAATTATATAAATATATTATGTTTTGTGTAATAAAATGTCGTTTTGTGCTTTTCAAATAATTGCCTTGGATTGCAATCTACATTGATGATTATTCACATCACTTAAGTGTAATATGAAATTTGAAAACGATACAACTGCTTTCCCATTTGAAGCGTGGAATGTCTTGAGTCATAACATCATCATCATATCAGATATATTAATTAATCTGCCAAATACTTTTGTAACGTTCCGTGTACAATCCTGTTAATGTTCTAAATGCTAACTTTGTGCAGGAAAATATTATAAATCGTATTAGCTTTTAAAAGTTAGCTCGTTGCACTTTGCTGTGTTATTTGCTACCGTCTGTTATGAACATATGAACATTTTAGGCGTTGCAGTTATTGATTTTTCATTAGATTTTACTCTGCTAGCCGAAGACCACAAAATGCCTTTAAGTTCATGGAAAGGTACATTATTCTTTCTTGGTAATAATAGTGCATTTACCTAAAGCAGGTATGGTATCTGAACTTTGAAAAAAAAATACGATTAAAATTAGTGTTTCTGCGCAAAAATAAACAATTCGGCCAGCCGACAGAAAGCCAGATTTTTCGCTTCAAAAAACTGTTTTCTTTTGGTCCCACTCGGCAAAAAGACATTGAAGTTGATGCACAAACTTACTTAATTCAAAGTTCTACTAAGAGTTTCAGATGTGAACAAGTGGTTGCCTCGTTAGGCTTACCACCACTTAAACAACATTTAAATTGTTGATAATTCTACAACTATTGCATTCAGACATAAAAACCTTAACTGGAACATAAGAAAAACATAATTCAATCAATTTTAAATCAAAAAATGCACAGTTTACCAACATATAAAAATTTTAGAAAACTGAGCTCAGCCGAACAAAAGAGTGAGTGTATGTATCTGTGTGTATATATATATATATATATAAGATTAAAAAATAATGTAAATCAAAATTATTATTTAATTATTATTAATTATTATTTACTCCTTATTTACCCCCACTCTCTTCTAAAAATTGTAATAATAGCTTTTCTGGACTGCATCTTGTCTAGATGAGTCCCTCTTGCATGGCTTGCGTGACGCTGGTGCCGTAGCTAACTCGAAATCTGAACTTTTCAAGATTTCGAGAACTGAAGCCTCTCTAATCTAAACCCAAACCTTCTCTTGATAAGCGTCCATATTTGCTCAAACGCACTTTTAGCTTCAGCTATCTTGCAATTAAGATGCTACTTCGGCTCCGTTTGTTTTGTCAGTCTAACTATGTCATTAT
Source organism: Stegodyphus mimosarum (assembly GCA_000611955.2). Lineage (NCBI taxonomy): Eukaryota > Metazoa > Arthropoda > Arachnida > Araneae > Eresidae > Stegodyphus > Stegodyphus mimosarum. Next base: position 336,362 of record KK120480.1, read on the forward strand.
CTGAAATGTGATATTCTATATAAATCTGTGGGATGCGTATTGCGACTATGATCATGTGTGATGAAAAATATATTTTTAGTAATTAGTTTATATCCACCAATAAAATTGATATTCAATTCGGCTCTGTGTACAAGTCTTTCCGTCGAGTGTCATATTTCTAACTACGCAGTAAAGTGTCCCCAGGATATAACGAAGAGAACCATCGTTAGTCTATTTCAGCTTACTCTATGTCATCTTATTATATGTAATGTTTTAATGCGCAGATGAAGGAATCCAGTACTTTTTAGCAGCTTGTGACTGTAGATACGGCTGAGTAGAAAAGCATGATGACTCATTTAACACAACTGAGCTTGAAGTATCACAATATTCATTTTCGCACATATCAAGTCATCCTTTTGCAGACAAGATATTTTTCAATCGTATTTGAATATAATAATTTCCATGTACACGGGTTTTAAAGTATGACGTTATTTTAGATGAGTAAGCGGCAGCGTAGATGATTAGCGCCAGGAGGAAAGCTTATGCGTAAAGGAACGCTGTATCTCAGAGGAAGAAGGGAAGGAGTCAAAAGTTTCAGTTCCGAGTTAAGAAAGTTGTGGTTTACAGTTATTTGATTGGCAAGAGGTATCTGCATTAAGCGTTACGTAACATGGAAAGATCTCGAATTTGGGAGAACAGATAAATTTAGGGGGAGATCATAAAATCTTGAATCGCTGAATTTTGAGGTCGCCAATTATTTTTAAAGCAGCCATCGTATTTTGTTATATCTTACATATATATTCACGTGTGATGCGGCTGATGCAACCAAAAAGGGAGGTGCAGAACTACGTGTTATGACAGTATCATGTGCAAAATTTATCTAAGGTCTAAGGCTACTCGTTTTTGAGTTATGCGAAATGCATACATGTATACCTACGTACGTGCGTACAAACGTCACGAAAAAAATCTCTTCTGAACCTATTTTAAATTCATTTTACAATCCGTCTCGGAAAAAAGAGTCCTTTATTCTGCCGGGTACAGATGTCACGCAAAAACATCTTTCAAATGGATTCGAGTGCAGTCAAAATGGATATTTTCGTTGAAATATGATACTCGAAATTTTTCGCGATTGCAATACTTCCTTTGCTTCGTTCAAGGAAGGGAAAAGATAATAAAAAACTTAAAAATTATTATTGCTGAAAATAAGAGGAAACTGAAAAGTTAAAGGTTTAATTTTGAAACCCTTTCCTTTCAACTCTTGTTTCCCACTTACAACTCCATACCAGAATGAATTTTTAGAATCGCATTGAATGTAAACGAGGTAGAAGTAGTATTTAAGGAAGGTTCAGCTTACTTCATTAGGAGAACTTGGGAATCCTTAGTTTCGCGTGTTTGCCGTAAGGCTACTTTGTTATTAAACCTACTGCGCTCGCCCGTCCGTATTGTACGGGTCTGTTGATAATTGTCGGCTGAGTTAAATTAAGGGCTGTCTATGTTAGGTAGTTGTTTAGTTTCGGCTAAGTGAGTTTAGTTTAGTATTAGATTCGTTTCTTATTTTTCTTATCTTGATTTAAAGCCCGAGTGGAGGCTTCCCTGTACGCCCGAGAAGGGGCCGTCTGTGAATATTTCTTTGAGTGAATAAAAGAGTATTTTAACTCTTCTCTGGACTTTAACTTTATACATGTGAACTCAATGATAAATCGCTACATAATCCAATATTCCTCTACGTTCAGCATAATCCAAGTAGTGAGCAACATTATAATTTGATTCTTCTTGGTTCGGCAATAATTCGGTAGCATAGAATCTACCCATTTCGTAGTTACCAATTCTTAAGATTTTACCCGAAGACATCTTGTTTTTCATCACATCTCCTGCTCTCCCGGTTTTTAAATTTTACCCTTTACCAAGGAAAATATTATCTAGTAGTAAATGAAATTTGTGGAATGAATGAAACTTAAATTATTTTATATTAATTTTACCTCATTATTATCTTATTTAGTATTACTAGATAAACATTACATATACTAATTATTCATTTCATTTTCATCGTATATAAATTTGTTCGATGACTAAAAGCTTTTCTTCCCTATTCGGAATTTTTTTCCGTATAAAAACGCAAGAAAATTACAAAATAAAATTAGTCAAAGAGCATAAAATTTAGAATATCTAATTAAATACGGGTAACAACAGAATTGGATTACAAACGGTCAATAATATGAATTATGCATTATAAAGTGAATTTAAGTTATAAGGTATTTCTCCCGCCTTTTTCGCATGCCTACGTGGTGTAGTTGTCAGCCGGCTGGCTGCGTAACCGAGAGGTCCGTGGTTCGATTCCGGGCGAAGGCGTTGTAAATTTTTCATGTCTCTGCAAAATCAGTTTGGAGGTCCATTAAAATGGCATCACAACACGAAAAGCTCACGGTTTTTTTTTTTTTTTTCGGAAAAACCTCTCGATTTTTCGAATTTTAAGGTTAAAAGCTATGTTATGCTTGTTTGTGTATTATATATATTTTCTAAATAAGGTAATTAGGAATAAATTAAAAAGGCCTATGACCTGCGCTAAAGCTGCAAAGTAATAAGCCAATAATTCATAATAGAAAACTTTTCATATACCACTCCGAAGAAAAGAAAATTCAACTAAAACCATGAATTAGTCAGCATTTAAATTCGAATTTTCTAAACCGCTGTTGCTTTAAAAACATAAAAGTCTTAATCAGCAAAAATACCAAAATCAAAAGTAAAAATTTAAATATTGAAAAAATAGCTATTGTCATTCATTGCAGGTTAATCGACTTATCAAGGAGAATAAATCAATCTGTCATCAATTAATAACAACTAAATTAAATGAGAGTGTTTCGTCTTTCTTCCAAGTAACCATCTAATTAAATTTCTGCAGAGCCAAACCATAGTCACGAATAATACTCAATCAAAACAAAGACATTAGTCCATTTTAGCCAGAAGAATTTATAAACAAAAGTAAGTAAAATAAATTAGTAAATAATTAATAATTTAGTAAATAAAATAAATTTGTAAATAAATTTATGTTGCTCAGTAAGAACACAATTAAACTAAACTGGAAACAACTAAAAGGGATGCTTAATTTAGAAGACATTTCACTCTCATTTTCAAACTCAAAGGTAAAATTATGCATTTTTTAATTATTAAAAAGGAATTCAAAAGAAGATCGAAATTGACAAAATCCTTAAAATTAGTATTTAAAAATTTTTTAAAGATCAAACCCAGGAAATAAATTAAAATTAACTTACTCGCCTGCTAACTGTAAAACGAAATGGCTGGAAATAGAGTTGTATTCAGTGATGGAATGTAAGAGGAATTATGCAAGTGTCGTAGTCGTGAAGAGTGTTGTCCTCTTTTTAAGATAGTTTAACCTTTTTAATTTAAATTAGTTATAAAACCTTTGAAAGTTTCTTGGAGATAATGGAAGCTTCTTCGTTTTTGTGTTTTAAAAAGTTAGTTAACGTTTTAGCCAATCAAATTAGAAGAGAAACACGTCCAAGTAAAATTTTAGAATAAAGATGAAAAAACAACCTTAGTTTGAGATTCCCCCCCCCCTTTTTGCTGTGTTAAAAATGTACTATTAAATAAATAAATAAATTTTAAACAACATATCCAAATAGGTAGACATTTTTCTGCCTTTAGAATGTGTTATCTGGTCGGTTTATAGAGACATTAGGTTTTTTTGGAAGCATCAGACATGAAAAATGAACAACGCCTTCCCCGGGAATCGAACCACCGACCTCTCGGTTGCGCGTCGAGCATGCAGACCACTACATCACGAAGGCATGTGAAGAAGGCGGGAGAAATACCTTACATACTCCCCCTTTTAAAAGGCGACTGGGGTTTGGGGGACCCAATCGCCGACTGGAGTTTTGGGGACTCAATCGAGAATCATCATCCACCACCTTTCTTAGTTCGGGCGCCAGTGTAGAGACATTAGGTTATTTCGAATTACGCGTCGATCATGCAGACCACTACACCACGAAGGCATGCGAAGAAGGCGTTAGAAATACCTTACAGGTTGACCACGGTATTCTCTATTGAGCATAAAATGTTGTTTTTGTGTCTACACAACTTCCAGAAAATTTGCGCTAGACGTAATTTGTTTTGCTTAATTATTTGTTGTAATTAGTCCAAAGGGGTTACCCTCGAAACGGCATTTTATATTGAATCACTTAAATGTGATATATCGCTTTTTAAATTGTTTCTACCAAACTTTATCGCCCTGTATTATATTTAACGAAACTAAATAGTGAAGAATCTTCATGAATGTGTGCATGTTTCTGGCATTGTGCAAAAACAACGGTATCTAGAGTCATCAAATTTTTAATGACATAGTCCGCTACTTGAACTGGGCACCTGGAAGCCCGAATTTTGAATTTCGAATTTGTTTTATTATTTATTTCATATTTTGCAACAGTGTAAGGAATAAAACATTTTTATTTCCGGCGCGCGAGACTGTCTATCGAAAATTCTAAAGATATGCTATTTTTAAATATTTTTATCCCAACGAAACGTGTATGCATGTAAATGGGAAAAACCTCCCGTTTGGGCGTAATATAAAAAACCTGAAAGCTTTCAGATTGTATTTTATTATTTTGTAAATTCTAGTTAATTTCTTTCTGAACTTCATTCAAAAAAGTTGGTGTTTTCACTCCATTTTATTTTCACGTAACTCGTGAAATATGAATATGCTAAAATTTCACTAATTTGGAAGTGGCTTGCCAGAGTTTTTTTTCCCCTTCTTTCTTGTTTGTTTTAAAAGCAGATTTCAAAATGCACGAAAGAATAGGTCAAGCCACCTTTACTATTGGCATTCCCTCCTGCCATAAGGTTGTAAAGCAAAATATAGTTTATTAATGTTACTTAAAGTAGTATTACCTTTCTGTCTCTGTTTCTGAATGCCTGTATGCTGTGTCTGTATGTGTATATTGCTTTCGTATGCGTGCATTTGCGTTTGTATTATATGCATGTATGGATGGATGTAAGCATTAACGGGTTTTTGGCCTTGGGAAAAATTGAAGATTTATAAAACTTATAAATGGTATTGATAGTGCCATTTATAGGAAGATCGTTTTCATTTTATTGATCAGTCTTGTGACTCATACTGGCTCCGCTTCCATCCAATCCCATGCTTAATTCGTTAACCGATCGAAGACAGTGATCCTTGCAGTAATGGCATATTTTTGTTCCTGTGTGGGCGTGTGATTTAGTGTTTACGTTATTTGCGTTCTAGTATTTCCCCGTGTATTACAAAATTTTATTACCTGTATTATTATTTTATTACCTGTATTATTATTTTATTACCTGTATTTATTACCTGAATGCTTATTTGTCTTTAATTACCCGCTTTATAGGACTTGGGTTGTCTAAGATCTTAGCAATTTAGAAATCAGCGTATGAAATAAAAGGGTATGTTTTCTTTTATTTTTTATTAAGATATCCACAAAATTTAGGATTTTGTTTTCGTGAATGTATCTCATGAAATTAATTGCGTATACTTTTGATACTAAAAATGTTATGTTTAAAAATTTTGATGTTAAATTTTATTTGTAAGATCAGTTTAGTAATTTAAAATAACCCTTAAATAAAGCTTCATTAAAAGTTATTAATAAACTGGAAATATTAATAATTATAATAAAAATTTCATTCGTTTCCCCAGTGTTAATGATGATTCTGAAGATTCTTAGCAGAATCGTTCAAAAATTAACTGACTAGCAGAATCATTTAAAATGAGACTCATCATTTTGAAAAGATTGACCGACTCGATTTTAGTTGATTAAATTGGAACTAATTTTGCTATTTCTTTCAATCTGAAACCAATATATTCTAAATATTCTAAAACTTAAGTGGCAAAACTGAAGTGTGATATTTTAGTTAATTTATATCCTTAAATCACGCAAATTATATAGTTTTCTTGAGTAGGTCTTTATATTCTCATGTATGGTTTTCTTATCATAAGAACTTCATTATTTTTATATAATTAAAATCTTGATAAATTTCGTGACGTGATCCTAAGCATTTTTAGAACGCCCCTATGAAATTCGTATTCCCCTCTGCAGTCTAAGGATTTATATTTGAAAAAGGAAATTTTGTATGTTCGACTAAATTTCTGTCTTTCTGTGTTCTTACTAATGTAAAATAGGTTAATCCTAGATTTCTTATCTTCGATGCGATCTTGCTTAGTTAAATGTGTTTTACCAGAATTATTTTGTTGCATATTAGAATAAAATATTTCGTAAAATAATTGCGTTTTACAAAGATTCCTGATTTGTTATAATTTTTGCTCTTGACAAGTGTCTGTAATATTACTATATTTTTTTTAAAGATTTTAGGTATAACATCACTGTATTTTAATTTAAATATTTAAATTTGCTACCTCGCTCGATGGTTATTATTCCATATTCAGAATAAAATTTTTTTATATGATTTATGAGTCATGTAGATGTGTAGTACAGAATTATACTGCATGTACAGTGTTAAACGTAATATTAATTAGTGTTAACAGACCACAGTTATTTATGACTAATATATGACTTTGACTAATTTTACGTATAAATTCCCTGTGACTGTTAGCTAGTAGTTCTAGATTTCCAAGAAAAAAAGTATTTAAATCAAAATCAGTAATGTTTATTAAAATGTTTAAGGAAATTTTTATGACCTTACTCTAAATTCCGTACTTTTTAATTGTCGCATATATGTCTCATTATTCCTTTTAATGAAAATGATTCATTTATTCTGGTTTGGTACTTCGATATTTATTTTTTAGAAAGCTGTATTTTCGTATTTCCTTACTTCGCGCGTGTCAATTTGACCGTTACGTTCCTTTTAAGGAAAATTTCCGGTTTCGCCAGCTCATCTTGTTTCACTTCCGAAAGCTTAGAACCCATTGTGTCACTCCTTTTGAAGGGATGATGTCAGCAAATTGTCTTTATTACGTAGGCAGCAGATGCTATAAGTTGAATGTAATGCAGCCTCAGCTTGCACTACAGCATATCCAGCTTTTTGTATTTTAGGCTATTTATCATTTTTTGTTGCAAATGTGAATGAGCGAAAGTGGGAAAATGGTAAATATAACATTTCTTCTGGTTTTAAAAATATTTTGCTTCCGTTTTACATAATCTTTAAAGGAAACTGATTGATTCAATTAAATGCATCTCTTATTTCTGTAGAAGTAAATTATATTATCATCTGTATAAAAATAAAAATATGCCTTGACATAGCAGGGATACGTGTTTTAAAGTATATGTTCCAGTTTTGTGTTTAAAATGCATTTGGAAATCTAAAATTCCATTCTGTTCCACGCATTTTAGTATTCCGTTATTTCCTTTTCTTTTCAAAATTAAGTTAGTGAAGATTTCTCAATATATGTTGGGTATTTAAAGCTTAGCGATTTATCAGAAAAAAAATTATCTGCGGGCTTGCCCCACCCCAACACACACACACACACACACACAAAAAAAAGATATTAGTTTGAAATTTGAGTCTGCACTGACGTTTTGTGCATTTATTTAATATATTATGCGTGTGTGTGTGAAGTCACCTTAATCTGTAACGTTTTTGCTAAATTCCTCTTTTGCATTCTCTAAAGATTGCTCGCAACTTTGCGCACAATTTACTTGCTACCCTTATGCCTTCATGTTGCAACGGTAGCACACTCGACGCGTATTCCAGAGATCCAGGTTCGAGTCCTGGCGAGGGCATTGCTTAATTTTCACATCTTCTGCTTCAAAATACCTTAATGACTGTACAAATGGCGCCCGAACTAAAAGGTAGTGAACAATAATTCGTCACCCCCTTTTAAAGTCTGCGATGATCCCAGACCGCCTTTTAAAAGGAGGAAGTATATAAGGTACTCTCTCCCTCCTTCCAGCCTGCCTTAATGGTGTAACTGTAGCACACTCGACGCGTATTCGAGAGGTCTGAGGTTCGTGTAATGGCGAGAGGATTGCACATTTTTCTCATCTGCTGCTTCAAAATAATCTTAATGACTGTACACCCTAATTTCATAGCAATTGTTGAACTTCTTCGAATTTATTTATTTACTTTTCACAATTTTTTTATTTTTGAGAAATATTCTTTCATAAGCATTTTCCATATCTGAAGTTTTTAAATTGATTTTGAAAAATTTAATTATTTTGATAATTCAGCTTATTCACCGAACTAAAACAAATTAATACAGCACTTAATTTTTTTTTTAAAAATTAATTATTTTGTTAGTAAACACTACAACTTACTGCATTCGTTGAACTGAAGCGAACTAATACGTCATTTAATTTTATATCGGTTTCTATTGAATTTCTTTTAGGATTTATAATCCAGGTAATTCTGTAAGGATTTTAAATTTTACCAACGTTTATTTTTATTTTAAACCTTTACTATCTTCTCTTAGTTTCCATTTCCGGGCAGAATAAGCATGAATACATTTAGTCTATGCAAATGAGTTTGCAAACTGTAGAAGTATTTAAGACATGGCTTTTAGCCAAGAGAGAAGACAATGAAAAGAGATTTCCACGCGTGTAAATTTCATTGTCTGCCTTTAAGGCCAGAACTTAGTTCTCACTGATATTTGAAGACATATTGTAGTCCCTGCATTTTGCTCACTGCATGCGTAGTAGGAAAGGGCCATCTTCGCGTTACTATTCTCTGCTAGTTCTTATTTAGTTAAGTTAGTTTATTTTCTTATTTTCTATGGTTTAGACCAAAAGCATTGGTCTTTGTATCCCGAAGTGCGGGAGCGTCTGTTCGCTGTGAGAAATAAAGGGTAAAGTTAACCCCTTCTTATTTGTATTGTCTGTTCCACGCACAAACAAACATAGCTTTGAGTAAACCCCCTGTTCTTATTTAGGACTCCAATTATGTTTGCAAAATAAAGTAGAAGGAACAGTAGTCCTGACAGTGGCGCCCGAACACGGACTCGAACCACGGACCTCTGGAATACGCGCCCAGCGCGCTGACCACTACACCACGAAGACATGCGAAGAAGGAGGAAGAAATAGCTTATATACTCTTCCTTTTAAAGGGCAACTGGGAATTAAGGGACCCAATTGCCAAATCTTGGTGTGGAAAATCATCATCCACCATCTTTTTTTTTTAGTTCGGGTGCCACTTGTAGAGACATTGGGTTAATTCAAAGCAAGAGTCATGAAAAATGTGCAACGCCTTTCCCGGGACTCGAACCACGGACCTCCGGAATACGCGCCCAGTGTGCTGACCACTACACCACGAAGGCATCGAAAAAGGGGGAAGAAATACCTTAAAATTCGATGTTTATTCCTTTTGCAAATTATTAATTTTTACTGTATCATGTTTGGTGTTCCAAGTTTTTCTAATTATTTTCATTAATATTGATCAGCTTAAAATTCGTAGATTATCTAAATTCATTACGTAACACATTTTAGACTTGGCATCAGTGTTTTGCTATTGAACATGTTGAATAAACTTTTTCATTTCAAAACTTTAATTGCTCTAATTTTACAGATTTTAACACTCAGTCTTCAAATTTTCATTTATTACTTTTTCATGTGTTAGATTGAAAATTATTATTATTAGATTTCTAAGCTTTTTTTATTGTGTATGATTTTGATGATCTAAACTTCAATGCTATAATTTTTTTAATATTTTTAGCTGATTCTATGTATGGGTTCAAAATTTACAGATGTTTTTATAGTTTTATGGATAGCTTTTATTTGTATATTTTAGTTTTTAGACTCGCTTTACTCGAAATAATAATTTTTATACTTTTTGTAAAGTTATACAAACAAAATTATAGTTGATTTTAAAATTTTGCAATCTTTAAACTGCATACTTCGGCCTATGAGGTTGATTTAATAAAGACGCAGATTACTTTGATTTTTTTTTTCCTAAGGTATTTTAATTTATGTCTTTATTGGTTCAGAAACAGGCAGAATTTATTTACTTCTTTCATTGCACCAACCCAGTGGTGACGATGCAGAGAAATATGTGAATTTCGTACTTAATTTTTGGTTTCGGCGTGTTTTGTACCCCTTCCGTTTTTTTGCAATTTGCATTTCTACTTCCGGTTTTTGATTTTTCCATATAATTTGTTCTGAATTCAACTTGAGATGAATTTTAAACGCATTATTTATTTTAGTTTATTTTGCCTTATTACTCCACTTGTTGCTCTTTGTGGATAAGGTTTTGAACGGCTTTTTACTTTTACTCTGTATTTATTTTTCATTCATATATATATACACAGTCCAGTCACATTAATGTGACCACCACGTACTTTCCATGTCAGAGTTAAATAACCAATCACAGAAGGCATGTGGCAGCACAGTGCAGTTGAGCGTATATAAAGGGTGTGTGAGGGCTTTGGAAAACATTTCAATCGTTGGCGTAATGCAGAAACGAAGCGATTTATCCGACTTAAAAAAGGGCATGATCATTGGCTTTCGGGCCAAGGGTGGAAGCATTTCCGAAACGGCTGAGTTTGTGAACTGTTCGCGTGCCGCCGTGGTAAAAGTGTACCGTGCATGGCAAAATGGGACTGTCCAAAATCAGCGACGTGGCAAATGTGGTGCACCACGGGCCATAGATGACAGAGGCGAACGACGGTTGCGGAGATGCGTTCGGGCAGATAGACGGGCTACCGTTGAGCAACTGACCACCAAAATGAACCAAGGGGCTACCAAAAGTGTCTCCCAAAGTACTATTCAGCGAACATTGCTGCGTCTGGGCCTCCGAAGCAGACGCCTGGTTCGTGCACCTATGCTGACTGCTGTTCATCGACGGCGAAGGCTAGAATTTGCACGCCAGTACAGCAGCTGGACGTCCACTGAGTGGCGACAGGTTGCGTTTTCGGATGAATCGCGTTTTATGCTCCATCGGACAGATGGACGTTGGCGTATAAGGCGTGAAACCTCTGAAAGGAACCACCCTGCAACCATTGCCGGAACGGTCCAAGCTGGAGGCGGGAGCATTATGGTCTGGGGAATGTTTTCCTGGCATTCTCTAGGTTCACTGATCATTGTGGAAGGCACAATGGATCAATACAAGTACGCATCTGTCCTTGCGGACCATGTTCACCCCTACATGCGCATTGTTTTTCCTCAGGATGATGGCATCTTCCAGCAGGACAATGCGAGGTGCCATACAGCTGCCAGTGTACGTGCGTGGTTCGAAGAGCACCAGGATGAGTTTACCGTCCTCCCCTGGCCAGCAAACTCACCTGACTTAAACCCAATCGAGCATCTGTGGGACCATCTCGATCGAGTTGTTCGCGCCATGGATCCTCAACCGCGTAATCTAGCGCAGCTGGCCACGGCATTAGAGTCGGCATGGCTCAACATCCCAGAGAACACCTTCAGGGACCTATGTGACTCTCTTCCTGCACGTCTCGCAGCAGTCCGCTCTGCGAAAGGTGGTTATTCTGGCTTTTGACAGATGGTCACATTAATGTAACTGGACTGTGTATATAAGAGGCGTTTAAATGAAAGTGATTCGAAGGTAGTATCCAAGAGATGTGTAGTAACAGAAATAAGACATATACATAGACAGGAACAGCAATATTTAATGATTGAAATACATAAAATGTAATAAATCATTGCTTTAAGGTAAGCGTCTCATTACTTGGGAAGGTTACGAATTCCGTCCGCGAAGAACAATGTCGGTTGATCATGGAACCAGTTCATAACTGCAGCCTTTACGTTTACTTCAAAATGTTGCTGACAATGTTGTGAACAGTACTGATGGAAACGTGCAACTCATTTGCAACGTCACGAATATTTTGATGTCGATTTGCTTTGATTACCGTGTCAATGTCCGTAATCAGTTTATCTTGCCACAACCTTGTGCTCTTTACCGGGCCGCGGTAAATCCGTTGTCTTCTGGCGACCTTCGCTAAACATTCTCGCCCACCTCGTCACGAGAGACACACTTCTTCGAGACACACGAGTCTCCGTACACAGCCACCATTCTTCGATGCATGTCCGCCGACTTACACACTTCCAGTGTTAAAAACTTAATTGCAGCTCGATGAACCGTTTTCGACGCAGTTGCGTCCACATAAGCCATTTTTAAATGAATGAAACGTCCTTGCGACTGAAATCAGAACACATCTCCTTACGCACATGCATACGTGGTATATACAGCTTCACTATCACGTTGTTTCACGAAAATCCAATGCAAACTTTTCGCATGCGGCGCTTCGAATCACTTTCATTTGAATACGTCTTATATATATATATATATATAATTTTCTTTAAAAAGTTAAAACTTGAACGATAGCGTTTTATGGTTTTGTAAAAACTGCGCATCTAGCTGCAATTTTATAATTCTATTATTAACAAGTAAGAATGCAAAAGCTATAGTACACCCTAAACCCCTTTGAATACCAGTCGGGTTAATTTTTGTATCCTTTGCTATTTTAAAGTTACATCTCCGCTTCTGGTATTAGAATGTAGCGTCGTTGATCTGATTCGGAAATGTTCTATATAAGAACTACTGATTTTAAGGGTATGTTGTCTTTTATAGTATATCCACGATATGTTGCTCATTTTGACGCAAAAGTGTAAAAAGAGGGCAATTCCTTATAAATATTTCGTATGGAATTTTCTTACTGATCCTTTCATAAAATCTGTTTAATTGCAGCTTATGTTGTCGAATAAACAAATAAAAATTAATTAAAAATAATTTTTTATCCAGCTTGTCTCATTCTGAGCAATAGCTATCGCAGTGAAGTTCAGATGGTATCGGACTATTTAATTCAAGTTCTAAAGACTTAGAACTGTATAAAAAAAGATACATGTCAATTTACATGTAAAAAATTTTCATAAATATGTACATGTAAAAAATGTACATGTTTCATACAAAAATGCTTCCTTTTCATAGTGAAAAGTTATGATTGTAATGTGATTAGTTGTTGAAATGATTGAAAATTTCTGACCACGTGCTAAACTATGCACGAATTTTAAATATGGCTCTGATTTTTACTGCTTTAGGTAAATTTTATAAAACTTTCCTTTCAATTTGTATTCCTTTTCATTTAATGTTTGTCCTTTTCAATTATTATCTTCTTATAATGCTGTCTTAATGTGTAATTTTTACGATCCTATTCATTAAAATGAATAAAAAAATGTGCATTCATTTTCTTATAGCTTTCTTATAGCAAGAACTTCAATATGATTTCATTTACAAGTGT